>WHYT01017994.1:108063-178906 GCA_009806455.1 Tetrax tetrax
CACTTGTACAGGAGCAACCCACCGCAACAGCGACCAGAGGCCCCCGGGGCTCTCCTTTTATCTGCCGTGCTGCTAACAGAGGAGAGAGGGGTTTAATTATCCTCAAGTGTCAGTTCAAGATGAATCTGCTGGGACATGGGTCTTGGCAGGTGCGAAATAACAGGATGGTTTCATACATGGGAGGCTGCGCTGAGAACAGCTCAGTGGTTTAATTGGCGGCTCCCAGGAAGGGTTTGTATCGGGGTACGGAAAATGGGATGGTGCAGGCTCCAGCAGTGATCCTGATGCTACAGCTGTGGCCAAGGGAAGATGGATGCTGAAGGCTAAGAGCTTTCTCTGGTGCGTTGCTTTGGGGGCTTGGTGCAGAGCAGGTGCTCTGGACTGGTAGCACAACCTCAAGCTGATGCCGTTCTCCAAGAGGTTGATGCTTTTCCAGCATCGCTTCATTTCTGCTGATCTTTTCAGTCAGTTCCTGTGGGGCCATCAGGAGATGTGCCCTGTTTTATGGGGTACCCCGGGGAGCAGAGATCACGGGAATTACCTCCAGAATCAGGGCGCTACAGAGCTTTCTTCTAGGGATGTAAGGTGGGATGGCCTCAGGGTTTATCGAACATCTCCTCCCTCCTCCTGCCAAAATCCCTAAAATGCTTTACAGGAGCTCTCGAGATAAGTGTTTGAAGTTTCAGTTCTCCAACTCCATGGGGAAAAGCCTCTTCCCTTTCCAAACGGCTGCGGCAGGGGAGCTCAGAGTCCACAGGGGGATGTCCCCGCCGTACCAGGGCTGCAATGCTGGGATGCACGGAGCATCTGTCTCCTCATGTCCGGTCCCGCCCGTGCCATGCTTGTTGGCCCCTGGAGCCGGATTCGGCTCAGAGAGCAGAAGCTGCTCCACGCAGTCCTCCAGCTGCAGCATCCCACTGTGGCCATATCGCTGCTACAAAATGAGGCCTCTCTGCGGCCAGACCTTATAATGTGTCAGCCTGGGACACACCTGTGGGAGGAAAAAGGACATCATGCTTTATTTTATTGCTCATCCAGATGTGCTGAGCTCTTCTCTGTCCTTAGCCTTCCCAGGGGTAGTGTGGGACATTTCAAAGAAACAGTGCCCCCCATCTCTGCTGACTTGTTGGAGGGGATGTGGATACAACAAGCTGGTGCTGCTGCTCTTCTGGATGAAGCTGTGGTGTTGTGGTGTTGTTGTAGTTACGTTCCTTATTTTAGGCTCCAAGGTAATGACTTAGCTGTACTTAATTTTGGTGCTGGCTGGAAGAAGGCAGCCCTCATGCAGTTCCCACCAGCACATAACAGCAGCTGGCGTTAGAGGTCTGGAGTTGGTCCTGTCTCATCTGTACTGACCACCGTTAGTTCTGGCTCCTTTTGCTTATCGCTGGCATCTGCTGCTGACACTGCAAGGAGACATTCAGTAGATGTTCTTGTAAGACGGTGAGCTTTGTAGATGCGCAGATACGGTGTGTTCAGGCAGACCCAGTTATTAGATGTCATCTCAGCACCATCCCTTTTCCCTTTGTGCTTCGTGTGAACACCGTCATTTGCTTGCATCCGTGCTCCGGTCCTGCCAGAGTTGCATCCCTCCTTTGCAAGTCTGCTTTAGTGAAACTTGTACATTGTTCTTTGCGTGCAAACCTCGCTGGTGCTCCTGGTTCTGATCACCGTGGCCTGCCTGATGCTGATGCTGATGTGGGGTAGCTGGCTGTCTGGCCAGGGGTGGCTTGGCCAAGGACAGCTCTGAGAAGAGGCTTTCTGTCCCTTGCTGTAGTCAGCTATGACTGAGTCTCTGACAAAGGCATTTTGGAGGTGTGATTGAGGGGCAGAGACCCTTCCTCACTTCTCCTCACTGGTCAAGCTGCCGTGAGATGGGCTGGATGAAGAGAGAGCAGAACCCATGCTTGTTTCAACTGCAACAAGCTTTTGATGCCACCTGTGACAGGACCATATTTAGACGTGACGTACATCCCTGCCTAGACTCTGGGCTTTGGATCAAGGCGTAAGAGCTTTTGATGCATGCACACACAATACGGGAAAAAAAAAAAATTAAAACCACAATCTCAAAATGTTTGCAAATCCAAGAGCTTATCCTCACCCCAGGCAGGCAAAATTAACCAAGGATAGGATCAGTAAATCATAGAATCAGTCACTTTCATCACTGAACGCGAGGTGGCTGGGAGCGCAGCTGGCACACAGCAGCATCACCACACAGAGCCTTTGTGGGCACACTCAGGATCTGGTGCTGCAGGTTTTTTTTTCTTTAATACCATTGCAGCAGGTAGCTTGGGAACAGTGATACATGGTCAGGATTGGGCCTAAGAGGGGTGTGTGATTAAGAAAAAAGGCTGCCTGAGTTACCAAGGGCACCCACTGGACTGCTGGAGTCGGTGGAAGGGAGCGTGGCTGATTTAGGACCAAATAGGCTGAGCTAATGCAAGCCCCCACCTTTTGTCAAAGGGGTCTGATAACTTCTCCCTCCTAAGCACTTCAGATTTTGGTTGAGCTCCCATGCTTGTAGCCCAGGGAGGAGATTCAAACCATCCCTGCAAAGCTGAAAATGTTCCATATGGAGCTCGGCACATCAGTGCCAGCAATCATAGCCATAAAGGGGCTGGTTGTCCAGCATCCCGTCACTTTAGCCACTCTCCTACCTCCCCTTGCTATCAAAGCCCACCTCCAGCGAGGCCAGTCTCTGCTGCTGAGCAGTGGCCATCATCTCTTGGTACTTGGAGGAGCGGTGTGGAGCTGGAGCGGAGCTGTACAGTGAGGTGGGAAGGGATGAGGCTGCCATAGCATATCAGCATCAGCGGTGCACGACACCTCAAGGCAGCCTCCGCTGCAGATGACCGTATGCGGGGCAGGTGTTGGCAGCAGCAGGGAGAAGATGGACGGGCATCTGGCCTTCAAATCTGTCCTTCTGCCACGCTGAGGGCAAACTCAGGGTGGGCAGAAGTAGGGCAGGTGGCATCTCCTCACTTACACTTGTGTTGAGTCAGGCTGGCATGTGCTCTGTGGGCAGCGGTGAGCCCGGGCTGTCCCAAGGCAAGGTGTGAGCGGAGGAAACCAGCACGGGTCTCGTTAAAGTCACTGGGGGCTCAGAAACCCGGCGCACAGGAAGCTTGCAGACATCTGAAGGGTTTTTTCTGGTGTGTTTGGATCTGGGATGTTGGCCGGAGCGGCGGCAGCTCCCGAGTACCCCGATGGTGTCAGAGGCTGGGGTCAGGCCAGTCCATGTGGAGTTCACGGCATTATCTCTTAAATGCCTTTAACTGCAATAGAATGGCTGGGCTGATTGGATTACGCTCTGTAATTAATTAGCTGGGTGCACTGTAGGGGAAGCAGCTACAGCCGCAAGAGAGGGGGGAACCTGCTGGAGAGAGCCGTTAAGTTTCAAATGGCCATTTCTCGCTAAACCAGCGTCGTGCAGCACTAGTCACTGGGCGCAGGGTGTTAGTTCCAGTGTCCTGGCCCTTTTCCAGTCGAGTAATTGCGGTTTTGCCACCCAGCTGTTCCCCCCACAGCTCGGCGCGCTGCACCCCACTGCTGCCACGGGAGCCACCAGCCCACCCGGCCTCGGGGACCTGCTGGGACCAGCGGGTCGGTTCAGGCTGGGGTGTACATGGGGTGTGTGTCCCCTCTCTCCTCAGAAAGTCCCTGCTGGGGTGACAGACCCTTCAAGGGGTGCAGGATTTGGCAGCCCATGCCACCCTGCAGGTTGCCTGCCCATGCCGGTGATGGCTCCGGCGCGTTGAAGGCTCGCGGGCACGGCTGGTACGAGGCCTGCCGCTCTTCCCTCCCTCGCCAGAGCCTGCGGGCTGCTCCCCGCTCCTTCTGCCGCGCATTCGCTCCGGTTCCTTTGTCTGCTTTTAGCATCCATTTGTATCCGTAACAGAAAGCATCCCTTTTAGGTTAATTGTTTGTTGTTTTTTTCCTTTGTGTTTACTGTGGGGATTAATAAGGAACTGCAGCGTAAGGAAAATCTGCAACGGCTCCTTGTTTATTGTTTAATTTAGGCAAACGCTGCTGAAGGCCGAGCTGGGCTCGGCCTGCCTGGTGCTGGGCCAGGGACTGGAATGGGAGCGCAGTGGGAGCATCCGTGTGCTTGGGGGATGAGCTGGGAGCCATGGGGCTCAGCTGGGGTAGCTCAGGGGTGAAGGTGCCTGCCCACCTTTTGGGCCTGCAGCCTCTCCTGTCTCTTGCTGGGTGCTCATGTGGGTAGAGGAGACCCACACAAGCATGGTCTCTTCTCTGGGTGCCTCCACCAGTGGTTGGAGGTGTCCTCTGTGAGGTGAAATCTCCTGTCTGCTCTGGCATCCTGGTCCCCACTGCAGGGACAGCAGGTTCTTCTCATGGTGCTGGACCTGTCCGACTGATCCACCCCAGGTCCAAAGCTCCATCTTCAGCTCCCGGGTCCCTCCGGTGCCCGTCAGGAAAAGTGTTGAGCTGGGGTGTTTGCTGCTAGCAGGCACCTCTGCACTCTTGTAAAATTTCAACCTGGTTTGCGACAGGAAGATTGATGCTCTGCCCAGAGGTGCCCGCTGGTATCAAAATGGTCCCTCTGCCTGTTCTGCCCGTTTGCCTTTCCCCTCCCGTGAGATTTGGGAGGCTTTGCCGTGCAACCCTGGGTGCAGCTGGGGAGCACAGCCCATGTCCCCTGCGCATGCTGGACCGCAGAGCTGCCCCTAAGCGCTTAGTACCAAGCAGGGATGGGCTCTCCCCGGGCTGTTGAGGGCCAGGGGCTCCTCGATGGTGCGAGGAGGCTGGGCTGGAGGAGGGCAGTGTAAAATTGCAGGAGGCCAGCATCACTGCCAAGCTGGAGAAGAGTTGTAGTACCCTTTGCACCAAAGGCTGATAAATCTTGAAGGAAAAAAACAAAGAAAACCAGCAAAAAAAGGCATGTGCCAGCTCAGCTTAACCCACAAAGGAAAACCACGTCATTTAAAAAACAAAAGCTTTTAAAGACAGATATATATATATATTTTTTTTTTTTACGCAGAGAATGCCGCTCAGGAGAGTCAATGAGCTCTATTTCAAGATACGGGGAAACAAAATGCTCCAGGAGCTACGAAACAAAACCTCTTATTTTCAAACTCTCTGAGTGTCAGGTGTGGCTCCTCGAGCTCTGTGTTTTTCCCGTCGGCTGTGCTGGATCCAGCCTGGCTGTGTGCTGGTTGCTTGCTGCTCCTGGCTGCTGCCGCTTGCTGTAAACAGAGGATTGACCATCTCAGTGAAGGGGAGAAGCTGTGACTCGGGTCTGTGTTATACTTTGCCTTGGTTTCCCACTCACCAGTAGGGCCAAAGGGGAGGTGGTGAGCCCACGGAGCATCCCTGATTTTTTTTTTTTTTAATCAGCTAAGGAGCCCTCTCATTTGCTTCATCTCTGACTAATGAGGCGCGTCTCACTTTGACAACGTGTCACAAGCAATATATTTCTCAAGAGCTGCTGGGCTGCCCTTGTGCTCTCGTCAGGGCTCATCCTTTTCCACATCGCCCTGTGCCACTGGCTCTTGCCCCAGCCTGGCCCTTGAATGTCCTCCCAGAGAAGAAAAGGAGGTTGAGATGAAAAAGTGTGGGTGTGACATTTTTCCCATCAAACAAGCATTTTTATTGAAGATTTTGCAGAAACAGGTCTCCTCTGGCAAGAAGGGGTAGATCTCCAATAGGAAAATCTAGATGGATCCATGATTTGCAAGGCATTCTCCGTGGGAGGGCAATTCTGGCTTTATCAGAAGTGCCCTGGTTGCTCCAGGGGGGTGCAGAGACTAAATTTGCCTCCCCTCCTTGTCCTGTCATGGTTGGACTGTGGGGTGCAGCAACAGGGGTTGGAGTAGCCATGCTGGGATCCTGGCTCTGGAGGGTGGCATCCTTGTGCGTAGCAAGAGCATATGGTATAGGTATCATATGGTATAGGTGTCGTATAGTGAGGTATAGTGAGGAGAAGGCTTGTGGGTGAGCTGGGGGCTGCCACCCTGGGGTGGAGATGCTCAGCCACGTCTGACTGTGAAGGCAGGGATGGGATGCTGCTCTGTCCAAAGGTTCAGACACCTTTGTGCTCTTTGTCACCTCTTGCTGGGTGACACAAACCTTCCTTCTCCCGGCGTCGTTAAGGGACTGCTCAAGGTTTCTAATCATTGATGGGAAGCACCAACTAAACACTGCTCCTCTTTGTATTCTTGATGGGTTCTCTTTAAGCATTGCTCTTAGTGGCTCTCCACTGTTAGCTTTTGTTTTCTCCTCAATAGCTTGTCTAATAAATGCCATTATCTTGGGCACAAATCTACTTCATGTCTCAATTCCACTTGGCAAGAGTCGGTAATAACAGCAGAACAGCATCCTTTGAAAAGGGGCTCTGTCACCAGCAGCCGCCGATGCCACTTCTCCGCTTCCCACACCTGTCCCCAGAGCAGATAAAGACGAGGGGAAGATGCATGGCCAGAAAGCAAAAGGGGCGTCTGCCTGATAAATCGGATGTCTAAGCTGTGCCGGCAGCAGCCGCTGCAGCAGCTGGGGGGATCCAGGCAGCTTGGCCCCTGCCACCTTGGTAATTAGAGAAAATGTGCTTACTGCCTGGGATCCTTGCTAATCCCAGCAGATTAGAGGGGGAAAATGGTAGTGAAGGGTGATGGCCTGTTGGGGAAAGGGATCAGAATTATTTCCTACAGCTTGAGGGAGCTTCTCATCTATGGCCAAACAAAGCTGTTGCCTCCCTCTTAAATCTGGGCCTGGAAAGGCTTTAACTGGTAGGTGCTGGGGTGCTTACTGGGTTTTGGGTCCACGAATGGTATTTCATCTGAGGGCAGCATGTTCCTGAGGATGTTTAAGCCCACTGAGACCTGGCCCTGCTGCCAGCACTGCAGCAACTCATGCTTCTTACCGTCCCTCCTGCATGAGCAGCCAAAGCCGAGGCCAATGGTGTTTCCATTGAGGCAAACCTTATTTCGGCTGGGCCAGGCAGAGCTCAGCTGCTGTGTGGTCAGAGCTTCCCAAGGAGGATTTCTCATGCTCAGGGGGAAGGGACCCAGCAGTGGGAGCGCGCTGCTCAGGCTCCACTCCTGAGCTCTCAGCTGTCCCGTGACTGGGATGTCTGGTTGCCTCCAAGATCTGTCCCCTCCCTGAATTGTAAATATTTTATCTTCTCAGTACCTACTGCATCAAATATTTTTTTTTTGAAAGTCATTTTCTTTTTCCTTATTTTTTTCCTTATTCTGTTCTTGCATTTTAAAACGCACCCACCATGTGTGCAGCACTCAGACATGCTCTCAGCCTCCCCCCAAATGTAATTGCCTTAAAACTGCAGATAGTTGGCGAAAGCAATTTTCTCTACATTACAGAAGACTCCAGCTCCTCTCATCCTTCATATGAGCCTTTACAGATGCACTCCTCTGGTCTTGCCTTCTCTCTGCTGCTGTGCGATGCTCGGCACCCAGGCTTGCGGTACCTCTGCTTTCCAGGATGATGCTCTCGCTTTTCCAGGGCTGCGGGAAGAGGCTCGAGTGGGTGTGTGGTGAGGGACCTCTCTGTGGGGGATAACTAGCTTCTCTTGCAGCTTCTCCTGAGCCAGGGTGATGCTTGCTGGCACCAAAGCTCTTCCCTTGGCCATGCTGCTACCAGGGTGCCCGCTGATGCCATGTCTCCGCAGCTGGCTGGGTACCAACTTGTGCCAGGCACGCGCTCATTGCGGTTTTGCAGCTCCACCGCCCGCACGTTTAACATGCTCCTTCTGTTTGCAGGACGTGTTGGGCTTTCAAAAGCATTAATGATGGAAAATAAATTGGAATCTGAGAGAAATAATCTTTAGGCATTCTCTGTAGGCCTTGTCTTGCCTTGCCTTCCTCAGCCATGTTGAAGGCTGTGGCTGGAGGGGAATATAAATGAGGAGGAGCCCCCAGTCCCTCTGATCTGTTGTGATGTCTCTTGCTCCGTGGATCTCGCTGCAGGGAGCCTGCCTGCTCGCTGGTACTGCTAAACCCAAGGGGATCTGGAAAGGGTGGAAGTGATGGGGTGTTGCTGGACCTTCTCAGAGGGCTTGCAGTCCTGAGTTAAAGAAGGTCAGAGAGCTCGGGGCATGCGAAGGCTTCTGAGGGTCTGTGCCCTGCCTGGGTGGCTTCAGCAGCATCCTGGCATGGGGCAGTGTTTGTCTGTGCCATGCTCTGTGGTTCTGCACCAACCTGTCCTGGGGAACCAGGACCTTGCGTCAGGGACCCACCTTGCAGCTGGAGTTAGCTTGTGGGTAAATGCACCTAAATACACTCTGCGCACGCTCCGGCTGCAGGGGAAATGGGACCCCCCCCCCAGGACCACTGCCCACACAGGCATCAGGGGGTTGGTAGGTGATGGGTGCAGGATGTTTCCCGCCTGAACCTCAGTTTAAGCCTAAAAAGAATGAAATCTGCTGTGTGTCTGAAAGCCAAGGGCTTTGGCAGGAGTGGATTCAGACACATGGAGGAGTGTCTGCCCCTCTGTCGCAAACGGTGCCTGCCTGAAACGTGACTTCCCACGACTGGATAATTAACAGCAGGTTGTTCAGAGGGGAATGCGGTAAAGAAAATCCTACCAAGTTCTCAACACTGACATTTTCACAGCAGCTTTTGGAGCTTCCCTCTCCTCATTCCCCTGTGCTTCCCATGCTGGAGGGAGGGTGCTGGTCACCTTTGGGATGTCCTGGCTGAGGCCAGCAGCATCTCTGGAGGCATCCAAATGTCTTGGCTGGACACCCTCACAGCAGGACAGGGTGCAGTGGCTTTTTCAGCATCAAAACGTTTGGTCCCTGGAGGAGAGGCAACGTGCCAGAAAACCCGCTCATTTGTCCTGCCTCTGCTCCTGCAAAACAAGCATGAAGCCGGCACGGACTGTGGGTCTACGGAGAGCCATACTTCACACCAGCCTCCAGCAAGAGGCTGTGCAGGCACCGCTACCTTCCTCAGCCTGGCCCCTGGGCTGCACTTGGATGCAAACCAGCCTTGTAATGAAAGCTTTTTCTATGTCTGTTTGTTTTTTGAGCATCAGTTTAATGTCTGCTTAAAAAAAAAAAATACAAATCCTGTTGCAGCTGAGTCCAGAGCACTTAAAAGATGCCCGGGAAGAGGATGGATGCTCTGTAGGAACCCCATGTATGCCAGGCAGGGAGAGAAACCCAGCCGGCCTCTGCAGACATCTGCCCAATCTGGGGGTCGACTCTCATGTTTGCAGTGGGAAGGGCTGAGGTCTGGTGGCTCTGAGGTCTGGAGGTTGTATTGCTGATCGGGATTTCACTGGAAGTTTGGACAGAAATTGTAGGGTTTTGGTGACTCTAGCCCTCGGCTGTTTGTGTGCTCACACTGAGGGTGAGTTGTCTACTTCTTTCTCCTCTTAAACGGAGAGAAACCCAGATGTGTCCAGCTCAAAACTGACTGAACTGAGATGTTCTGCCCATTTTCTGAGGGATTGGGCTTGGTGTGGCAAGGGTTTGCTCCCACAGCGTGGATGCCCATTGCTGGGAGAGCCGGTGCAGCATGTACGGTGTCCTCCCAGCCTTAGATCTTTGGAGAGGTCTAGATGAGGAGCTGGAGGTTTGGGCAGGGAGGATTCATGGATCTGCACTCCTCGCGTTAGCATGTTGAGTGGTGCTTGTACGTCCCTCCCTTCGGGGCAGGGGTGATGCTGGTGGCTCCCACTAAAATCAGAGTCGGGGCCATCTGGCTGCTCTGAGGTACTCTGTTCCACCCCCCACCCCACACCCCCCCCCAAGTGGGCTTTCTTGCAGTGACATCCTCCCAGTCATATAGTTATGTGCTGTCTTGATGGTGTCAAGCTCTGAATGAGCTTGGGCAATTTGCTTTATAAAGCAACGCACTAAATATGTCAACACTCGGTGTGTGTTTTTAATATAATATTTCAGATTGTTTTGAAAGAAGCCAAGCTCCTTCTTTCCCTCTTCATTAGGAATGTTTTATGTGAAAGAGATGAACAATAAAGAGAGTGTGCCAGAGAGAAAGCTTTCCCAAGTATTTGTTACTGCTGAGAAATCAGCTGCTTTTAACAAAAAAAAAAAACCCTTAATGCATAACTCTCAGGGCAATTAAGCAGCGCGTTAGCTGCCAAGGAAGGCTGTAGGATTGGCTTTGCTGGAGATGTTGAAAGCCAGGCTTGACCATAGCCATTGGGGATGCTTTAGGCACAGTGAATCCCTGTTCTCCAAGGGGGAATGGACTAAATGACCCACCAGCACCTCCCAGCCACCCCGGAGTTTCAGAAATACAGTCTGAGCTGCGCTGGCGTGAGGGCTTCCAGGCTGGAGGAGTGAGCGTGTTTATGAATCTTGCACGGTTTCAGCCCAGAAATGTCGGCTTTGGCTTTTAACTTGCTTCTCAGCAGGACCAGGGGTGGGTTCTGTCCTGATGTCCAGCTGGGAGACTTGATCTCCTGCCATGGAAAGGGTAAGACCTTCTGCCTGGCTGGCTGCAATGCACTGTTCTGGCTGGCGCTAGTCAAAAGAAAAAAAAATCCCACTGCAATACTTTCATCAGGGAAACTGGGTTCCTGTCTCTCCTCCAGAGTGTTTCTCTTTCATTACAAGTTGGAGGAAACTTTCAGGGAACTCAGAACTTTCCTCTTCAACTAGGACAAGCCTGGGGAGATGGTGCAAGCAAGCCAATCCCCAAAGCCTGTGCCTCCATCAGGCCTCCTCAGCCATGGCCTCACGGTCTGAGATGATTTCCTCATGAAATGGAGGGAAGCCAAGAGCCTGGAGCCTTCCCATCGTGGAAAAGCCTGTCTGAAAGCCAGGGAGCCCCAGCCTCATTAGCTGGAGCGGGTGGCCCTGGGGCGGTGGATCCTGGAGAGGGATTTGAGCGAAGAGGGCGATCTCGTTGGCAGGAGAAACGCTCCAGACAGGAGCGCGTGCAGATGTTGGCATGGCAGCCGGCCAGGCAGGGATGCTCTGACCTAGAGCCGGGCTGTGCTCGTGCCGGTCTGACCCAGGGCAGGGCAGGAGAGGACAGGCAGGGAGACAGGACCGAGATGGGACCTGATGTGTTGTATGGTGCAAGGTGCTGCTGGCGATCAGGGGAGGCCCGGTGAGAAGCTCCCCAGGGATGCTGCTGGGCAGCTGCTGGGAGCAGGCAGTTGTGGCACTGTCCCCTACTGCACCCAGGACAGACAGGATTTGGTTTTTCTTCACCTCCTGGTAATCCTGCTGCTCAAATATTCTTCCTGCAGCTTTTTTTTTTTTTCCTGCTCCTAAATAGAGTGTTTAAGCTTATTCTTTTCTTTCCTATGAAAGAGGCAGTAAATCCTTTATCCTGCCTGGCTATTTCTGTGCACGTATTTTCTCATTGTGCTCCAGCTTGTCAGCTGTGTCAAAGCCCGGAAACCTTGGCCTCTGTTGGACTCCAGACTTGGATTTCTCTGTATTTTAACAACACAGGCTCCCTTGGACTAACAGTTCTTTTCTCTCCCCTTACTGTCTTCCTTTTTTTTTTTTTTAAATACCTGGTTACAAAAAGCCCTGACAAAAAAAGGAGCAAACAGAGAGGTAATGGTCTGTCGGGTTCATCCCCAGCACAGTCTGCCAGCGCCAGCAAGGAGTCAAAGCCAGAGCATCCTCCTGCCCACCTCTGCCTCTGGGGTCCCAGGGCTGCCCTGGGGAAGGGGAACCCCCCCGACTGCTCCCCCAGACAAGGGAGCTTTCCGGAGATTAGCTTGGGATCAGGGGTGCCTAATGCTTAGGCAGTGGATCTGGCGAGCACAAAGGCAGGATTTCAGCACGCAGGGGGATTAGCCGGGGGTGGGGGGGGGGGGGGGCGGATGGCTGCCCGTGTGCCAGGGCCGTGTGCCAGTTCTGGCTGCGGTGCCTGCTCCTGGGGGCAAACACGGGATGTGTCCACAGAGGAGATCTGATGGAGGGACAGACAGCTGTCCTCGTGGCTTGGGACGGGAAGGCCAGGCTGTGAAGCTGATGGCTGCAGGTGGGAACTGGGATGGTGGCACGTGCCTTTTCCATGCCCCCGTGGCGGCGGCAGCAGCTTCGGGTGGTCAGTGCCCCCGTTCCCCAGGGCCAGCTCCACCAGCTTGGCTTTGCGGCTGCGCAGGCGCTTTGTGAACACTATGGCAGCACACCACGCCGGGCTGCGCGGGTGTTTGTGTGAGAACAAAAGAATAAACAGTGGAAACTGTGATTAATTAGCACAGCTAATTAGCAGCGTGCCTGGCCTGGGCTGGAGCTTGGTAAGGTGCCAAGACCAGAGGAGAAGCCAGGGGAGTGACTCTGGTGGGAACCTCTTTGGGGAGTGAGCCAGGGGAGCAGGCAAGGGGAGAAGGATGCTTTGCCACCGCTCCTTTGCCACATGCCAGTGCTGGGAGCTGGGATTGGGGAAATCGCCGCCTGTGTTCCTCTGAGGTGCTGCCGACATGCAACTATTGCCATCCCCAGCAGCATCCTTCCATTCCCCAATGCTGCCTTCATGAAGAGATCACTTCCCTCAGCTGTGATCAGCATCAGGAGTTGGGCGTTGGACCTCCCTGTGCTCCACTGCTACAGGTTTTAATTGCCGAGCCATCGTTAGGGTCGGTGGCATTGTCGTCCCCATGGAACAGACTTGCTCGCCTTTGTCTACGCCGTATGACTGTCTTATTCTTTGCTCTCCATTTGCAAATGAGCACAAGGACCACGATCGGCAAACAAATTTGCAGCGAGCACATGGCAGACTTGGAGATTTGGAAGAATCCTTGGCAAATATTTGCCAGCCTCCACTGCGAACCTCGTGAATACTTTTTATGACTGAGAGATGCTAAAAGTAACTGGCAACTCGGGATCGGATGCCAGACCTCAGCATGGGAATGGCTGCTAAAAAACACCTGAGTTAAGCTAGCAGCAGTTGTTTCCATCCCTCCTCCTCCCTGCCCTCTCGCTGTGCAGCGTGGGGATATCTTCGAATGCGATACACTTGACTGCAGCCATTGCAGGATCACACTGTTCCCATTAAAAGGTGGCTGCGGCTAAATACCATTTGCTCAGTGAGGTCTAAAGCGGTGCCCTGCGGAGTAATTGGGAGACACAGCCCCTTTCCTGAGGACAGGAGAGTCTATTTTTCAAGGCACCATCACTTTATTATTAATTTGTTAAACACTGACTGCTCAAACCTGTTTGAGATGCTAAAAGGGACGTGAGCTCTGCCTTGGGGATCTCACCGCTAAATAACTGTATTAAATCAAACCCATGCTGGAGAGGGCAGTGCCGCACGCGAAGGTGAGGCTGGTTAGAGGAGGGGTGAAGGTGCCACCTCCTCCATCAGGAAAGGGTCTTGCTCATCTTTCAGCGCCGAAGTCAGGAGGAGCGCTCGTAGACCAGCAGGTCAAGGACCTGCTTCCTCTCAGCTTTCTCTCTCACCCCACCAGCAATGCTGGAAGCACAGTAACCCCCTCTGGGAACCGCTCCCAGATACCACCCTGCATCAGGCAGGAGCCTCTCAAGGGCTGCTGGACCTCTTCAAGTATTCACATCTGTTTAGTATTCGGCACTAAGCAGGTCGCACCTGACTTCTCTTGTTTCCTTGATGATGGGGAGGGGGCAAACAAGAGCAATATAGAAAAAAGTCTGTGTTTAAAGTTCTTCACCTTCCTTACTCTCAAGTCAAACTTGCTGTGGGGTTGGGTTTGCTCAGTGTGTTTCCAGCCTGATGTGTCCTGTCCCTTCTTGCCTACAGCCCCCTGTGCCCGGGAGCCATGAGCCACCCTCAGCACTCGCAGAGCCGCCGGAGCAGCCCCCTGGCCACAGCCCCCTGGTGCTGCTAGGCTTCCCCGCTCCCCCTGGAAGGGGCCCATCATTGGCAGGGAGAACCGGCGCTGCCCGCACCCAGCTGCTCACATCCCTCCCAAGGTAAGGATCGCATCCTTTCTGTCTGTGAAAAGCAGGGGGTTTACAAATGCAAGTGGGAGATGGGTTATTTCTTGGGTTGTTGCATCTCCTGCCCTGCCTGGGTGGGCACAGTTCCCTCGGCTGCAGTCTGCTCCTCTCTCCTGGGCTTACCAAGAGGGCAAGGTGCCCAGTCAGGAGAAAGAATTGCCCTTGACTTGCAATGAAAAGGTGATTTTGAAGGTGGGGTAGCTCCTGATGTAGCCCATTGCTTCTAGATCCTATCCGCTCTGTGAATTTGCTTGTAGTTTTAGAAGGGAGCCCGGGCTGCTGCGAGGAGCCAGGCTTAGGTGGCATTGGCATGTTGCGACTGCCTTGGCTTCTCTGATGTACTTTCGAGGATAATTGTCTATAATTCACGTCTTAACGATGCTCTGGAGACTTCCCAAGCACGCGCTGCCTTTCCTCCCACTGTAAAAGGTCTTTGGGGTATTTTGGAGGCTTCCTGCAGTGGTGGAGCGAGGGGTGGTTTTGGAGGCGTTTGGGAGGGGGCTGAGCCTCTGTCCCAGTGAAAGGTCCTCATCTACCCTTTGCACTTTGCCATAGTGGGGGTTTTTAAGGTTTAAAGTAGAGCTTGGTTTGTGGGGAGTGAGCTGGGGCTGAGGATGCGCAGCTAATGGCCCTCCCAACGGGTGCAAAATTGGTGTTCACGGCTGAGGAGTGGGAATCAGGTTTAGAAACCAAAAACTTGATTTCTGTGACTGTTTTGGGTTTGGAGATTTTTGGACCTCTTGTTTTCAAGCTTCTCCTTGCAAACAGAGGTGTCAGCTGTGTGTGGAAACACATGGGAATCAGAGCTTCTCTACGTGTGCAGTCCCCTGCGCCAGGGGAGCTGGGACCTGGAGATGTGGATGTCACCAGTGTACGGGAGGGTGGGCGAGGGCACAAGACCCCTGTTTTAAGAGGTCTGCAAGAGGATCACAGCGGCCCCAGTGAGCTAAAACGGAGCCAGAGCTGGGTCTGGCTTGTCCTGACTCCCTTTGGGAGCTCCCTGCCTGCACCTCTGAGCTGGGATCAGCTGGGATGCTCCAGCCAGAGGAAGCAGGGGCCGGTT
The DNA here is from genome assembly GCA_009806455.1 of Tetrax tetrax. Classification (NCBI taxonomy): domain Eukaryota; kingdom Metazoa; phylum Chordata; class Aves; order Otidiformes; family Otididae; genus Tetrax; species Tetrax tetrax. The sequence continues at coordinate 123,015 of WHYT01017994.1, forward strand.
ACTGCTGCTGACATCCTTGGCCGTAAATATCCAGCCTGCTCTAATCCTCCCGGTAGCTCCAGCACTGCTGTTTTCCTAAGAGTTATTTGAGTCTTTGTGTTGCACTTCTCAGACAAATGGCTTTTAAATAAAACCCTCTGCTAACTCGTTAGGCCTCCTGTCCGGGTCACTTCCTGCACGGGTGATTTATAGGGCTGCTTTTAACATTTTATTAACTTTAAATCGCCGGGGCCAGTCAATCGGAGCCTATCCCATCAGCTGTGGTGAGTGGCAGCCCGGGGCTCTCCTGCAGCCTCCCTCCTTTTTGGGAAGAATGCTTTGAGGTCAGGGCAAGAGATGGGAAAGAACAGGAGGAGGATCCAGATAAGGAGGAATAGATCTGGAATGGATGAGTGAATCGAATAAGGGTTAAGGAGATAACGAGGCTGGTGATGGTATCTGGGGAGCTGCCTTGTCTCCTGCCGTTGGTACGTTCATCCCCTGCAGTGTGTGCTGGACCGTGCAGCGATGGGAGAGGAGCATCAGGGCTTGGTAAGGAGGTGGCTGCTCCAGACCGATCCCAGCAGGGCATCGCTGCTGGAGCATCCATGAGCACCTACCCTGGGTGGGATGTGCCTATATTAAACCCCTCCAGTGCCAGAGACAGAGCTTTCCTCCTTGCCTAGTGCATGCACAAGCCCCTTTAGCTCCTGGCATCCCATCCGATCCAGTGGGCTGCTCCTGGGGAGCCTTGAGTCCGCTTCCCTCCCATTTCAAACCCTCCTCTGTGGCTCTCTGCCCCTTTGAGCAGAGCCAGCTCTGGACAAGTCCTGCAGTCCCCGGCTGTGGGGTGAGTGGGGCTGGGCACAGCCTTGGCATGCAGGAGGCTGCCGGGCGCTGCTGGGGACTGAGCGAGTGGACACAGCTCCAGCTGGGAAATCCAGACGAGACAGAGATCGTAAGTGATGTGAGGCTGCAGCAGCAGCTTTGATTATCTCTGAGTTTGCTGTTGCTCTTCCCCTGTGTGCCCTGTCTTTGTTCCACCCGTGCTCGGAGATGTTATTCAGCGGAGTTTTCCAGCTCTTGGAAACAGGGGGAAAAAAATTGAACTTCTGCACAACCAGAGCTAATGAGCTCTCTCTGGAAATAAAAGCATCCTGAGGACAGCCTTGCCGTACAGAACAACCCGTTCTCTGTGGCTGCTCCGGCCACCGCCTCCAAGCGATAGCCCAGCACCGGACCGTTGGGAGCTGAGCGGAGCTGTCACCTCCCATCCTTCCCCCCAGCCATCGCTCGTGTCAGGCATGGAGAAAGCCAAGCCATGGCTTGATGCTCTGGCAGAGCTCTGCTGCGAGGATGGGGATTGGGAAGCCCCCCCTGTGCTGTCCAACACCCTGACGCAGAGCCCATTGCCTTGTGGATGCTCACAGGACAGGGGACACACGTCCCCACAGGCCAGAACCAGCTTTAACTGGCTTGGAAAAGGATTTGGGTAACATTCTGGTCTCATCACCACTCCCCTGGGGTGGATGGGGTAAGGAGATGGGCCAGCTGTGGCTCGCCGCAGCCTCGCGTGTTTGCGGGGAGAGCAGACCTGCAGTCCCCCAGGGCTGCCGAGGTTGTCAGGCTGACGGCCAGGAGGGAATTTATCTTGCAGCAACCGGCATCTGAAAGCCATCGCTTCTGATGTGCCCATGATTTGCTGAAACCTGCGTCTCCTTTGTCATATTCTGTCTGTCTCTGCCTCAAATCCCAGAGCAAAGACTGAGAACCTGCTCGTGGAGATGAGCAGGTTTTTTTTTTTTTTCCCTCCACCTTTAAATATTTATTCTGAGCTCTCAAGATACACACACTGCGACCTGGGGAGCCTGCCTGCATGTTGGCAGTGTCTCCTGCATCATAGCAGAGCCGGGGCTGGTTGTCCTTCCCTCTGGGGAGCACGGGCAGAGCCTTCCTCCTCCTGCTGCCATTGTCCTGTGCAAGAGCCAGGTCTGAGAGGAGCGGCGTGGGTTGTTCACCTCTTCCCACGCATGTGCTGCGTGGCGACAAGACCCGCAGCCCACTGAAGTGCTGTGCATAGAAGGCTCAGGGCTCTGAGCTGTGCTTTTGGGGAAGGGGCTGAGCCAGAGGTAAAAGCAGCCTGGCCCATCCGGTGAGCTCCATCGCTGCGGTGGCACATCCCAAACGGCACCAGCCCCTCTGTGCCTTGCCTGACTTTCCCTGTCCCCGGCAGCGCACAGAGCTGCTGCTGGAGGTTTTCCTTCTCATCTTTGCAGCTTGTCCCAGGCTCTCAAGGTCGTGCAGGTAACCGGAGCGATGCCGCCAGCCTTGGCTTTGCAGCCTGAGCTGCACTCAGCTGCGGGTTTGAGCCTCCCTCCCTCTCGCTTGTCTTGCTCTACTTTTCCAAGCCTTCCTGCTGCCACCACTTGGGGACAGGGATTGAATTCAGGGAGAGCAGCCCCGTGCTGCCGAGATGCACGTGCCTGGCATGCCGATGAGGAGCAGGGCTGGTGTGGGGAGCTGAAGCTCTGCCCCAGGATGTGCTGGACACTGAGGGGCTGTTCCAGACCACAGCCACGCTGACACAGTCCTGGGTGTCCCCACAGCAGAGATGGAGTCCCAGCTGGCTGCAACCACCACCCTCCAAGCACTTCCCTGGAAGCTGGTTCTCCCGCACATCTGGCTTTGCCCTATCAGTGGCTGGATGGAGGGAGAGGGGTTTTTTTGCATCTTCTTGCTGGAGTTCAAGTATGGTGGCGGTTAACTTCTAGGAGAAAGGCTGGGAGCAGGTTTCCCAGCAGCTCTGCAAGGGATGGGAGGATCTCTGCCTTTCCAGGTGAGCACACAAATCACTATCTCTGCCTCCAGCTGCTGTGGCCTGGGTGACCCGCTCAGCAGCTGGCACTCATCGGCAGAGAGCCTTGTCCCCGGTCCCCCCCAGCACTGCCATCCACGGGCTCGCTGGGACCTGTAAGCATTGGGGCACTGATGCAGAAAATCCTCTGCGGAGGCCTGGGGTTGGATGGCAGGTGCAGCTCTACTGGGAGATGCCTTGAAACCAGCATCTAGCCAAAGGCAAGAGGGGGCAGAGGAGACAATAGCTGATACTGTGGGAATTTTTTTTTTTTTTTTTTTTTTTTTTAAGGAGAAATAAATGCAAGCCAACTCACTGGAAAGCTAAACCCCAGTAAGCTGCAAAGCGATGAGGTTGGGACCGTGGCAGTGCTTTTCCCATGCCCGCCTGCCCTCCGCCTGTACCCGCCACGAGCTGGCAGCAGGACCAGCCCTCTCAACTCTCACTGAATATCAGAGTAGAAAAGCCTCATTAGCAGGAAAAGTTTCCCTGAGATAAGTTACCGCTGCTGTAAGAAATGCAATTATCTCTCTCTTCTTCTATTGCAACTGTGGGCACTGAGATTTTTTGCTCTTACACCGTGTCCTTGCAGAGCTCTTGCACACAGGAGGGTGCTGTCAGGAAAAAAAAAAAGTTAAATTATAGCAAGGACATTTTTTTTCAAAGAAGCCCTCATTATGGGTCTGTTCTTGCTTGGTTGTCTCATCGTGTCAGAGACTCCGCACCCATGCGGAGCGATGCCAGCCCCCTCCTGCTCTTCTGGGCACCTGCCTGTGCGTCCTTGGTTGGGGTGGTGGCTGCGGGTGGTTTTTAAGGAAGGTGGAGGAGATGTGCTGCCCATGCCTCTTCCTCCTCACCGTGTCACCCCATTGCCCAGGGCTGCAAAACCCTGGGACGCCCTGGCTCTGGGGGATTATTCACTGAGCAACAGGTCTGCAGGAATAGGCAGTGCCAGAGACATCTCCTGGGAGTGAAAATCTGAGGTCTGAGACTGGTAGGAAACATTTGCTTAAGATTCAAGCTTATTCAGTCGTTGGTCATTTGGCCTAACAAAACCCCATGGCAATCCATGAGCCACAGGGAAAGCTCCAGGAGCACACGCAGGAGAAGTTTGCAGCTGGATGTTGCAATAACTGATTACTGAACGGTTGGGCTAAGTCATATTTCATAAAATCAGCCAGGAAAAGATTGCTGGTTAATTCTTTTTAATAAACAATGGTGAGCAATGTGTCTCGGTTCAAGACAGACTGACTTTTACAGTGATTCATGGATTTTTCCACAGGAAAAATCACTTTTGTAGGGATTGCTGCTTGCCTTCGTGAGTAATTCGCCCCCCTCCGAAAGCACCAGAGTGTGGAAAAACGATGAACTTCTCTGTGGGAACTGCAAGGGGGACTTGAGAGGGAGAAAGGGTGTGCTTTGCTCTACCACCGTGGCCGATGACTGTGTCCTTTTGAAGAGCAGGAGTGGGAATTTCACCACCAGAAATGCTGAAGGAGATGATTCTCAGGGACAAAAAGAGCAGAGCTGAGATGTCTATGTGTTCCATCCTGGGCTTTGAGAAGTAAGGTCGGTTGGGACCAGGCACTGCTCCCCATCTTGCTCTTCTGGCAAAGCAAACACTCGAGAAGTATGTCCCAGCACTTCAATTTAATGTGGGTATTTTTTTGTGTCTCCAGCACCTTGGCTTTGTGCTGGAAGCCAGCCAGCCTCCACGGTCCTTCGTGCCACTGGGATCCGTGGGCCTGGGCCGGGAGCGTGCACAGGAGGCAGCAGCGTGAGGCTGGAGGTGTAGCATGCCTCTATGCGGTTCAGCTTTTTTAAAACAGCCGGGGTGGGATGGGGAAATGCCGGGCAAGGCACTAGTCATAGGTGTGAGCAGTGCCTGTGCCTCGGAGGCGGCGCTGGGGGCGGTGGCGGCCCTTGCTGCGGCACTGGGGGTTGTTTTTTAGTTTGGAGCTGAAAGAAAAAAAAAAAAAAAAAAAAAAAAAAAAAAAAACAGTAGCTCTTCTGAGCCTTAACTTGAAACTTAATTTGGTTTCTTGGTGAGGGTTTTTGATTGTTCTTGGTGAAAAATGCAGGTATTTGACCAAAACCTTGAGTTTCCCAGCATGGGAAAGGAAAGGTGGCACAATGGTGGGAGAGGCTTGTGTAGAGATGCAGTTGGGAAGGAGGAAGAAGTCAGCCTGGGCCTTCACCCCAGGAAGCAAGAGGCAGGCTGACGCATTTCGTGGTGCGGTAACACCCCATGGCAGCGTGGCTCTGCCCATGAAATGCCCGCCCGGGTCCCCTGTCCCCGCAGCCGCTCCGTGGCGTTGGCAAGGGCTGTGTTCCCAGACCAGCACACTGCCTCCTCCCTCGCCACAGTGCCCATCCCGCATTCATTACGATGCCCCTGTACTTCTCTAAGCCCAATATACTTTGAATTACTGCTCATCTATTCCTCTTGACATCCTCATGCTCATAACTAGGAAGCCTGCATTACCCGTTTGCACATCTGTCAAACTGCGTGTTCCTTGGCCATTTCCAGAGATACATAAAATTGCCCGTGGTTATGACATTATTGACAACCCACCCTGTCTCCTTCCCCCTCCCCGAGCCCAAATGGCTGCCTCACTTTATAAGGATTGATATTTGGGCAGTAAATATTTTAGAGCCTCATCTGATGAGTGTGTCTGTGCGGGTGAATACATTTCTGGCTGAGGACAGATGTTGGATCTATCTTCATTGGAAAAAGCGGGGCCTTGGCTTTCTCCCTCCTGCCTTGGCAGCATCTCTGTCATCCCTCTCCAGCCCCGCAGTGCTGGCTGTTCCCAGTGGGAAGAAAGGGAATTGGAGGGAAAAGCCAAGCAGAGGTTCTGAGTAGGACTAGGGCTGGCTGAGCTCTGTGGGGGCCGTTGGATGTTGATAGGCCATCGCTGCAGCATCCTGATGGTAGGCTCCCCATCTCCATCAGCAGCAGGATTGAATTTCTATGGGCAAAGTGTTTTCCTTTCCCAAACCCAGGGAAACCACCAATCCCTGCTATGTTGGACAAGTAGTTCCAGCCCTTTTCAAGCAAAGAAGACAAGCATCAGGCTGTCTGTGGTTTCTGAGGGATATATTTTGACTCGGATGTTCTGAAAAGCCTCTTTACCTCCAAAAGTTTCAAAACGCGCTTTGGTAAATGCCTCTAAAGAGGAAACAACTTGGGAACAACACAGCCTGGGTGACCCTAACAATTTTTATCTTGCTGAGAAAAGCGAAGGAGCCTATTTTTTGTTCCTCAGAACAATTTGCTCTTTTTTATCCTTCAGTCAGCGAAACAAGAAGTGTTGCCTGATTCCTAGGGAAGAGAAAAAGCAGAGGCAGCTCCGGTGGAGCAGTGGGAGCAGCACTGGGCTGGGCTGGGCTGGCCGCAGTTCGGGGTGTCACGCTTGGCTTGGGCTGGCTCTCCGCTGGTGGCATCAGGATTCAGGGAGCTTTCAAAGCACATCTGCACTTGGGCTGGCTGGGAGCTTTATTTGTGCATTTCAGAGGAGTTGTCCTTGCACCCAGGACTGGGACTCGGGTCCCTTCCCTGCGGGGAGGAGAACTGCGCAGTGGTCTGGCACAAGCCCCCTGCCCTGTAGCGGGGTTGGAACACTTGCAGGGCAAATCAACCCATGGATCCCCCCACTCCGTGCCTCCTTCTTGCCATTTTGCTGCTTTTTTCCTCTCCAAGCTTGACGTGAGTGCGTTGAAATGTGTAAAAAATCAGCTGCCTGAGAGAGGCTCCGAAACCGCTCCCTGGCGATTCCTCAGGGCCTCTGTCGTGAGAGCTGGAGTTTCCTGGCTGCGGAGCAGGGTGCTGCGCGCCAGGCTGGGACCCCCCCACTGTGGGGGCTGGGGTGAGATGATATGGGGGCTGCCAGGCTGGCACCCCCGCCGGTGCATCACCCGAATGCCGGCTGTTCCCGGGGTGTGGGTGTCCTTTTCCGCACCCTCTTCATTTGGCAATGAGGGAGCGATGTGCAAAGGTGACTTGTCAGCATCGCGGGAGTTTTAGAGGTAGGGAGGAGGATGGAGTGTTTATGGGTGCTGCTGCTTTGAGTTTGAAGCTGTTGGACAGGCAAGGGGGGTGGATTTCCAGTGTGTCCTTTGGGCCAGAGCCTGTCAGCCACCTTCCTGGGGGCACCTGTGCTGGTGTTTGCTGGTACCATGGTGCTGGTGTTTGGGATTATTGCATCCATTGCAGCTCTTATATCCAGTTTGTTCATGCAAGGAGAGATCTCCAGCACCAAGGAGCTAATCTGTAGACAGATCTTCAAAGGTGCTGGGGAGAAGAGATGGTGTCCAGCTCTGCTTGTAAGGGTTTGCGTCTCTGTCTCCAAAAAGCCTCGATGCTGGAGCCACGCACCAAGGTGAGGAGTTCAGCGGCCACGCTTACTTGCTGATGAAGGATGCTGTCCCAGCCCTGTCCAGTCTGCTCTTTAACAACAATATAATATCTATTTATTTATGATTTCCGTGGGTGGCATTTTGGATGATCTATTGAGCCACAGCGAGATATTCTGAGGCACAGTGAGGTATTTTGAGGCACAGTGAGATATTTTAAAAACATCTCATCACTCTGGAAATATCCATGGCGCGATAGCTGCCTATTAGTCATTCGGAAAGGGAGTGATTTCAATGAAAGAAAAAACATTTCATCTTGTCAGAGCGTTTTCACTCACTGTCTGCCAGGCGACTTCTGTCAGTGTTCAGTCTCTGTGGCTGGTCTCACTCTTCTCAGGCTCTGCCTTTTTATTTTATTTTCTAACAAGAAATAAAATAAACCCCCTAATGGATATTGGTAGCTATGAACTCATCAATTGTCAGGAATAAAGAGCCTTTAAAAAGATGCAATAAACTCTCTTTGCACTGGATTATTTCCAGTGGGATTATGTCTCCTGGGGACTATCTCCATTTGGAAAGGGAAACTCCTCCTCCAGGTATTGGACCTTGAACAAAAGCCCCTGCCTCTGACATGATTTATCCCCCTCGAAAGTGGGAATAACTCAAACGCTCTCACACACCGGCTGGGGATACGGAATTAGGTTCAAGGAGAACAGGAGGAGAGATGGTTTTCTCCTAGGAGGGAAAAAAAAAATAATCAGTAAGAAAGCACAAATGATGGCACCCCATCCTGCACAAGAAAACAGCACAAAGCCGTTCAGCAAATGAAAAGCCAAATGAGCTGTAAAAAAACCACTACCATGGTAGGAGAGATTTTCACTTGGAGGGAATCTGCTATAAATCACCTAATATTCAGTCTTGCACTGCCATTTGGGAAAATGTTCATCATATTCTGCTGGTCTCTACTTTGCTTTCCATACATCTATAGCTAAGGTTTCTACAGCACAGCCTACGAGCCCCGGGCAGGAGGCGATTCGGCTGAGATGCTCCCATCTAATTTGGTGGTTCTTCATAATCAGGCTAAGAGTAATTACACTACCGTTATGCCGTGTGTACTATGCCCTGTTACTTTGCGGGACGCGATTGCCCTTGCCTTCCCCAGCCAGTAGATAACTGCTTAAATGACTCAAAATTATCCCTTCGTGATGAAATGCTTGGTTGGTGTTTACATGCAGAGCTTTGCTGGGGTGCAGGATGCTTGAGCACATCTAAGGGCACCTCTGGGAAAGCCTGGTAGGAATGGGCTTGTGCCCGAGCTGTTTTGAGGGGATGTTTCTCTGCCTGGCCATCCCCTTTGACTCGGGAAGTCCTGGCTGGGTTTCCCTCGTGCCCGCTGCCGAAGCCCTCTGTGCACAGGCTGGGGCTTGCCCGCTGCTCCCAGCGTGCTGCCGCCGCGCCGAGCTCTGTCTGTATCCCCGCGAATGCCCACTCCGCCTCCCGCCGCTGCAGTCAGAGCGACTCCAGCCAGGGATTGAAAATAGAAGCTATTAACTAAAGAGCAGGAGAGGGCAGGGGAGAGGCAGCTGGGTCCCTCAGGAGGTTTAGTGAGCCTTGGTGCCTTCTCCCCAGCTCCTTTGGGATGAAAGAGGTCTCAAGGGGTCAGTGTGGTGGCTGCCCTGGACCAAGTGCCCATAAAACCCCATCTCTTGCTAAAAGCTGGGCTTAGCAGTGGGGACTTGTAAGCTTTACTAGTGTTTGTCTTTTATTTCTGACAACATAAGAAGGACATGGACCTGCTAGAGAGGGTCCAGAGGAGGCCATGAAGACGATGAGGGGGCTGGAGCACCTCTCCTATGAGGACAGGCTGAGAGAGTTGGGGCTGTTCAGCCTGGAGAAGAGGAGGCTCTGGGGAGACCTTGTAGTGGCGTTCCAGTACCTCAAGGGGGCCTACAGGAAAGATGGGGAGAGGCTGTCCAGAAGGTCCTGTTGTGATAGGACCAGGGGTAATGGTTTAAAATAGAAGAAGGCAGATTCAGGCTGGATATGAGGAAATGAGGGTAGTGAAACACTGGCCCAGGTTTCCCAGAGAGGCGGTGGATGCTCCATCCCTGGAAACATTCAAGGCCAGGTTGGATGGGGCTCTGAGCAACCTGATCTGGTTGGAGATGTCCCTGCTCCTTGCAGGGGGGTTGGACCGGATGGCCTTTAAAGGTCCCTTCCAACCCAAACTGTTCTATGATTCTACGATTTCTTCCCTTTAACCTTTTCACTTTCATGCCCACACTTATCCCAAAATATTCTTCTTTTGGTTTGTGCTTGGAGCTCCCGTGCCGGTCGCTACTAATTCAATTAACACGAGCCAACCTCTTGCATTTTTTTTTTTGGCCAGGCAAAGTCTTACCACTCCTGTGGTGAATCCTCTGCTCTTTTACCCTCTTGGCATGGCATCTTCAGCCTCCCTTTGCTGTTGGCAAGCGTGTCCCCATCCCGCGCCCCTGAGTCAGCAGTGTGCTGCTGCTGCCAGCATGCTCTTTCAGCTTAAAAAAAATCAGAAAGTTGCAGTATTTAAAGTATTTAAGCAGATGGGAAGCCACAAACTACAGTCGGTGGAGGGACCGTGTTTCATGACTAACAAAATATGCCAGGTAGGCCGTTCCACTTGAGATATTTTCAGGAATATAATCACTTTCACACATCTTCATAAATTTGCCAAAGTGTTAGTTTTCCCCCATATGGATCGGGGAGGATGCAGCATGTCATGACTGTTGCACAGCGTCTTGAATGCTGAATCTTCATGGGGCTGGTGTTGGTTTTTTTTTTCCTTCCCCCTACCCAGGCAGTAATTAAAATAAAAGTTTGATTCCCCCTTCCTCATAATTAGCGTGAACAGAGGGTCATCCTCAAGCGTTTTGGAGGGGATGCTCCTTGGCCTCCATCCAAGGCAGGGTAGAGGAGGCAGTGGTTAAATCTCTAATAATTCCCCCAAATGGACCAGGGTTGGGCTGGAGGGGTGCTGAGGATGCTGTCCCTGGCGAGGTACCAGCAGGTGATGGGGGGATGCTCTATGGGAGCCCCAAAGGCTGCGTTCTTCCTACTCAGCTCCCTTGAATAGATGCTCCAGCATTGCATTGGGGTAAATAAATGCCAAATATTTTGAAGTCATTCAGCTTCAGCATTGGATTCTTTCTTTTCTTTTTGGTATCATGGAAAAATTAAATAAAAGGACCCGTTTTCTGCATGTTATTGATCTTTCACTCAAAATCTGGGCCCTTTTCCAGGAAAAATGAGCCCTTTTGTGAACAAAGAGACAGGCACCTTCCCAACAAAAGTCAGCTTTCAAATGCAGTATTCTGTGTGTTTGAAATTTCATGTTTCTGATAGGAAAATATCAATTTCACTCAAATTTGCAGTGAAGTGATGCTGGAGCGGTGGGCGGGGGGTTGACTACCCTGAATGGATTGATGAGCACTTGAAGGCCAGATTGCTGGAGGGATTTCCAAGCCAAGGGAAAAGCAACCTCATCACTGATTTTGAACAGCTTGTGCTGTGAACCTGGAGCTGGTCTGCTGGGCTGGAGATAGCCTCGCTGTCCTCATCCCTCAGGAACCTGGAGCCTTCATTGTAGATCGTGCATGTGGCAGGAGGGCTCAGCCTGACTTTCCTGACCTGATATCAGCCTGGTGGTTTATATTCTCTTTTTTTTTTTTTTTTAACATTGTGGCTGCTGGGGCCAGGTACTGAACTGGTGTAAACGGGTGTAGCTCCATTACCCTGGTTGGGCACTCCACTGAGAGCTGCTTGCTAGTGTCTTAGACAAGCTGGGACAGTGGTATTTTACAGATTAAGTCTTTAAATCGCTGTATCTCGTTTATTTGTTGGTAAAGCACTTGGGAATTGCTTGGGAGGAGACAAGTTACGCTCCCTTGGACCGCGCTGCCACGTGGATGCTCAGCTGTCAGGAAGGGCTGCCAAGCTGGGTATCCTGAACACGTGTTTTAGGACACCGCAATGTCCTCATTATAGCGAGGGGGGCTGTGTTCACCTCCCAGTCCTGCTGCTGCATCCTTTGATAGCCAGCGGTCGCTGACTTGCCTTGCGGCTGCTTTTGCAGGCTGGTCTTGCTCTTGGTTGAGAGGGGGGCATGGGAAGAGGAGCTTGAGTTTTTTCTGCACCTGTTTTCTACCTGTGCAGCAGTGATGCTCTTTCCTCGCTGTAATGATGAGAGGATGGAGGCAGTGATGCTCAAGGGCATTACCTCCCAGGGCTGTCCCTCTGCCACCCTGCTCATTCACTGCTGCTACGTAAAAAAAGTTTGCCTGGCGACTCTGATCGGTGAAGTTTCTCCCCCAGCCCAACGGGATCGCTCCCAGTGCTTTGATCCCCGGCGGCGTGTGTAAGCTCACTTATCTTTGGAAAGGCGCGGTGGTGCTGACAAGTGGTGCAGGAGATGGGGGCTGTAGGTGGATCGTTTTTAGCAGCACGCACGCATCGAGCAGACAGCTTGGGCATGTTCCAAAACACTTCCCACGCCCCCAGGCTGAATTTTAAGAAGCTGGGGCATCTGCACATTCAAAACCCTCAGGGATGGTGTGGGGGGGGTGGGGGGAGGAAGAAGGAAAAAAATCCCAAAGGCAAGCAGAGCAGCCAGCACGCGGAAGGGGCGAGCGGCACCCACAGGCTGATGTCTTGCTGCGGAGGGGAGTTGGTTGCAAAGGCTGAGCAGCTCCAAGCCGCTCTCCGGAGGGGCAGAGCACAGGTGAGCACGGAGCAGCGGTCGCTGACTTGCCTTGCGGCTGCTTTTGCAGGCTGGTCTTGCTCTTGGTTGAGAGGGGGGCATGGGAAGAGGAGCTTGAGTTGTCCAGGAACGGTGTCCGGGTGAGTGCCTATTCCTACCACCCATCCAGGGTGGTGCGGCCTCTGAGCAGCCCCTACATTTGGGGGCCCCAGAGCTTGCAGGGAGAGGGGGAGTAATGGGGGGGGCAGAGCTGTCTTCCTTACGGTGACGGAGAGATGGGAATGAGCCCTGTGCTCATCCCACTTTGGGTGCTTCCAGGGGCTGCCCCGCATCCTGTCCATTAACGGCAGGAGGGGCCCCACCAGCTTCTTCCTGTGGAGCAGCCCTGGTGCACAGGACCAGTGCAATCCCCTTCCGCATCTCCTGGGGGAGCTGACACAAGCCGGCAGTGGGCAGGGGTTGATGTTGGAAACATGCAAGCCCTGGGCTTTCACTTTTTGGCTGAGGGCTGTTCCAGCCCTGCCCTGGGCTCCCTGGGGCAGGATGGGACATACAGCTGGAGAGGGGAACCGCTGGGGGATGGAGGACAGAAGGCAGCCTGTGTGTACGGTCCAGTAAAGTCCTGGAGCCCCTGGAGTGATGGTCTGGGGCTTCCTCTCAGAGTCCTGGTGTCGTTTTGGATATGTAGCTTCAGGCTGTGAAGGTTGGGAGACTTTTTGTGCTGGACGCTCAGCTATAAGATCTCAAATACGGTGCCTGGAAGCGCTGAGAATAGCCCCAGTTCTTGCTATTGCTGCTTCCCTGAGATCCAAGGTGACGCAGGGCCTCAGAGGTCTTGCACTGGAGCATCAGCAAGGGATGGGTGTAAATGTGGAGAACCTGAGCTGTCTTCTGAGTTCCTCAGGTTGCTGAGCTGGTTTGCACTCTGAGACCCAAGGGTGGAGAGCGAGTCCCTCTGCGTGCTCCATCCAGATCCTATTCCTGCTGCTAGCGAGGATGACGACCGCGTGATGTCCTGGCAGCCACACGCCATCCTCGCAGAGGTGTCTGGGCTCCAGAAGCTCCCTCCTATCCCACAAAGCGCCTGTCTGCTGGGCCAGGCACAGGGGACGCTCCTCCCGACACATCACGTGCAGGAGGGGCATCATCCCCAGTGCTCCCCAGTGGATGCCTTCCATGCGGGCGATTCGCGGCCTGCCCTTCTGCAAACCAAGCGGGTGGCTTGTTGAAACGTGACTTTTGCCTCGTGGCAGCAGCCGGCAGGGAGGAGACGGGGAAGCTTGAGAGAAGCTGAGGCATGGAAAGCAGCCCTGCCTCTCCCGTGAGCTAAATGCCCCCAGGCTCAGGGCTTTTTTCCCTTTCCTTCTGGGAAGAGGAGACTTCTTGGGAAGCATCCACTTCCTAAGAATCCCTTGTTTTAGAGGCTGACACAGACTCTAAATTATGACATCTGTAGGTCTCTTATTACCAGCAGAAGCAGAGCTCTCTGCAGTGTCCTCGTCCCTCAGGTAGCCTCATGGCAAGGAGCAGCCTCTTGGCAATGGATAAGTTTCTGGGATCCTTCTGTCTTCCTTGGTGGGGCAGGGGGATGTTTGTGCCTCTGACATCCAAGAGAGGAGGACAAGGCCCTCACAGCTGCCATGCGAGATGCTCTCCTGCCATGTGCCTCAGGGTGAGGAGGAGGAGGAGGAAGGCAGAGAGGGATGGGGATGGACCCAGGGTGCCCTGGGGGGCTGTCTCTTCCCGCTAATTAGCGGTGTAACCAGCCGTGAAGCACCGGGCTCCCAGCAGATAATTACCTTGCTGGGTGCAGGGAAGGGAGCAGAAAGACTCGCTGTCCGCGGGGACTTTCAAACCTCCCCCTTCTTGAACTCATTTGGGAAAGGCAACAAAAAAAAAAAGTAATTTGTATATATATTTTAACAGAGCTATTTCTGCCAGTCAGGCAGGCCAATTTGTTACCGAAGTGACACATTTGATTTTAACTGTAAGAATCAAGGTTTTTTGGCTTTTTTCCTTTTTCAGTCCTTGGGGTGGGAGTGGTTTAGCCGAAGGGTGAGGACCAGAGGAGTCGGGCAGGGGGCTCTGCCTTCCTCCCTGGCTGAGAATTGCCAAGTACTTGGCTGTTTTAGAGAGGGGGGAGAAAAATAAATCTGGGAGCGATCCCAGCCTGCCCACTGCAGCACAGTCAGGTTTTCCTGGGGCCAGGATATCCCGCCATCCCTTTGCTAACCTGACTGTGGGGATGCTGCCTGAGGGCTGCTGGGGGTCCTGCCCTCAGGCTGGCTGCTCCGCCACCCTGGGGATGGCTCCGGGGGCTGCCCGCGGGTCCCTGCCGAGCAGTGCCATCCCTTGGGTGTTCCGCATGGCCAGCGGGTGGGATTGCTGCTGGCCAGAGCAGCATCTGTGCTCTCCTTGCACCTCGCGCTGGGGCCGGGGACCTCATTAGCTTCCTCTATCTCCTCTCCCCTCTGTTTTTCTCCAGTTTTTCAACCATTTGTCTGACTTTTTTTCTTTTTTTTTTTTTTTTTTTTTTTTTTTTCCTGCTGGCTTGAAGGGAGAGTCATGATGGGGCCTGACAGCTCCCTGCATGCCCTGCCAGGCTTTAGCAAATTCGGGGCCCGGCGGCTGCAGCGATGGCTGCCCACACAGGTCCTGTCAGGGGGCATGGGGAGAACAGAGCGCCCCACCCTTTCTTCCCCATCACCCTTTAACCCTTTGCTGTGTGGTGCTTGGCATGGGGTCTGGCAAAGCTTGGGTGTGCAACGAAGGGCTGGGGACAGATTTGTGATTCTGCTTGGGAGAGCGATGGGGACATCATGGCATGGGGTGACAGGAGGGCAGTGGGGTGGGAACAGCTTGGGATCTTCCCTGCCACTGGCTGTTGGCTGTAGTGGATTTGGGGTGGTGCAGAGCTAAAGGAAAGGCTCTTGGCCACGTGCATGTGCCTTGTCCAGGAATGGGTTTGCAGGGATGACAGGCTCGTTGGGTTGGTGGCCTCATCCCCCTTCCAGTGCACCCAGGACGTCTGCTCTGGCACAGAGTAGGGTCCCGGGCTGGTGCTTCCCATGGCACCTCCCCGCTGAAGGAGCACTGCCGCGCGGTGTCGTGCATCGGCGGGGTGCCAGGGATGGCCATTCGTCCTCCTCCTCCTCGGCACAGGGCTGTGGGTGCCAAATTGCATGTCTCCTGCTGCCAACGTTGCCCTGTTGGCAATCTCAGTCCTTCTTCCTCCACACCCCATTTCCCTTTGGAAAACCAGCAGTAACTCTTAGTCAATGCTGTCTTACGGATCATTACTTTGGAAATCCCAGAGAGAAGGGCGCTTGCCCGCAGTCCCAGGTGGCCAGTGCCATCCTTTGCAGCCCATTGCCACTCTGGCAACCCTGGCTTAGAGGGCAGGGCTGCTCCGACCTCTTCCTCACCACTCTAGGATGCTCCCAGCATCTCACTCGTGCTTTTTATAACCCGAGCTCGTGCTTCCTCGCCAGCTGACCTGGATACAGCCACACCGCATTTTGGCTGAGCTCGCTCACATCTCCCCTCCTCCTCCTCCTTCCTTGCGTTGCAGTGGGCTGGAGTGCTCTTGGCTGGCTTCTTGGTGCCGAGGAGGTGGCCTGGTGCCATGCCTGGTGCACCCCAGGCTCTTCTCCCAAAGACGGTGATGTCCATCATCCCACCTGCTCGTGTCAAGCGTTTTCAGCCCAAGCCGGGTAACAATGGATCATGCGCCAATGGATCTCTGCTCCGTGGGGGTCCCTTCTCTCTAGCAGGTGCTTTTTCTCCCAGATGCTGTTCTGCAGGGAGGGAATGAGGATAAATTAGCATCCACAGCGTTTCTGGCTCTCCCCTCTCCTTGCCTTCCTCCCCCCTCCTCCCTTCTCTCTTTAAAGCGATTCAGGTCATGCCTGGAATTAGGGCTCCCTGAACCGCAGAGAACCAGCATTTAAACTGCTTACCATCCATTAGATGGAGTGGTTTGGGGCTGGTTTGTCCCCCCACCCCTGCCCTCAGCTTCGGATGGGCGTTTGCCGAGCAGCGTGTTAATCCTTGCTTAAACGCCTTTGCCGCGGTGGGCTGCCCTTCCCGGCGCGAGTGGGTCTGGGGTCCTGGGGCGCTGCTCCGACACTTCGCACCCCACTAGGAGCTGGCTGCTCTCAACACAGAGATGTTGCGGGAAGGCATTTTATTTTATTTAGCTGGCTTCGTTTATCGCAGCGCTCCGGCTGGGATTAGACACAGATAAGACAATCGATAAATCCTCCTCTTGGCTGAGATGTGCCAGGAATTTTTTGGGGGACTGTAGGGAAAGGAGGGTGCCTGTTCAAAGGCAGCGAGCCTGGCCAGAGGCGAGGGAGGGGACAGCCCTGCTGTGATCTCACTGCCAGTTTATGAGGAGACATCTTTACGTGGTAGGGCAGAGAAGAAACCCCGCGCTGCTGCTGCAGCTGGCATGGTTGTGCCACTGGAGAAAGTAGGTCAGGCTGTGCCGCAGAGTCCGGCGTGAAGGCAAAGCCCCCAGCACAGCCAGGCACCCACCTCTCCCCAAATCCTCTGCCCCCCTGGCTGCTCCACTCACAGCCAGGGGCAGCCTGCCCCACACCAAAGGCAGCTGCTGTGGGACTGGGTTGGCATCAGCCCCTCACCCTGGCATCGGGGCGGCTCTTTGCCTCTGCCCCGTGGTCCCACTGTGGTGGCTCTGGGTGAGGATGGCAGCATGGGGCTCCGTGCAAGAGGAGAAGCAGGGCTGGAAAGAGGGCAGAGCTGGAGGGGATGCGGTGGCTGTGGGCGAGCGCTGTGTGGGGAAGCTCCCCTGCCTGCCTGCCTGAGCCACCTCCTGGCTCGGACACGTATTTGGCTGCAGGAAAGGTGCCCAAGGGATGCAACTCCAGCATCATAAAGGGCTCAGGTGGGGCTGGAGGATGCCCTGATTTGGGTCAGGAGGATGGCTTGGTCCATCACCACTCCCAGGAAGGCTTCGCAGGGGCTGGGGTGAGGGGAAAATTAAGATGTGTTTTCCAGACAGACATGTTTCAAATGGAAATCAGGAGTGTTTCCCCAGCAGAGCCCAGCGTAGCACTTTGCTACAGCTACAGGCACCTGTTGTGAGATGGAAGCAAACCCTGAAATTGCAGCATCAGGGTCCGGCTGGGCTCCCACTCCTGGCTGTGCCATGCAGGGGGGATGCTGTGGGTGCTGGACTGCAGCCATGGGAGCACGGCTTGCTGCGGCCAGGGACACGGGGCCACCAGCCTGAGGCTGCCAGGCTCAGGGAGGTGACAATCCCGCACCAAGGTTGCTCTGGTGGCATGGGTGCCGTGACCCAGAGGGTGTGGGCAGGCAGGGGCACTGTGTCCTCCAGTGAGGACCCAGGATGATCTGCGAGGGCTGGTGAAGGCGCAGCAAGCCGGGCGGGGGATGAATTGAGCGTGTACATCACAGGCAGGTCTGCGCGGTATTGATTTTCAATGAAAGGCTGTGTCATGAATTTTTCTCTCCCGCTGTATTTGCTGCAAAGTTGCATCTCGGCTCCGAGCATTAACCACTAATGAGAGAGCCAGGTTCCCTCCCTCGCAGGGGTGGGAGTGGGGAGGCAAGTTTGCACGCAGTCCTTTTAAGTGTGTGATGGATGCAGCGGCTTTACTAATCCAACACCAGACGAGAAAGCCGGTATTAACGGTGGAAAATGTTGTGTCCAGCGCTTCAAGTGACTTATCGCTGAGGGGCCGCATGTGGGACTTGTCTTATCTGATGGGCTGTGTCATCCATCCCTTGCTGCCCCGGGATCTGCCCAGGAAAGGTGGTTCTGGTCCCTGCTGTCCCCAAGGGGGATGGGACATCAGCTGGGGGCCTAGGTGTTGTCACTGCTCGTGCTGGTTTTCCTTTCCTCTTGATAAGGGGACCCTAAAATAGAGGGGACAGGGTCCCTGTGTCAAAACGTTTTTGGCAGCTGCTGAGACATCTTGTTGCATCCCACTTCTAAGCTCGTATTTGGAACGTGGAGCATCTCTTTAATCACGAAGTCATTGTTTTTAAACATTAAAGAACAATTGGTAATGAGTATAGCGTGAAATGTTTCAGGAGACATTTCTCCCTGACTTCAGAAACTCTTACAAGTCTTTTTTACTTCTCTGATGAACATTTCGAGAATCTGACGGAAAGCAATGCAACCAGCTGAGGCTTTTAAAAAGAAATGACGAGCAGAGAAAGCCTGAAGAGCTTCGGATGGGTTTGTCTGCCATGTTTTGCCCGGGTTTTACCCACGCAGTGCGATGTGCAGCCACGGCAGCTCACAGCCTTGCAGGGAAAGGCTGGGAAGTCTTGCCGGGGGTTGGGAATGTCCTGCAAGGGTTAATTCTGGTGGCTGGATAGAGCTGGATGCACTGGAGCTGAAGTGGAGCAGTATGCAAATCTGCACTTTCATAAACTGCTTAATTAGGCGAATGTTAATGAGACGTTAATTACTGTTGTGCCGGCGAATCCCATGGAACGGAGATTATGTTTCTCTTCAAACATCCAGTCTTAATTATAACTTGCACTTAATTCCACTGTCTTGCCTGGGACGGAGCTTGGTAGGGAGGACGAGGCGCCAGCTCCCGCGGGTGCCCGCAGTGTGTCCTCTGTCCTCGCCCATGCCACAGCTCTGGCTGTGGGCACGTGGAGCCGGAGCCATGCTGGTGACTTGGGGACAGTGGCCGTGAACCCCTCCCTTGTGCCAGCTCCTTGTACCCGTGTCCTAGCAGCAATCCCTCTGGGGGCGTGTCGCCGGCGCGTCAGGGTGGAAAATCCCGTGTTGCAGGTAAAAGCTCCCATCCTTTTCCTTCGTGGGCTTGGGAAGCCGTCGGGAGGTCCCTGCTTGTGCCCTGAGTGCTCCAGGGATGTCACATTGCTCTGCTTTGGAGGTGCCTGCCCCAAACTGGTCAGACTGGGGCACGGGAGCCTCCGAGGATGCGAGCATCCGTCCTGCGCCAGTCCACGCCTTCCTCGCTTTCTGTTTCTATCTGCCTTGGCCTTTCCAGCCAGACTGCAAATGCTTTCTGCTGCTTGCGATTCCTAATTCCTATACGGATTCTTAACTGGTGGAAATGCAAATTCCTGGAGGTCCTGCTCCCACAGTGCCTGAGGTGCGCAAGTGAATAATTTTAAAGCACATCTTCAACTTGGAGATAACCAGAGATTACTGCGACGACAAGCAGAAAAACGGTTTCCCATTTTAACACCTGTTGCTTTTTTGGTTCTTTTTTACATGGCTTCCATTAATGTTCAGGATAATGTAACACTTTCAAATGAGGTATTAGTGAGCTGTGAAATCTGTCCCCTCAGGATTTTTTTGGTCTGGTTTTTGTCCGTGCGTAGTTGGTGGCGGCTCTGGGCTAAGCACGAAGTTTCCTGGGTCTTTGCTCATTGCCACCAGCCGGGTGGCGGAGGGGACAGCATCATAAGGCTGAAACATGAGTTTTGGGCTCCATCAGGGCATTTTTGGTACCTGCGGGGAAGATTTCTTCCAGCGGTAGGACTCTTTTTCCACAAGGAATTGTTCGCCTCGCTGCGGCTGCTGGTGGGAGAGCCCATAGGCTGACCGCACCACTCCTCCTGGCAGGAGCTCGATGTCCTTCACGTCCCCAGCAAACGGGCTTTTTAATGACGTACGCTGCATCTGCACGCCTTGGAGCTCGTTGCCAGAAACCCACAGCCATGGCTGGGGAAGCTGCTCCAGGGTCGGAGTCGCTTTGGATTTCCATCACACAGCACTGCAGCCTCGAGGGGTGATGAGAAAGCGTGCTCTCCCTCCAGCGACCCGCGCTGGGGGTGACGAATCTCTGTGCTGGATGTTTTCAATTACAAAAGGTGTCAGCTTGGGTTTCATTTTCCCCGGCGTTTCTTTTCTTCCCTCTGTTCCGACTCCGCTGTTTGATTTCCAGACAGGTTTGATATTTCCTCTCCCAGCAAGCCGGTGAGCCCTGGGGACTTTTGCAGGCGGCTGGCTCCAGCAACGCTCCTTTGATCGCCGGCGATGTCCCTCCCGTGATGGACGGGCTGGGCTGGAGGCTGCACCCGCTGCAGCACCCATGGGAGGAGGCACCGCTCGGGCCGCCCTGCCACGCTCCAGCTGGCTCTGCCTGCCTCTCCCTGCCTTCTTCCAAAATCATCTGAACATGATTTTTTTTTTAATCTTCTAAAAAGCTTTTCCACCAGAAGAAACATGTCCAACAAACAGGGATTTTGCCTTTTTTTTCTTCTCCTCTGTATTCTGCATCTCTACATGTTGAAGTCCTTATTAATTAATTGACAATTAATTATTCCAATTCCTTATTTTTAAAAAAAGTGGCAGGATCTGGATGCATACCCCCTCGTAGAGCTGCCCGCTTCTCCCTCCTCCCCTCCTTGCGAGAGCAAATCTCGAACAAACGGAGGGCTGCTGCAAAATCAACAGCTGCGTGGGCGGCAGCAGCAGCGTTTTGCATACGATTTCAATAAAATACAGCGTGTTTGGGCAACAGGAGGCATGACAAAGCCAACATGAGGGGACCAAGAGAGGCTATCGCCTGCATCGAGACCCCACTGCGTGTTGGTGGCTCCTGTGCAGCTTTCCAGAGCCCCAAAATGCTGCAAGTGGATGCGGGCAGGACCGGGTGCTCCGGTGCAGGTGCTCCTGGGTGCCAGCATCCAGGATTGGTATCCAAGGGGAGCGGCTCCGGCCACGCATTGCGGGCAGAGGAGCAGGCAGGAGAGGAGAAACCTTCACCTGAACCCGCGATGCTCTACCTGGAGCCTCTGGTTGCTTCTAATGGCCGAGCACAGCACCTGCTGGCTTTAAAATAAAATAAAATTAAATAAAAGGAGGGGAGAGGAGAAGGAAGGGTTTGGCTCAGCAGCGTGTCAAAATTAGCCTTATTGTGCTGGGAGTCAGGTGCTGGGGCAAATCAGCACTGTATATCTTTACTGGGTGGAAAGTTGGGGGATAAATTAATTTTCTTCATATATTATCATGGCCTGACAGCGATGAGGCAGACAGAGGCGATGCAAAGGTGATTAATGAGAAAGTGTGAGTTAACGAAGTGTAGTTGCCTCTCATTAGGGGGAAATGAGTTCCCTTTACCACCAGCCGTTGGGCTTGTGGAGTTGGGAGTGCCTTTCCTTTTTGTTTTCTTAAATGCCAGATGATTAGTTTCTTATTTACCTTTGCTTGCCAGGTTGATGGCACAACATCGCTCGCCCCGTCTGGAGCGGCCGCGTTGGACTTCGGGACTTCGGGCTTCCTTGCTACCCGCCGATAGCAGTGCCGAGGGCGTGCGGGAGGGTGCTGATGGGGAATGGAGATGCTCCTGGGGACACTAAGGCAGGGACATGGTGTGCAGAAGGGAATGCTCAGGGCTGGGAAGCGAAGCCCCGCTCTGCCGGGCAAGGGAAGGGGGAGAAGTGGCTCTCCGACAATCAGCCAGAGCCAGGAAAACAGGTCCACAGCAGGGAACTGCAATATTAACGAGTCTTTTAATGAAAAATGCATTCGCTGTTCAGGAGCCTCGTGGCCTGAGATGCAGGCATGCTTTTTGGTTCGGTGATGGTTGCTGCAGGACCTTTTATTTTACAATAGCTGAAACAAAACTGGAATCTATTTTTAATCCTTCTCCTTCCTCTTTGCTGCTTTCCCTTGCTACCCCGCTGTTGTTCTAACCCTGCAAAACCTCAGTCAGAGTTTGGGAGAGGCTGAGGGCCAAGCTGGGTGCCCTGGTTCACAGCAGGAGGACAACCCATCCCTGTTTGGTCCCTTTGCCCCGCGACCCCGGCTGAGGCCGTCCCGCTCAGGGCTGCTTTGCGGAGAAGGAGCGAGCCATGGCTGGCTGCCATTTACCAGCTTTAGCTTTGCAACGAGGAAGGATTTTTTTATTTTTTTTTTTCTTCCTTCCCTGTCAGATTTGGAGTAGGCTGGGCAGGATTTTCTCAGCCTGGATTTCAAATTGTCTTATGGCAATCGTGCCCGCAGGCAGAGGTAAAGGCTGGGTCACAACAGTTTGCTCCTTGCTGGTGCTTTTCATGCTGGGATTTCTTAGCTGTTTCCAGAGAAGCCAGCTGTTGTGAAGCCCATCTTGCCGTCAAGGAGCCGAAGGGGCTGGAGAGGTGGGCTGAGGTCCTGTGCAAGGTGTTTGCTGCCAGACTCTACTGCTTGTTATGTTTGAGCATCCTCAGAGGTGGAGTGCATGTGTTTGGGCAGGGTTTGGTCCTGCTCAGATCTCCCTTTCCTTTCAAGATCCCCCCCGCGGTGTCCCACAAGCTGGTGAGCCTGGCCCCTGCCAGCACATCCCTCCTGCCACCAGCTGCTGAGCTGGTTTTAAATCCCTCTGATCAGCGCTGCGTCCAGCCCCAGTGGCAATGGGAGGGCTGGGCTCACCCCGGGGCCATCACAGCCGTGTTACATCCCAAATGAGAGCCGTTCCTGTGCTAGGAGCTACAGGGTATGGAAACCCCACGTCTTCCTCAGCATGGCTTTGTAAGGCTGAACTGCCAGCTTTGCAGCCGCTTGCCTCCCAACCAGGGCGGATGCTGGTTTGTGCTTGTGCCGGCTCTGGTCGAGACCCCCAGGAACACCTCGGTGGTGCCAGTGCCGGCAGGCACTGTGCTCCTTTCCAGATGGTTGGAAAATGTCTGTCAAAACTTGCTTTCCTGGGAAAAAGCTGGAGGGAAAAAGAGGAGGACGGGAGGCTCCGGGCACAGCAAGAGCCTGGCACTGGCCATGCCTTGGGCAGAGCTGGCGTTTCCAGTTGAAACCTGCGTTGTTCTGTCCTGCTCTGCTGCCTGCCAATGAGAGGGGTCAGCTGGCTGTTGACGTGTGGTTATTTACTTGGGAAGGGCTTTCAGCGTGGTCTCTGGTTGTACTTTTCCTATTATAAAATAACTTTGCTACTCTGGTAAGAGATTCTTCTGCGAGCGAGGGTTAAGGCATATTTCAAAGCGTTTGCCTTTTGGTCCATGGCATGAAGAAAGGTTCTGCATCTTATTTCAAGGTTTGGTTGTTAAAACGTGTGCCGGTGAGCATCCGAGAGCACACTCAGAGACCAGTGTAACATCCAGCAACGTGTTTCCAGCTGTGGATAAATACATTTACATCAGGGTGCAGAGAGCAGGATCCGGCCCGGGGCCTCCAGCAGCTGTGGAGGCACAGGAGGCCAGGAGCAGAGTGTTGAAAGGCTAATGAAGATGCACTAGAGAATGCTTAGCTTTGCAAGCAGCGTTGCTGTCTGGTGGAAATGGGGGTATTATGAAGTTCGCACTAAACCCTTGGAGGTCTCTTGAGCAAGAGCGATCTACATGCCGCACAGTGCTATTATAGGAAAGGGTGGCTTCGCTGCCTATCATCCGGCTTTGCTGAGCTAGCTCCGTGGACTGTCGCCAAACACAAAGTCTCTTTTCCTCGGCCGGTGCCAACCCACCTACTAGGAGTGGGTGATGACTTGTTTGTTCCTCAGCTCAGCTGGAAAAACTGAGCGTCCCTGTGGGAGGGTGGGAAGAGGGTGCGTCGCAGGGTGGCATCTCCAGAGGAAAGAAGCGGATGGCTGGACTTGAGTGTTCAGCTTGAGAAATGTTCAATATCCCACTGCGCTCTCAAGTTGGTCCTGCCTGGGTCCTGCAGATGCCCTTTGCTGCATGTGTGCCAGGGCATCGCCAGGCTCTCCCCGACGTGCTGCTGCTGTGGCAAGGTTTGGCCCAGCCTGGCTTTCCTGGTGCTTCCAGGCGCTGGGGTGGCACAGGATGAGATGTAGTTTCCCTCTCTGCTCCCGCTGCTTTCAAGGCGAGGCGCGCTTGCCATGCTAGTGTTCGGGGTAGGAAGCATCCTTTGGTCTTGGCACTGGATCCACGCATCCCCATGGAGACGTGCTCCTCGGGGGATGACTCCCCAGGCCTGCGACAGCAGCTGTGCTGGCAATGCCTGCCCTCCTGCTGCTGCTCCAGCCACTGCTTCCCCTCTGTGCCGCCGCTGACATAAATCCCCGAGTCCCTTCCGTATCAGACATGAAGTGGTTGCTTTGCCATGAATTAGATTGTTGGTTTTTTTAAAAAGAAAAGAGCTGGAAAGCGTCCCTTTGGCTCCAGAATGTGCCCAAAGAACAGGAGCAGGAGGGAGGTGGAAGGTGCTGCACAGGGAGAGTGGGTGTCCTTGCACCCCCTTGCCCAGGATGCAGGAGGGGACGATTGTCCCGGCTGGCATCCCTGGCAACGAGCATCCCTCCTCCTACGCTGGCAGCCATGCTGCTGCCGAGGCCGAGAGGGAGTTTGCGGATGGGCTGTGCTGCAGTGGGGCATTAGGAGCGTGATGCTGCTGGGGCTGCCAGCCCCCCTGGCCACGTTTCCCTGGCAGGAAAGCTGGGGAGGAGCCAAGAGTCTGATCCCCCAGGGACCTTTGGGAGAGCAGCATCGCTCCGGGTCAAGGATTAAATCCATTACAGAGAAGCGCTTGGGGGAAAGCCCTGGATGTGATGAACATGGATGCTGATGCATTAAAACAGCTTCCTGCTCTTGAGGCAGGGAGAGGGGTCAGGCACCAAACCACCTCCCGGCGCTGCCTCCAGCACTAATGGCCTGCATTTGCTGGCAAGCACGAGCAGCCTGCTCACCGGCCTGGCGCCAGCTGGTGAAAGAAGCCCTTCAAACCTCAACCCCCTCCGAGCCAGAGCCGAGCACTGGAGGTGACCGAGACCCTTCCCCTTGGAGGGCCGGTGGGGTCCCACGGGTCCAGGCAGCTGCCAGGCAGAGCTGCCCATGCTGCTTTCTCCCTAGGTGTTGCCAAATGAGAGGATGCGAAGAGCCTTCCAAAACTTGCAAAATTATTAGGCTTTTCCCAGAACAGGTGCTGGAGTCGAAGCAAACAGCCATTCCTGATTTGCTTTGAAAAGCATATATTTTCATTTTTGTGGTATTTTCCCCTTTTCTCCCCTTCCATCTTGCATCCCCACACATTTCCTTTTATTCCCCCTCTCTTCCTCCTTTGCATAAGCTATTTTCAAATGCCAGGAAGGGCGAGATTTGAGGGGAGGAGGAGTAAAAAAAAGAAAAAAAAAAAAGGGTGGTAAACTTATTTCACACATTTACGTGGTGGCGGGGGGGGGAGGTGTGGGTGTGGGGAAAGAGAACAGCTCCAATTCCCACATGACAAAAAGCAACTTCATTCATTTCCCAACGCAATTTTATCGGATGGAAAGGTTTGGTTACATTTACACAACCCTGCAGCTCCCAGTGATGGTCCTGGGGAGTTGTCCCTCCTGCTTTGCTGCTCTGACCCGGTGCAGGTTTGGGGTCAGGGCTTTGGTACCAGGAGAGCTGAGGCAGGAGGATGCCAAATGGGGAGAAAAGGAAGGATGAGCTGCTGAAAAACGTGGCTTTGGATGAAGCCAAACTTTTGCCTAGCTTGGCCCCAAGAAGGGTAGGAGAGATGGTGCAAATATCGCCAGCTTCACGAGAAGCGTTTCTTCACACAAGGACAGTACGTTGGATGATTTCCCATGTTTAATAAATAGGATTAAACCCAGCAACAACAGTGCTCACTGCAAACTAGGAGTTCAGGTTGTGATAAACTCTTTAAACAGCAAAATCTTCTTATGCCCAATTGTTTTTCCATTTAGCTGGGACAACTGGAAATAACTGTATTGGCTTGATCCAAACCAATCTTTAAATGTGATTTGTTTGGTTCACTGGCCACCCTGACAAATCTTGTGGCCACTGGAAAAGGGAAGAAAAAAAACTCCCAAATCCCAAAGGCAGCTTTTCCAAGCCCCGCGCTGCTGTGATGCTAAAGATAACGCTGGAGGACCGATGCTCTGGCTGTCCCACATGGAAGACCTGTCCCTTTCATCCCGCTGTCTTTGGTGAGCTTTGGAGAAGACCCACAACGGGAGGAGGCTGGAGACCCGGCAGCAGGCGTTAGCCTGCCCATCTCCCCATGGGTGAGCCCGGGCGCTTGCAGCAGGCTGGCATTTCACACCTTGGGGAGGGTGACATTTTCTTTGCGGCATTTCCGCGTTAGAAAGCTGGCATTTCACCCCAAGAGGACGGAAGCTGGTATTTATAAGGTAGGGCACTGGCATTTCATTCATTGTTACCATCCAGTGATTCAGACAAGGTCTCTTAGCCAGAAAGGTCAGCTGGGTCTCTGCTGCTTTTTGCTGCTTTTCTTTTTTTTTTTTCTTCTGAGGAAAAGAGGGAAAAACAAAGCACCAGAACTGCTGATTACCAGTTTTCTTGCCTTGAAAATGAAGATCCGCTATGCTACATAAAAACTGAGACTTTCCAAAGTCTGTCTTGCAAGGGTGTCTTTTGTAAGGTCCTCATTTTATTTTGCTTTGAGTTCCAACGATGCAACCTGGAGCCCAGTGCCGTGGTGGTGTGGGTGTCACCAGCGTTTCCCCCGGTGCTGTGCCGGTGCTCACCATTGCTCTAGTAATCCTGCCTTTCATGGCCTGAAGCACAGAGCTGAAGCCCACATGAAGCTTGATATATTTCAAGGAGACCAAAACTGCATCTTTTCTGGCCAAACACCAGGTCTTGCCCCTGGAGTTGCATTGGGGCAGGTGATTTTGCATTGCCCTTTCCAGGGTGGGCAAGGGATGAGAAGCAGGAAGGGACAGGCAAGCGCAGGTCCCAGCCGCGACTGTGGGGCTCTTGTTGGACTGGGGCAATATAGACACTGCCAGGGCCTGGGGAACATAAATAAAATCAATAAGAAGCTGTTAAATTGTGCCTGAACCTCGCAAGGAACAGCGTGGGGAGTGCTGGCTGCAGAGATGTATCTGCTGCCACTCCGCAGGCTGTGGCACATTCATTAAGTATCTTTAAGATGGATACACCCCCCAGTTCACCTCCTGAGAAAGCCTGGGAATTTATTTCCTCCTGAACTGTGCCATCAATCACGGGTGGCAGCACCGCCTCGGCACCGCACTCCTCAGCCGCCGATCAGCTGGAGAGGCACGAGGCCAGCCGCCCTGCTTCATTGGGAGGGGACTGCCTTCGCCCCCCGTGCCCTGGCTGGGAAGAGGGGGACCCCATTCACCTGCCCTCGGTGGTGCTGCTGAGAGGAAGGCTTTCTCTCCCCACAAATGCCTTTGCGCACTTGTTTGCGCCGCTCAGGACCCTGCCTGTAGCTGGGCTGCGCATCCCTTCACCATCCAGCACTGCGTGCATCCATCTCTCATCCCCGTGGGCCGGCGGTGTGCGGAGTCATCGATGGTTCCCCTCTTCTCTCTGCTCTGCACAGTGCCCTGTGGTCCTGGCCCCCTCCTCAACACCCTGGCTCCGGTCCCAGCCCCACGTTTGGCGCTTGCCAGGTGGCTACTGGGAGCTCCGGGGGCCCTGCACCGCGCATGTAAATATGAAAACCAAAATCTTTGCAGAAACATTTTGCCATGCCTGACTCAGTGCTTGTAGCCTTTGAGGGAGCAGCCAGACAGGAACAGGACAAATCCCGTGATCCAGGGCAGTATGGGAGATGCTGCTCCACGACTGAGCCGCTTTGCTTTCCCTCCCTCCTCCACCCGCTGTGTTGGTGATGCTTTGGGCTGGAAAGACATGACCAGTCCACTTAGCGGGAGAAAAAAGACAACTAGAGGGGGCTGGGCTGCGGGATCCTGCTGCCCTGCACCCAGCACCCTCTGCCCAGCCCTTCGTAGACCCTGCAGCCACCCCTTTCCTTCCCCGCTCTGGCGCTTCACCCTCCAGTGCCTCCAGCTGTCAGCCAAGGTGCGCGATACCTCAGTTTACGCAGAGACCTGGGTTTTACGTCTTGCTGTAATTTTTTTTCTGATGCTTTTAATTTTTCCCCCCATATCAGCTGGGAACCTACAGATTATCCCGTAAAAGCAGAATAAAGACTTGTCAACCTTTCTTACAACGCTCCTTGAGATGAAAATAACTTCCTGAACCCCGTATAATGCTTTGTTTTCTGCCGCTTCTGCTACTCTGAATATAATTTGACTGACTAAAGGATCTTGAAGCTAAGGAGGAAAAAAAAAAAAGATAAAGTAGACTACTAATAATAATGATAAATCTACTCCGGAGAGAGCGATAAGGGCCTGGAGACTCGCACCCCGCACCGCCTGCCAGGGCAGGTGCGAGCCCGGCTTTTGTTCCCCTGCTCCCTAAGCCGGTGCTGGGAGTGGGGACAGCTGGTGTCTGCAAAAATGGGAGTTTTTTTCGAGAGAAGAAAGGTATTGTGTCCCCTGTGATATGGAAATGAGCGGGGAGGTGAGGGCAGGGAGAGAGGATTTCTGATGGTAATGAGGCTTTACACTGGCTTTCTTGCCTGGCCTCCATCCCTCCCCTTCAAACGTGGGATGAGGTTTCAAGGGCTGTTGTATTCTTTCCCTTGGATTGTTTCTCCTGGGGTTTTTTTAGCCCTGCCTGTCGTGGTTTTTAAAGATAAAACATGGGAGCTGCAATGAAGGGGAGCTGGAGGAGGGTTGGGAGATGCTGCAGGGTTGCGGTTACCAAGCCAAGGACTATGCTACCAGCTCTGGTAGGTTGGGTGGGTGGTTTTGGGAACACTTCTCCTGTGGTCGTGCCATCCCCGAGCATCAAGCCAGACTATTCCTCTTGCTCCTAACGTGGCAGCTCTGATGGTTACTACTTGTGACCGTGCAATGCTTCCACCTTATTTTTAGTCTAAGCTTGTCTAGATTCAGCCTCCAGCTGCTAATTCTGGTCTGGTATTTATCCACTGCCTTGAGGAATGTCCTGCTGTTCCAAAACCCTTCCTCAGGTAGGAAGCTGCATGGCTTGATGGAAAGGGCTGGACACAAATTTCCTGGGCAAACAGTTTCTGATGGAAAACTAAGGTTTGGGCTGAGCTCAATCTGTCATGTGAAATGTCTGCTCTCTGTTGAAGACGTGAACTTTCTCCTCCGAAAAGCCAGTGCCATAAGCCCACAGCCTGAGTTGCTGGGGGAACAAGGTGGGGAGCGGACAACTCGGGTCTCGCTAGAGGAACGAGAGGGCATTGAATGAGCAGGAGCCGTTTCTTGGGCAGTTTCAGGGTTGCTGTTACCTCCGCGTCACGGACGACTGCTGAATTCCTGTGCGGCCAGCAACGCAGCAAGCCGCCTCAGCCGGGAGGGCAGCCCGGGATGAGCGGCCAAGGGCTGGCCCTGTGCTCAGCTGTTGGTGGTTTTCACCCGTTGTTGATCTGAGGAACTTTACTGAACCTTCTGAGAGAGCTCATCTGCCCATATTGGGCAGCACCTGTGGGCATAGGAGCTGCTTGCCCCTCCTGCCCTGCAGCAAAGGACCACCGAAATCTGGCTGATTCCTGAAAATGCCGATTCAAAACCCAGCCAGCGCTCTGCCGGCTGCTGCAGGTCAGGAGGGCTCGCAGGTCAAATTCACTGTTCAAGCAGGAGCTGTAAGCAAAGATGCCTCGTGTTGAGCTTTGCTGGTGTTTATTCCAGAGCTCCCTTTTTAGGCAAAGCCCTTGAGCTGCACTGGTGGTTGCTCCCTCCCTGCCCAGCAGCCACTGCTCCTCAGCTGTTTGATTTTATCCCTCCTAATTTTACGAGAAGTGACAGCAAATCTATCCCATACACACAGGACCGTGCGGGCTGTTTAAACGATCATCCGCATCCAGATGTGTTGATAGCTTTGGGGCGTCTCCTGACAACAGGGGTTGGTGCTGGATATATTACGCTGTAACTGTTAACGTTTGGAGCCTGACATTCAATCTGCAGGAGCAAACCAGCATTTGGCAATGAGCTCTGCTGCGTGGGGCAGCCCCAACTCCCGTGGGTGTCCAAGGGGTGCTGGGGATGTCTCCTATCACAGAGACCACCGCAACACCGTTTTAAGGGCTCCCAGGCACAGCCAAGGGTACCTACACAGCTGTTTCCACATCCAAAAAGCCCATTAGTCTGGGAGGAGGAGGAGGGGGAATGAGGGGACATGGTAGAGGAAGATAAGGCTGGGGAGCGGAGGATTTGCGGGGAGGTAATGGGTGGTGAATTGGCATTATGCCCTGGCAGGTTCTCATTTCCCTGGCTCTGTGCTGGCTTATCTGTATCCTGGTGTGGGGAGCGAGCTTCTCTCCGAGCATCCCTGCCTGCCACGGCTGGACCAGCGCTCCATGAGCCCCCGGAGCTGGGGTTTGCAGCTGTGGCATGCGGTCCTGGTACCTCTGGCACACGGTGGGCAGCAAAAGGGACAAAGCAGAAGAAAACGAGGTTACTTTGCCACTGTTCCGCTGGTGATGCTGAGGGGGATGCTCCATTTTAAATCAAACCCAGATCAAAGTGGAGATGGCTCCTCTGCTGCTTGGGGATGTGTAAGGCTGAGTCTGAGCTCATAATGTTAAGGGCAGTTTTTACTACTTAAAGCCATCTCCTTGCTCTGCTTCGCTCATCTGTGCTCGCAGAATAACCCTGGAGCTGCTGTGCTTCATATTACATTGGCTTGGAGGGCCTGGAGCTCGCTCGCCGTGGCCTCCTCTTTGGGCAGGAGCGATGTCAGGGCTCGGGCTGTGTTTGCTCCGAACCAGGGAGGGATGCTGGCTCCATAGGAGGGTTATTTTTGAGGCTTCCTTGGATATTAGAGCTGCAAAGGAACATGACCGCAGTGCTGGGCATAGGTCGGGAGCATCCCTGCCAGCAGCATGCTTGGTTTGGGAGCTGCCGGTGAGGGGCGAGCCCTGGAGCTGTGGCTGCCGGTGCTTTGGCCCCAGCAGCTCTGGTCACCCTCCTCTATGTCCCCTCCACGCAGAGCCCAGAGCCACGCGCAAGAGGTTATCCACAGCAAGGGGACATGGTGGGAGGGTCACCTGCAGGCCAGGCTCCGCTGGGTTCAGAGGCTTTTGTGAGACTTTTTTTCTTGCTCATATTCCCTTGCACGGGCCTGGATGGATGAAATGGACTTTGCAGCCCAAAATCCCTTAATCTCCAGTATACTTAACAGTATTAGCCAGATTACAGGAGTCATATACACAGTAATTGCACTCAGCGGAGGACAGGCCCAGAATTTCATGCTGGAAGGAAGAGTATTATTCTTTTTCTCCTGTCTCCCATCCATCTACACAGAAGTACATGGAAGTCACGATAAGGATACGTTAAACACGCAGAGCAATGTCGGAGCTGAAATACAACATATTCTCCTGGCAATTAACCTGGGCAGCCTTGCAGGAGCTGCTGATTGTGAAATCTGCTGAGCACGGGCTCTAGGAGCAAGGCAGATTTTCAATTTTATCTATTTTTTTTCTAAAGAAGCACAGCAGTGCTGGGCATTGGTCCCTGAGCAGGGACCAAGCTACGGGACATCCCTTGGCTGCATGGACCTCTGGGTCTAACCCATCCCCACCTCCAGGAAGCCACCATGTTCCCCCACGTGCAGAAGGGGCTGGGATGTTGGCTCTGCCCAGGGACCTGCCGCAGCCCCACACGAACACAACCCATTGCTGGTGTGACAGCACCCCATAGGACCTGGTGATGTGAGGAGCTATTCCCTCATCTTTACAGCTGGGTGTTTGCATGCTCCATGCCCAGCACTGCTCCTGTTTGCAGAGCTGGTTACTGATGGTGGAGAAGGCTTTATTGTCTGAGGAATACTTATGCAAACGAGCACAATGGCTTAATAGGGAACACCTGGAGAAACATCCAAAGGAAGCACTGTAAATTCCCCTTCCCTTGGATTTATGGGGAGATTTTTCACAGATATTTATGGTTTCCCAGGTGTGTTGTTGTGACTCCTTAGCATAGATTTGCACAGCGTGCTTCAGGAGCTGATGAGGCACTGGGAGCAGTGATGGGGCAGCCCTGTATTCATACCGGGATGGAACAAATTCCTCTGTAATTGGTGAATTCCCACAGTGTGCTGTGGCCTGCAGCCCCGCCAGCAGCAGCCGAGCACCCAGAGAGGCTGGTGAGCAGGGCTGGGTGAACTGAGGTGGTCTGATGGATCTAGGTGGCCCTGATGCAAGGCAAGTGGAGGTGACCTCCCTCCTGCTTGCAGGGCTGCAGCCCTGTCTGAGCGCTGGCTGGCAGCACGCTCCCGGGGAAGGTTCATTTCTTGCTCTTTGGCTTTGGCACCGTTTGGGTGCTTTGTGGGAGCCCAGTGGGTGCTGGGACACTCCAGCGGCAGCACTCAGTGTGTCTGGATGCTGTGGCTGAGAGGGCAGCGAGGATGGTCCATATCCCAGAGACTCTGGTGATGTCCACAACCTCAACCGACACTAATTAAGTAGGCTTCTCATCTAAGACTCTGTCAAACTCTATTGCATGGCAAGGCTGTGCCTTGGGGTGGCTGGAGGGGGCAGCTGGGGTTTGTGGAGCAGTTTTGTGCCCTGTGGGGCTGGGCTCAGCGCTGCCGCAAGGGAACATGCTCCATCCCACCCATGTGGGGCTGATGCCACACCAGCACTCCCCTGTCACCCTTTTAAAATGCTGGCTGCTGTCAAGAGCCAACCCACTGAACCGCATCTCTCTCTCTCTCCTCCTTTCCAGATTCCTTGTCTCGCCAGCAGGTCCTTGCAAGATTTCAGCTCTGGTAAGTGCAGTGGTGTTTTTCTCCTTGCTGAGCGCGTGCTGGTGCTAAAACATTGTATGGTGCTGGAGGAGCAGTGGGGCCAGGCACCGTCACCGCTCCCCAGGCCGGTATAAGAGCCCGAGCATGCCTCTGCCAAGGAGCTGGCTCCTGGTGCACTTCACCCAGCGCGAACCGAGGCCTGCGCGCTAGCGCAGCTGTTTCCCCACCACGTGAAAACTGGGTTGAGATACGTTTATCGTTGCCTCTCTGTAATCCGCGAAGGGACACTGTGTGGGCATCTTTGATCCTTCTTGGGTGAACTTTGACGGCTGGGAACTGAAAAGTTCAATTGAGTAATTAGTGTGATGATTTCAATAAAAGCTAGGATGGCTCCACGGCTGCCACCACAGGGTGGTGGGACTTGGGGGACCTTTGGAAAGTGAGAGGTGAAGCGAAAGGTGAGAAGGTGAAGCGATGGGTGGGAATGGAGCAAAACCTCCCTTGCAGAGGAGCCAGGCTTAGAGGAGCATTTAGGACATGGAAGAAATGTGAAAGTCACAGGTTGTTGTCCTGGCCACAAGCTAGCGTTGTCCCCTATCACCTTTCCAGCAATGGGGTCCTCTCAGGCAACCTGCTCTGCCACCAGCCAACCTGTTTGCTTTCTTCTGTGGTACCCAGTGAGGAGAAGCACATAATTTCCCCTTTCTCAGGCTCAAGTCCCTGTGCCACTCTGTGTTTGATGTTTTCACACTTCCAAAGTCCCCGCGGGTTTTCTAACCATACATTTAACCCAGCAGAAAGGGTCCTGCTTCTGTGCTGGGATAAATTTGCAGGACTGTCTTGTAAGCAGCAGGGCTGCCATGTATTGCGTCATCTTCACCTTTGGCCTCTTGACGTGTTGTTTTTTGGTTTTTTTTTTGAATACGTATTTATCAGAAGAACAGCTTCTCTGTTTAACGCTACCCGTTGGGTTGATAATTGATTCCCACCGAAGGCGTTGACACTGGCCGTGTGCCCAAGGATTTGTCACTGTTGTCCCAGCTCATGTGGCCCCGTTGAACTTGAGGATTTTTCTTTTCTTTAGCAAAAAATTGTTCAGTAGTTGGAGCCTAAAAATGTCAAAGGGAGGAGGGTTACAATGGTCTCGGAGTTTCGGGTGCTGCTGGTGTGACCCCAAAACTGTGCAGAGACTCCTGATCCGTTTTTGCTTGTGACGTTGGTGGCCTCAGCTGGGAGCAGTTCAGGTCCCTTCCCCGGTGCCGG
Source organism: Tetrax tetrax (assembly GCA_009806455.1). Taxonomy (NCBI): domain Eukaryota; kingdom Metazoa; phylum Chordata; class Aves; order Otidiformes; family Otididae; genus Tetrax; species Tetrax tetrax. Next base: position 156,686 of record WHYT01017994.1, read on the forward strand.
TTGCCCACAAGAGCCCTTCCTGCCCAGCCAGATGTGTGGGCTGGTGGGAGCCGTGGGCTGCTGTGTGTTGTCCTCTCTGGTCGTGCCTGCTCTGGGAGCCCCCAGTGCCATGGCAATCGCATCCACCACGCTCGTGCAATTGCATGGGACAGCGATTCCCATGGAGGACATGTGCAGCCCGGAGCCAGCAGCTCAAGCCTAACGCTGGGTGACAATCTGAATGAGATGCCTGCTAGCAAAAGGCATCGCCAACCAGGAGAGCTCAGAGAGCGGGGAGGAGTAGTACTGATGCCGCTGGTGGGATGGACCCTGGCCTGGGGCTTGCAGGCTGCTCTGCACCAGTGCCTCGCCCCTCAGGAGAGCTGCGCCGTATCCTGCAAGCAGCATCGCCGCGTTGGGTGCTGCACCAGCACATGAGAAACTCCAGTTGAGGGATGGATGAACCAACCAGCTGATTTGTCTGTGTCAGGGCCATGTTGCATCGGGAAGCAAACGTACAGCTCTGCCTTCCCAGACAATTCCTGCAGGAGTGATGAGTGAGCATCTCTGTCTGCAGAGTGGAGGCAGGCAGGATGGGGCTTGTGGGTCCCCAGAGAAGAAGGTAAGGTGGAAAATGGCCTGTAGGAGGGGGCAGAAGGGGGAGAAGTGGTGGCAGTGGCAGAATTGCCTCTCCTGAAGCATGGTAATCGGCTCACGGCTTCTTCTCCCCGATCCTCTTACACCCCTCCCGTTGCACATCTCTCCCCAGACACGGCCATGTGTGCTAGCAGAGATAAAAGCTCCCTTCCCACGCTGGGCTCTTCTTCCCCAGCGTGCTTAATCGCCAGCCAACGTGGCAAACAGCCTTCCTGGAAGATGCCCCCGCCTTGGCTCCTTGCTCTCCCTCGCTGCCTTTTGCCTCTGCTCTCACTTTCCCCCTGCGCCCCAGGGCTCCCCGCACGCCTCTGCAGCCCGAGCAGCTGTCACGTGCCTCTGATAAATGAGCTTCATCCACACCCAAAATTAATCACATTGTCATGCCGGCAGAGGATGAGGCAGCTGCACCGAAATGCCTGAATCTCTGGCTAATTTATCAGAGGGGCCAGGATGCAGGGCTTTTCCGCAGCTCCTGCCGCGTGGGAACACGCTCCAGAGAGGCAGCCGGTGCCAGGGACCTGCGAGGGCTGGGACCGGACCCCTCTTCAGGATGTCTTCTCCTCCTTCCCGGAGCTCAGACGTTGATTTTGGAGCAGGAGAACCTGACGGGAGGTTGCTCCCCTCCAGGAGGGCTGCTGGGGACAGCCTGGCTTCTCTGAGCCACCTCAGACCTGGGAGCTGATGTGTCCTCCTGCACCGAGGATGCTCAGGAGCCTGGAGCAGGAGACTAATGAGGGAAATGGACATGAAGAAATTATTCTAGGACTTCCAAAACCGTGGTGTTTGAAGACAGTGGAAGTGGGAGGTGCCCAGCCAGGCTGATGTGTCCTGTTTGCCTAATTACTTCAGCGCTGCTCATCAGAAGCAAAGTTTTCACCAGCTGCTTGCCTGCAGCACGCGTGCAGCCTGTGATGGGTTCGTATCAATGCGGAGAGGACTGGTTCCAGGGCTGGGAGCGTGCCAGCTCCTGGTACAAGGCATTTGGGATGGGAGCTGGTTGTGGTGTTCGCTCCTGGTGTTGCACAAGGGATGCATGTCTTTTTGGGATCCAGATCATCCTACCTGCTTGTTGCCAGCTGCTGCTCTCCATTTCAGCGTGGGTTTGGCTGCGCAGACCCTCTTCTCCTAGGTCCATCCCTAGGACAGGTGCGGGTTCCTCCAATGTGTTCACTCTCGCTTGTCTTGTGGCAATTGATTACTGATTCCAGACCAGACTCAGCTCTGGAGTGCTCGTTAATTAATTGGATGCCTTCCAGCAAGTCCCAGCAGTCCCTCCACGACGGGAAAGTCACGCATTCTGTGTCTGCCCCCTGATTGCTTTGTCCCTCCGTTGTCGACGGCAGCACCTCAGAAGAGGTCTGCTGGGGCTGCTCTCCTGGAGCTCGCAGGGGGCTGCTGAGGAGGCGGTGGACATTCGCTTTGGGATGCAAAACAACACAGCACAGCAAAGCACTGCACAGGTGCCCTGTACGGTGGCTGATGGTGTGCCTCCGTGGGCTGTGAGGTAGTGGAAGAGGCTGGAAACCTGCTCTGCCCACTGGTTCTGTGAGAGTTTCACAATGAATCTCTTTGCAGACATTGTCAGACGTGGGTTTTTCCCTCCTGGCCCAGCAGAGATGCAGGGCAAGAATTGTACTTTGTGATCTGAGGCTCTGAGTTGCCTGTGTTTTGCTGTCATGGGGAGAATCAGACCCATGGTTTTGGAGAAAAGAGGCTTTTATCAATAAAAATTGAGGTGCTGGTGCTCCCAGCAGCTCACCCAGACAAAACAGTGAGTTGCTTTTATTAAAACTTTAAATCTTAAGGACATGGGTGCCCTTACACCTGCAGTAAGCTGCCTTTCAGGCAAATAGAGTGTTTTGGGGAAGGGGAAAGGATGCTCTGGGTCTTCCGCCACGTGCCCACCACGACCCCATGGGGTCTGTGGCCAGGAGGCATCAGCAGTCATGGGTAGCTGAGCATGAGGGGATGGAAAGCTGTCTGAGCATCTCTGAGCCTCATCCTCAGCCCTTGCCAGTCTGACCGTGGGGCTTTCCTTCCTCCTCACCCACAGGCTTTCAGGAGGTTTTTGGGGCTGTGCTTGGGACTGCATTTCCAAGCTCGTGGAAGAAGCAGATGTGTGCATGGCTGTGCATGGGACCTGTCCGACCTGATGTTCATCCTTATTTTGACTCCCCCGGGGGACCTGTGGGGTATGATGCAACCTTTGGGTCACGCAGAGGAAGAACTGGTGCTCTCTCGGTTCGGCCACGCGTGCAGAACGAGCTCCTGCTGTGAGGGATGGTTCTCTCAGGGGTGCCACCGCTCACCCTGCTGCCATGGGTGATGGGTGCCGGCGGTCAGTGTTGCTGGGACTGCCTACTTCACCGGGCTGTCTTACTCTGTTGATCTTGGCTTATTTTGGGTTTTTTTTAAGTCAGGGCTAAAGCCAAGGCTTCGTAGGCATCCCTCTGCCAAAACACGAGAAAGACTGGCTTGTGTTCCAGGCTGAGTGGAGATGCTGGGGAGGAGCCGGGGAGCAGCTAAGACGTTAGGTGGGAGTCGGAGGCGCGCGGTGATGCCTGTGCGAAAAATGATTCAACAGCCTGGGAAATAACAGCTCGGGTTGCCAGAGCGCATGTTGAGAGGGCGGCAGGCAGTGCTCCTCGGGAGTCTGACAGCAGAGAACGGTGATGCTGGGCGACTGCGTGAGATGCCTTTGGCTTGGATTTGTCTGAGGTGGAAGAGTGAGGATCAGTCTCGGGTATCACTGAAGCAGCAGGGCTGCTGCTGGTGCCGGGACAGGGCAGGACCTGCTGCTGGAGCCCAGCCGGGGCAGCTCCGGTGGCTCTGCTCAGTGTTTCCGTTCCCCGTGGCTGGGAGGGAGTCAGGGCGGTGCTCAGGAAACGGCAGAGTGAGGCATCCCTGGGAGCACATGGGGTGCTCGGGGGATGCTGAGCCACCTCGACAGAGAGGAGTGCTCCTCTGCCCAAAGAAAAGGCTTTTCCAGTCTCCAGCCACTGCCAGAGCTTGGGGAAAGTCAACTGTAGCTATTTTGGAGCACTTTGCCACACCCTGCAGCAATTGCTGTGGAGGTGCCCAGGCATTTTAGGACTCAGAGTTCAGTTTCTGAAGGATCTGCTCCCTAGAAATTCAAATGAAATGTCTTCGCAGATCCCCACGGGCCAGCAGCTGGGGCAACACTCAAGGACCTGCCGTGGAGGGGCTGACACTGGGGAATTTGCCACCTGTCTTTTCCTAGGTGCACATAATTGTGCCACAAATTACATCAGACTTAACTATCCTTTAACAGCCCTCTGTTTTCTGCTCCTTCAATCTGTTATCAGTTCCGAGGAACTGGAAGAATTTCTTTTGGTCTAGCCCAGCCCCAGGGCAGTAAACCAGGATGGCAGCAGAGGCTGCGGATGGGCAGCGAGTGCCAGGGAAGCCCCATGCCTCTGAGGAGCAAGGGACACAGCTGTGTCCCTGTCGGCACCAGGAGACCATGCTGAGCCGTTCCCCCCCGGGCTTTGCAGAACAGCTCCAAGGCAGGCTCATGGCATCTCCTGTCCCTCTGTCTCTTGTAGGATCTGTGTGGATGCCATGACTTTTAGTGCCATCTTGTATTTTCCTCTGTCCAGGCACAAATAACTGTGTTCTGCCCTTGCACCCAGCGGTGCACCCAAATTTTGGAGAGGGCTGTACTGCGAAGCACCCTCCCAGGCTCCTCTGAGCTCTGCCTTTGGGAGTTCTGTGGGGTTTGTGTTTCCTCGAGCCTCCGCACCTTCGGGCAGAGCTGGAAACGCCACCCTCCCGGGGGGGCCGGTCCTGGCACGCTCTGAAGCCGGCTCGAGGGAGCTGGAATAACCCGATATGACTCTGCGGAGCCTGATTTCTAGTGCCTGTAATTAAACACCCAGCTGTTGAGAACTTTCATGTGTATTCAGATTGAAACTTGGCAGGCTCAGGGGTAGCAGAGAGCTGGATTCGGTGACCGGGAAGATCTATCGAGCTCTTAAAGCGAACTCCATTGTACTCCTGCCAGAACGGACAGGGATCGCAGCCTGCCAGGGATCCTTTTATGGGCCAAACTGATGAGATTGGGTGGGAAACATTGCTGTGTTATTGCTGATACCTGGGCCATGGGCAAGGGTGAGCGGGGGCTTCCTTCAAGATGAGGTCTCCAGAAGTCCCCAGAGCCCCCTAAGGCATGTAGGAGCCACATGTTAGGCTGCGATCTTGGAGAGAGAAGAAGGCTGGAAATCTTCCAGGCAGTGACCAAGCTAAGCCTGACTATCAGCTGCTTCATCTCAGCAGAGCTGGCAGAAGATGGCTGCTCCTCTGAACCAAAACCCTAAACTTAAGATTTGTCCATCACGAGCAATAATGCTCCGAGAAGTAAATGTCACTTGCAAAATTTATGGGAGAGCTGCTTTGCCAGTCTCCTTTTTAAGGTTATACTAAAAATTAAACCACATTTTTCCCCCAAGGGGGAGCAGCATACTGTCACTGTAAAAGATGTCCCCGTGTGTCATGGAGCGGCACATATGTGCGTGCACGCAGCGTATGCAGGGATCAAAAGCCAGGGCAGCACAAAAGGTACCGCTTACTTGGCTGTTTAGCTGAGGAAAATCGTTATTTTCATACATATTTTTTTATGTTGTAATTTCCTGGCCACATAAAAAAAAAAAAAAATCAGAGTTACACAAGCTCAGAACTGAGCTCCCAGTATAAAAACCTGGCACATGCCTTATTTATGCAACTGAAGCATAAACTCACTGGGGACGCGAACAGGCGTGTGCTTCTGCTCAGGTAGAGCAAAAGAGCATCCAATCCTGGCTGGACTTGGGATTTCAGAGCCACGTGGAGGTCGTCAGCTCAGAGGAAATGCTCATTTGTGGTTAAGCTAGGAACCAGAAAGGCTTTGACCAACGTTTTCTCTTCCCACCCTGAGTGGTGGGGCAGCGGTTTGGGGTCCGGCTCTCCCCAGCCGCTGCTGTGCCGTGTAGCTGGACGCAGCTCCGCAGCTCAAGGATGTTCATCAGCTCTGGCAGCAGAGCTAATGCGATTAAGGGCTTTTCTCGCCCTCCGCTCAGTGCTCATTAACATTTCCCTTCTAAGGCATTCATGAGCATCGCTTCATCTTGCCGCAGCTTTGCCTTGCGACAAGAGGAGCGCGCGGGCCGGCTGTGTGGGGAAAGGCTCCCCAAAGGCCATGGGTGCTGCCCGGACGGCGACGGAGCGGCAGAGGGAGGGGACGCAGCCGGGAGAGCTGCCGTGCCGCGCTATGCGATGCCGCCAACCACAACGCTTCCAGCAAGGAGTCCTATTTATACCAGGGATTGAGAGCTGGGAGGAGGCAGATGCCCTGGTTGAGGGAGGGTGAGGCTGCCTGTCTGGTAGCCTGTGAACCGAGACCTACAAACAGCTTCTCCCTGGTGTCACAACCCCATCCTCTGCACAGGCAGGGAGAGAACCCAATTTTGGAAACCTCCTTCCCAGCTCTCTCGATCCAGGACCAGGAGAGGTATTTTTATTTGGTCTTGCAAGTAGGTCTTGGAACATTTCTAAGTGGGTGCTGCATAGCCTGCATGCAAAGAAAACCCTGCCCTGTGCCAGAAAACCCTTAGCAGCAACAAGCCTGAGGCTTTGCTCTCTTGTCTCTGCCCTGTGCTCTCCTTTCCATCCATGTCCCTGTCCCAGCTCTCCCGGGAACACCCGCAGCAGGCTGCCATGGGGACTGGCTCATGCCCGGCGGAGTTTGCTTGCAGGAGGTGCTTCCAGACTTTCCATGGTGGCTCCAAGATGAATGAGGTTGTTGGGGCCTTTTCATTCTGAGGGAAAACCAAGGAACAGAGAAGTAAAAAATATTTTTTTAAAATACAGCATTTCAAGCATCTTTCCCATAAATACACCATCCAACTGATACAAAAAAGGACATTTGGGTTGTGTCCTGCTGCTCGGCCATGGTCCCTTGTGGGCTCATGGGGCATATGGAGTCCATCTCCGGTCCAGGGAGATGAGGACAGGTGGAAAATGTGGAGCAGGGACATGGTTGAAGGTTTAGTTGAATCAGAGCCAAGCTTTGTTGTCTTTTTCAGTTACCTGAAATCTGCTGGTCTGTGTTGAACCAAAGGAGGAAAGCACGTTTGATTTTTTTTTTTTTTTTTAAATATTTTAATTCTTCCACCAAGAAAACTGAATTTCCCATGGAAATTGCATTTGCTGTTTGGAAACAGGTTGTTAACGCACTGATCAGCACTATAGAAGGCTGCTTTTCCAGGGGCTAATACCTGAAGATTGCCTGATTTCAATATCTACCAAGATGCATCCTCTGATCCAGCCCTTTCCCTGCATCGCTGGGGCTTTTGTGCTTTTCCTTTCTTCCCTGTGGAGCCCCCAGAGCCTCTCAGGACCCAGGCTCCTGCTGCAGCCTGACTCAGCTGAGCCGAGGAAGGCCTCTCCTCTCTGTTCACCTGCCTGTTTTCATGAAACCTCCAGGAATTTAATATCTTTGAGATTTCCAGCTGTCACTCACACAGTGTTGAATTTGACTGCTGGGTTGGAGAGTAATTAGGGGAGACAGAAAATGCGTGGAGCAGGTGATTGCACAAACCTTGTTTTCTTAAGGAAATCATGCCAAAAAAAAAGAAAAAAAAAATCTTAAGAAGTCCTCTTTTGAAAATCTTTGGGTGTTGCCACAGGCAGGATGGGTGCTCTTGTCCCTGCAGTCCATGGGGACACAGTGTTGTGTGCTGGGCGCGATGGCTTTGATCCTTCTAGTCTGCACTAAAGACACGATGTGAGCATCTCCAGTTGTACTGTGCAACTTCAGGGCAGAGCCGTCAGCTCAGAGCCATCCTTTATAAATAAAGGAGATTTTAATTAAAAGCACTAATTGTTAACTGCACAGTAAGGTGAGATGTTAGCAAAATAGTGGAACATCCATTAAGATATGTGTGGTGCTGCCATTAGAGGGACTTTGGCTGGTTGCTGAAAGTGTTACTTACCTTCAACCCTAGGTCCGTCTCCTGCTCCAGGACGCGTTGGTGGGACGAGATGTCTTGGTTAAAGCAGCCAATGGTGCGCTTGGAAGTGACACCTGATTGTTTTGTGTAGCCTGTGTGCCCCATCTTGCCATGGGCATGGGGGACACCCACATGGGGAGGTGATGGGTAGGCAGAGTCGTGCCATGGGAGCTATCGAGCCTCTTACTACGTCGGGAGGAGGCATAAAAGGCGTTGCCCAAGGCGTGTGATGCTGCAGGCAGCAGCGGGCAGGAGGAGGAGGAGGAGGAGTGCTGCCGATGGAGGCTGCAGCTCATGGCTGGCTCGCTGTCCTCTGGGGCCCAGCTCAGCTCTGGGATGCTCAGAGAAACCCGGACCCGCACAGCTGCCTGCCCACTCCTGCCTTTATTCCCCTTCCACGCTCCTGTCTCTCCCTCCTGGCAGGCGGCCCAGAGCCAGGCTTTTTGTGCTTTTTCTTTTTGTCTTTTTCAACAAGAAGAAATCTTTTATCTGTTGACTGTGAGACCGTGCTGGAAACAGTGTCTTACAAATCTTGTGGGATTTTTTTTTATAGCCACCTTCATCTCCCAGGTTGTCTGTTTGCAGCTCGGGCTGTGCCCAGAGTTGGCACCGCTGGCCTGGGGAGAGCTTAACTCTGACTGGTTTATACTGGAGGCAGGGATGCAGGGATGGGGACATGCTGGGCCCTGCCACCCCCACGGCGTGATGCTGTCTCCGCTCGCCTTGCAGAAAGGGTAGTGGGGAAGGAGAAGCATGTGGAAGGGAGAAGGGAGATGTTCAGCAAGAAAAACCATCTCGTTTTGCTTAATTATGACTGACTGTGACAGCCTGCATCTTTAGTTTGAAAAGTATCCGTGAGGTGCAGGCTGCTCCTCTCAAACAGGATAATTATGTTAATTAAAATGCTTTCTTTATAGCGGTTCTGATTAATAAAAACAGTTCCAGTGCTCTCTTTAAACACACTAACCTTCTGTTGTGCAGGAAAACTGGCTTTTCTCAGCAATTTATGACTTTTAAAACAGATTACAGCGGGACAGCCTGCTGCTTTCACGCGGTAACGCTTCCTACCCAGGGAAGAGAAAGGCAGCCCGCCACCGCAGCGCCCCGCTCGCCGGGAACAGACGGGGGAGAGCGCTCGGGCAGCCGTGCCGGAGCAGGCAGCGACATGTGCCCGTGTGGGAGCTGCGGATGGGAGGCGGCGGGGAGCTCTGCGAGAGTGCCAGGGAATAAAAATACCACGTATTTCTCTAATTGCTGTTTATTTCCTCTGCGAAGTATGGGGATAATTAACAAGCTCCCAATTAAGAAAAAAAAAAATTTGTGTATAGGGGAAAAGCAGGTACAGTGCCAAGAGAGCTGGGTTTGTGCCAGAGCGTGGCGAGGGGCAGGGGTGGACGGAGGTCCCTCTTGCTGACCGCTGGTGGGACGGGGCCCTTCGGGGGCTCCGGGGCACTGGAGGACGCAACGATTCCCCAGGTCCTCACCAAGGAGATCTCCTGTTGCACTTCCAGAGGTTTTAAAGGTTTGGAGCTTGCGTGGCCATTGGCATTTGGCTCATTGGTGTTTTGTCTCTTGGCTGGCTTGTTGGTTTTTGAAGGGGTCCATTTCTTGCATGCAGAGGTTCAGACCCCCTGAGCATAGTCAGGGGTGGGGTTTGAAGGGTAGCTGAGCATCTGCCACCCTCCTGTGAAGCAGCAGCAAGCCAGGAGGGCTCGGTACCTCAGTGGGTAGCTCTGAAAATACTGCAAACAGGCAGCCGGTGCATCACTTGTTGCTCACAAGGAGAAGAGGATTGCCACACACTTGTCCCCACATGCCGGTCCCCAGCCAGCTGTATATTCCCACCACGGCAAGGAGGTTTTGTGTCCTCCCCTCCCTCCTTTTTCCTTCTTCCACGTCTTTCCCCTGGCTTGCTGTCCCTGCTGGCAGATGGTGCCTTATGCTGGGCCAGATGCTGCGGCAAGACGTGAAGCGGTTCCCAGCTCCCCCTTACACCTCCTGGGCCCAGCAAGGGGCTCTTACACAGGGGCAGGGATTTGCATCAGGTCCCTTCCCTCTCTCCTTCTCCAGGTCTGGGAAGGTGCCAGCACCTCCAGCAGCTCAGGCACTGCCGCTGGGTCCTCTCCTTTGGGATGGGTGGTACCATCCTGCGGCCTCACAGGCAAATGGCCAGAGGGGGCTGGAGGAGTTTGGGTCTGTTCTGCCTTGCTCTTGTAGAAGAGGAGGAGAGGGAGTGCTTGTCTGTGCTTCTGTGAAATACGGCCTGTGAACAGCCACCCTTGCCCAGAGAGATGACGGCATTAGGTTGCCATCCAGCTCTGACCCCGTCAGACGTAGAGTGGGGTGGCCGGGTGACTTCACCAGGTTCACTCAACCCGGGTGAACTGCTGGCAGGCATGGGGACGAGGGCTCCCGTGACACATGAATGCTCCGAGGCAGCCGTGCGATAGGATTTTCATGCCCTAAACTGCTCCAAATGGTTGCTGCTGGCCCTCCCACACCACACAGGCACTGTGCCCCCCCCAGTTTTGCAGCCTCATCTGGGCATCCAGCAAGGCTTGGCACAGCTCGACCCCCGCGCTGGGAGGCTCTGCCAGCCCCATGGCTGATTCCCTGCTTGTCTCCTGTGGTCACTGCTTCTGACCCCTCTGTCCCCTCTCTCCTTCGCAGCCCTGGTGCCCCTCCCTTGCCATGTTTGAAGTCTTTTGGGAAAGTCTGGTGAGGGACAAAGCAAGGCCCTGGCTATAAACCTCTGCAGGCTTTAGGGGTCCGTACTCAGGCCAGGAGAGGGAGGCGAGGGGCCGTGGCGTGAGGCTCCCACATGCATGCAGCAAGGCACCTCTCCCTCCTGGGGACTCTGCACCCCACAGAGCCAGGCAAGTGGGCCAGTCATGCAGTGAAGCCATCCAGAGCTTCCCCACAGGTTGTCCCCTCAACCTGGGGAGCCCAGGAGCCAACCCAGCATGGCTCCAGCCCCCCGGAACAGCCCGTTCCCTGCCCCGCAGATTCAGCTGGCGCTGGCTCCACTCCGCTCCTCTCCTTGCTGCCCCATTTACCTCTGCTATATTTACGTGTCTATTTTATGATTTCAATTTTTAATGCTTCTGCTCTTTGAAGATGCTTAATGCTTTGGAGTGGAACATTTTCTTCTGAGTCCTGAGTGCCAATTGAGGACAGACCAATAAATCAACTAATAACTGGAACCTCATTTTCTGCTCCCGTGGCTGCGAGTTAACCCTCCTTGTGCCACCTAGGGTCTCCTGGTGCATCCCAATCTCCCCAGGCAGGACCTGGCTTCCAGCTGCCACCTCCTTTACTCTGCCATCACCACTGGACCAAATGCCCCATTGCTGGATGGTCAGCAGAGCTGGAGATTCACAGGGCTGCCTGTGGAGAAGGAAGGAACATAGATGGGTCTGGCGGGTCACCTAGCAAGACCCAGGCTGTTCCCAAGCCCTTGGCAGCTCCTCAGGCTGGAAGAGTTAAGTGCCAGCTTCATGGCTTTGCAAAGCTGCAAAACCCAAGGCCTCTAACTGTGCTCTGTAGGAATGACATCTGGAGAAAGCCTCTTCCCTGCTGCTCCCACAGGTGCTCCAGAGCCCAGCAACTTGTGGCAGAGCTGGAGGAATCCCTCAGGAAGACATCCCATCTCCATTTCACTGGCAGCTGGAGCAGACGCACCTCTGGCACGGGAGAATGCGCTCTGCACTACGAGTCTAATGGAAAGTGGCAGATCTTAGGTAAATCTTCTTTCCAGCTACTCACCCCAACCCATAAGGGCTGAGGACTTTCCACACTGCTGCCTCCGTTTGTCCAACTCTATTTGCTGTTCTCATTCATATCAATACCACCTAATCCTTTAAAGAAGCACCCGCTTTTACCACCTCCTGTAGCAGTGCGTTCTGCAGGTTGCTCGCAGGGCGGCCGTGCTTCCCCTCTGCTTCGCCTGCACACACAGAGGATTCAGGTGCTACCCCTGCCCTCAGGACACCTTCCCCAAGACGAGCTGCCGGGCTTACCTTGCCGTAGTACTTTATTGGCCGTTGAATTATGAAAGCACTGCTTGCATCACCTGGCAGACAGCCACAGAGCTGCCTCTCAGTTGCTCTTTAGCTTCCGACTCGACAGTGTTGCGTGTTATCCTCCGCTCCTCCGTGTCTGGAGCCAGGTTGTGCCTGTGGGATGCCAGGGCCCTGGGGAAGCCCTGGCCGTGCAGAAAGCAGCCGGCCCCGCTCTCCGCTCCCTGCGTGCTGCTGCGGTAGCGTGCTGCTGTACGGCTGGGCAGTGCGGCGGGCAGGGGTGCAGGCAGGGTGGTCCCCCAGGCCTGCAGGCCGTGGGTGCTAAGCACCTCTGTCTAGTGGTGGCAGAGGCACCCCTGTCTCAGCTTTGGCACTGCTGCCTGGGAGAGGAGAGCAGGGCTTTGCGAGGCTCCACGGCTGCCTAACAAAGTGCTGAAGCTTTGTTAAATGGTCGCTGAGACTGGCACGTCTCCCTGGTACCCTTCCATTGCCACAGGAATACAGGGCCGCACAGTGATAGCACAAGGGCCATGGTTATGCTCTTCCCCCACCCTTTTTTTTTTATAAACAGGCTTCTCTTCAGTGCTCTGGTTCTGCTCTCTGGGTCTGGAGCCCTACAAGTACATCTGTGTGGGTCCCTGCAGGGGCTGAGCTCAGCTGCAGGTGCCTGGTGGCAGCAGGGGAACCGGCTCAGCCAGGGTTTGATTCCCACTTTTGCTGTTGGAAGTGATTTGTCCCTGGGGAGCCCTCCTGGTGTTTGGCTCGGAGCGGCCTGGCCCCCAGCCAGCTCGTTTTTGGCAAGCCCCGAGCACCCAGGCTGGCTGGCAGAGCTGCTCAGGCTGCCCATTGCCATCTCCATCATTCCCAGGGAAGTCCAGAGGATGGTGAAGGGACCAGGGCCCTTCTCCTTCCAGCCTTGTGCTCTGATGCACTCCAATGGCACACATTGTGTTTATCCATAATTATAATGGGGGGACACAGTTACAGTTTCCAAACCCATACACAAATGCTTAATAACCCAGAGGAATCCTTTCCCGTTCGTTAAGTGGCGCAGGCGGGAGCCGCTCCACCTCTGCCCCTTCCCCCGGCCCTGCACAAGCCTGGGGAAGCATCTCAAGCCTGGAGCCTGGTCCCCTCTCTGCTGGAGAGGACACCACCTCTAAGCCCTGCATCCTCGGTCGGGCAGATCTGTGTGCGTGTGCTCTGGAAATGGAGGCAGGGGGTAGCAGGGATAAAAATTTTCCATTGGAAAAGGCATTTTTTTTTTTATCAGGCTGCATTACCAGAATCGGCGTGTAGCCATGAAGCGAATATTCAGGTGGGAGAGTATCGAAGCCAATCATTCTGACTGCCGTCTGTTGACAGTGTCCAGGAAATTCAAATCTATCTCTTTGATTTGACATGTTTTGACTTTTATATTTTAATTTAATATCCAGGTTATATTTTAACATTTTGTTATGGTTTGTGTTTGAGAAACGAAATACTTTTTCCCTTACTGCAGCAAAATGCCTGTGAAACATTTGTTTCCCAGGGAAATGCGAGGGCTCGAGTTTTTCCCGAGCCCCGTTCTGCAGATAATTTTGATTTATTCAATTCAGTGCAAAACAAAACTTTTAATTTAGGAAACCTCCACAGACCAGGTATTGCAGTTTCTGACAAATTTGCAACTTTTTGGTTATGTGCACCCTGCAAAGGGACACCTGAGCCCTGGAGCAGGTTTGGGGGGGCTGGGGGAGCCGTGCGTGTCCTAGCCTAGTGTTTGGAGGCGCTGCTGAGACAACACAGAGGAAGATTGAGGGCTTTGACCTGACCACTTGGGGATCACAGAATCATGGAATGGTTAGGGTTGGAAGGAACCTTCAAAGCCCACCCAGTCCAACTCCCCTGCAAGAAGCAGGGACATCTCCAACCAGATCAGGTTGCTCAGAGCCCCGTCCAACCTGGCCTTGAATGTTTCCAGGGATGGGGTATCCACCACCTCTCTGGGCAACCTGTTCCGGTTGCCCATGAGGGTTGTAGAATCCTGAAGTGCGCAGGTCATCTCCATCCCAACCCAGGATGGAGATGTTCATGGAGGAGCATGTCCTGTGTTGCTGTGAGTACATTGCTGAGGAGGGTGCTGGGAGGTGGCACATCCCTCTGATAGGACCCACGTAGGGCATCTCTCTTCCCTGCCCTGGGGCAGTCAGACCATTCCGCTCCCACTGCAACCCTAACAGGTCTCGGGGTGCCACAAGTCAAAGCCACCTTTGCACCCCCAGTGAACCCCTGCTTGAGGAAAAGGAAAGCGGAGCTGCAGGCAGAGCTTGGGGCCTTGGAAACACTGCTACCGGTGCCCACTGGCTGCTTGCTTGCATGCACACGTGAGCGCGTGCGTGTGTGTTTGTGGATGCATATAGGGATAAAGCTGCTTTCCAGGCAGCTTTTTTCAAAAAACAAATGACAGCTTGTTTGCTGCTAGGATTGCAGGGCTGCCTGGCAGAGGCTGCACACCAGAACTTTGTTTGGAAGCTGCCGCCAGCAAATAGCCAAACGCATTTGTACGCTATCGGTCGACAGCATGTTCCAGCCTCAAACTCTGTCGGAGGGGAAAAATCATCTGGCTGATATATGTACTTCACACCAATTATCCAAGCCTCATTTGCTCTAGACTCACAAGACCATGTCCCATGACATCTATTAATTGCATTAAAAATCTCTCACTACCCTAAATCTCCAGGACGTTGCTCAGTGCCAGGTTTTTGGGAGGGCACGCGTGTGTCACAGCGCCGGGTGGAGGACACGTCAAGCCTACAGCAGGCAGGGCACGCACTGCAACCGCTGTCCGCAGGGCCTGCGCCCTTGCAGGTTGGCAGCAATCGTGTTTCTCCCAAGTCTCTGCCCCAAGACAAGGATGTATCGATTGCTGGGGTGTACTTTTTTGTGGCTGGTCCATCAGGCAGGATGTGACAGTTCGGCTTGGGGTGGCTCGGCGGTGCCGTTCCGTGCTGCCCCTCGTGGCATCGGGCAGCGCGATGTGAGCAATGCTGCCAGCGCTCTGCACCATACGCCACTGAGCACAAGCCGTTTGCCTCCTCCTTGCCAAATACTTATTGTTCCTGCTTTGAACCTCTGCAAAGTGAGGTTTGCCAAGGCTTCAACATGAATCATTAATTAATTCCTGGAGGGATTTTTTTTTGTGTTGTTTTGCTTTGATAATTGAAAACATGCAGAGGAAGGCACCGTAGGTGCAGAAGAACAGAGGTGTGTTTGGAACCATTTCACCATCCTCCGTCAGGAGGGTGCCATGGGTGCCTTGCCTGCCCCAGCTCCTTGGCCTGGGCTGTAATTGCTGCCAGCCGCTGTTGGCACCCGGACCCCTGCCCTCAGCGTCTGCCCTCATCCTGCCTGCTGGGCTCCATGTGAGAAAGCATACCCGCCTCTGAGCATCCCCCTCCCCTCCTCGTCCTCCTCCTGCATCCTATGGCATGGTGGGGTCTCCTTCAGCATCCGTGGTGCCGGGCGTGCCCTTTGCCGAGAGCCTTGCTGGACACAGGAGCCCTGAGGCTGAGCAACGGTGGGGAATTGCTTTGCTTCCTTTGGAAACGTTGCTCCCCGAGGGGGTCTCTGGCAGCGCTGGTGGGAGCAGAAAGCTCAGCAGGGCACCAAGAAAAGGCTTGAAAAGGAAAAGGCAAGTAAAAAGGACAGAAAGATCTCATCAAAAGATAAAAATACAACTACCAGGGTAGCCTCAGGATTGAGGGGAGTGGAGGAGGGCAGTAAGATCTTGCCTGGAGGCTGAAAACCCAACTTCTCCTCATACACCACATGCTCCAGCCCCCAGCTATCCCGATGGCTCCCTACCAGACTCACTCCAGTATTTCAGTGCCGTGTGGGAGTGGGGAACCCCAAGTGGGTCGGTCTCACGGTGCTGAAGGAAATGACCAGCCTTGGCTGTGGCCACAGCAGCAAGGTCTGTCCCCATGGCCCAGGGACATCTGTCCCCACACCCTGGAGCCCAGGGACAGCAGGAACGGGCTGCACTTGCAGTAATACCCGGGCCCCCGAGCCCCCGGGAGCTCTTGCCATTTCCACTCTCTTGCTGGTTTAATAACTTGTTCCTTATTGACATTTTTATTCCGAACACAGGGAAAATGCCAGCGCGGTAATTGCAGTACATGTAAAGCAAGGCACCGTGCCACATCCTCCAGATCATCTCCTGCCCCCTTTCCCCAGCTCATAAGGCCCAGGTGGAAACGAGCGGTGGCTTGGCTGGAGGGTGGGATACAGGGACCCGGGGCTGGGAATAACACCAGGTCTAACTGCTCCGCTAACAGCTAGACCTGCTGCCTCCAGGAACACTTACATCTGCAGATACCTTGTGGTTTCTAATACCATCAGAAATCCCTCTTGCTCTCATGTTTACCAGCATGCGATCACAACCCCTTGATGTCTGCACAACAGCCTTCCATCTCGTGGTTCCCTGCAAAGAGTGACAGAGCTATCACAATCTGGAAAGAGGCAAACAAGAATTAAAAACCCACTGGGATCCAGGGAAAAAAAACCTCTGTCCTGCAGTATATAAATCAAAAATAGAAACACTCCCTCCACCCCAAAAGTATCCAATAAACAGATAACGTAGGAAATGTACAATTTTGCAAAGCCACGGTAGCCACCTTTTTTTCATGCAATAAGCCAGAAAATGTTTACTGCATGAGCAGAGCAGAAGCTGTAATGTTGTAAAATGATAGTGCTGGGGAGCCATCTGCTTATTGACTGAAGCCTGGAGCACGGGCTTTCGGCTGTGGTGTCTTACCTAGATGTGTGTGCAGGCGCGTGTGCCGGGGACACATGCCGAATGCCTGCTGGCTGCATGACCGTTCCTCCACGCCTGGACACACGAGACAGCGCGCTGCGGCACGCGTGCAGGTAGGGCTGTGCCGTGCGTGGGGGCACACCCCGCTCAGCAAAAGTGACGATGTGCTTCGGCAGCCTGGCCCTGCCCTGCGTGCGCCGGCAGCCTCCTGTCTCAGCACGGCTCTTTCTTTTTTCGTCCTGACACGTTTCTCCTCCCGCCTTCGTCAGCCAGCCTCTGAGCCCTACCAGCATTCGTTGTCGCCTTCTGCGATTCGATTGTTAACATGAAAACACTGTGGTTTTTCTAAATTGCGCTGTCACTCATGGTGAGCGAGGGACCCCACCTGCATGCGGCACTGGGACCAGTGTGGCGCTGCAGGCTCTGGGAGAGCTGCTTTCCCCCGAATTTGGAGCAGGGCAGGCTGAGCTTTGCCAGGGCTCCCTGTTTACCTCGGAAAAGCCGCAGGGTGTTGTTGGGTTACGCAGGGACGGGCTGTGGGGTGGCAGGTGGGCTGGGGAGGGCAGGCACAGCGGATGCAGCAGCAGGGTCTCCTCCCTTGATCCCCAGCAAGTCTCAGGTTTTCAAAGTGGGGTGATAGAAAAGCAAATGTGAAGCGAACAAGCAGACCCCTAAGCTTAGGGGCTCTCAGGATGGCTTTGCACTGGTGTACAGTGAGAGGGGGGTGTCACTGGCACAGCACCAGCAAGGGTTGTGTTGGAGGGCTCAGTGCAGACCTGTCATGGATTTGCATCCAACAAGAGCCGCGTGCATCCCGGGCTCCTCCCGCTAAAGCTGCTGAGCCACGCCAGCACATGGTCGCCTGTGGTTAAGTGGGGGATTATGCATGTATGAATGGTTGGCATTGAACTCCTAAACTCTCAAAATCAAATTCTACCCTGCAGAACGGCGGCACAGCTCCTGCTGAGGTCAGGGGGATTTGTGGCTGCTTGTAAGGGAGCCAAATCTGTCTTTTCTTCCCGTGCTGAAGGTCGTGCCACAGTGCCCTCAGCATCTGGCTAATCCAGCTGGTGCCCTTCACCCAAACACAGACCCACACGTCCCCGGTGCCTGCCGGCGCCGTGCTGAGCCCCACGCTGGTGTCCCATCTCACACCACGGGAGCAGCAGGGACCTGGGCTGCCACACGTGTCCCTGGACCGGTCAGTGTGACAGCCTGGCTGCAAGAAGTCAGTCTGCAAGTCTCCGACCCAGTGAATTTGGTCTGTAGCGTTGCATGCCTTTGTTTTGATGACAGGAGTGGTGAAATAACACCCATGGGATAGAACAGAGACTGAAATTATGATATTGCCCTTTGGAATTATTTCACAGTCAATGTAGCTTTCCTGTCCTCTCGGTGATATTTTACCCAGACATTGCTCAAAGGATCACTGTCTTATATTAATCCATTTCTGTTGATGCACCAAATAAAATGCTCTATTCCCCCTAGCACTCCTGCTGTCCATTTTGTTTCCAAGCAGCAAGCTGCCACCGTTCACGGGCAGCGGTGTTTGTCTGCTGCTGTGAATTATGATCAACTATCGCAGAACAGGGACGGGGTACAGATTCATTCAGTCTTCTGCTCTCTCACAAGCTGCTCTTGTATTATTGATAACCCAGGGCTGAGTGATTATTACACATATAAATTTATTTTAATTTCTTATGATTGCTGCTGTGATTAAATTACGTGCCAGGTTGTACTTACCCTGGCAGTGATTAGATGCTATAAGCCACGGCAGAGTTTACGTTAGTGAGACTGATGGATGAGACAGGACTGGTTTTCCCCACGCAGGGTTTTGGCCCAGAGCCGCAGAGGGATTTCCATGTGTGCACTCGCTTGACTTCAGTTTTGGAGGATCCAAGTCCTGGCCTTGAGTTTGGTGCAGTGCAATTGTTTTGGATGTGTGGCCTTTACACACTTCCCAGGAGAGCTGTAGCCCCGGTAGCACGTGTCGGGCTCCTGATGTGGACTTTCTTGGCTCAGGTCCCTTTTGCGCTTCCAGCACCGTGGTCCCCGTGCCCTGGGATTGTTTGGTCCAAGCTGGGCAGGAGTGAGTGCCTCTGCCTGGGGGACCAGAACTAAATCCAATCTGCATTGTCTCTTATTTTGTCCAACCTGTCTCGTTTTCTATAGAATGATGAACTTTGGGCCAGAATTACAAAGGTACTCAAGCACCTAAAGACGGAGAGAGGAGCTGAGAAAGATTAGGTGTCTACACCCTCTTCATTAACCCCATAGACACCCATCTGCATGTTAAATATCTTCCAATATCTGGCTCTGAGGGCCAGGTAGAGCTAATTGTATGAGTAATTCTGTTGACTTAGTTGCTCCTGTAAACATTGACAGAATCAGCCCCCCTGTTACTCAATAGAAAACACTTCCCAGCAGAAAATACAAACAAATTGCCCTTCATCTTGTAACATTTTAAAATAAAAATATCAATAAGGAGCTAAGTCAAAGCTGCATTTGAGATTCAACAGATTATTCAGCAGAAAACGCGAAAACAATGAAGCTCCTCTGAGTATGGTAATAAGCCAACACAGACGTATTGCTTTTTCAGATCACAAAATCTCAATACCCAGGATCAGTAGAAAACTAAGTAGAAAATGCTTTTTATAGGATTCAAATTCCTATTAAATTAGAGCAGATTATTCAACAAGAAAGCCTACAAAATGAAGTCCCAGTTTATGTATTGGAAAGCAAAATGCAAATACGTTGCTTTCCGGCTCGCAGGTTTTCAAACCAAAAGACAAACTTACTTTAAGTAAAAATGATTTCATTCAAATTCTGGGGGAATCGACTCAAGCAACTGATCCTCAACTGAATTATTCAGCTTTTTTATCAACAGACTTATTTCTTCCCTCTTTATTCTTAATTTGCCTATTCATAAATTCCACCGCTTTGTCAGTCATAAGAAATACTTTCCAGTAGCTTTGACAAAGCAAAAATTAGCAGGGAAGAGAACTGGCATATAAACGCTTCGCTGCAAAATACTTCCTTGCAACGTAAGGTATTCTTCTCTTCCTGGAGCTTTAATGCCAGCAGAAATCAATGCAATCATCTCAGCTAACCCTCCCGCGTGGTGCATGCCGCAGGGCTTCCACCCAGGCTTTGGGGACGGTCCCCAGGCTGGCCCTGCAGTGGCCGTTTTGGACCCGTGGTCTTTGGTGGCTGAAGGAAGGGTGGATGGGGGGTCCCAGTGCCGGCACTCGACCCCGGGTCCCTGCTAAGCCGCAGGACAGTCTCGGGCATCCCCATGGGAACAGCTTTGCTTTTAGAAACTCTGCTTTGGGCTGAAAGGTCCCGCGGGGCAAAAGAACGTGCTGTTCAGTAGACAGCTCTGTTAGTCCGTTTCCTTTGCTTTCAAACAGTGATATCTTCTTTCCAGCTTGCAATTGCCTGGCTTTGACTTCGAGCCATTGGATCTCATTACGTGAGCTTGTGCGGGTCGTGGGTGTTTCTAGGGGAAATACCAGTGATCATAAATCTTTCCTTTTGATCTGCAAACATCAATCTCTGCTGATCTAAAGAAGACTCAAAGGTTACAGTAAGAGTTTGAGTCAGAGGGGTAGAACTAGATGAAAATCTTGGTTCTGTAATTTTATTAGGAATTGGGAAATATTTTAACAGGGGGATGAAATGTATCTTTAAATACAGAACTTAAAAAGAAGAAAGGGATTTGTTCAACTGACACACTGGAGGAATTGTAGGACCTTAAAAACAATTTGTAAAACCTTATTAGATAGGAGAAGGCCCTGAGAATCTGTCCAGCTTTCCCAAAGAACCTTGAACCTTCCTTCTCTCTCCAGTCTGCAGCTATTCACTGCTGTGTCTGCAGCGCAGGAACCTGCCTGCCGGCACCACGTGCTGCATCCTGGGACCCCGGGGCTGTGATGCAGGTGAGTAAATGCAGTCAGGGTCCCTCCTTGTAATCACTTCTGATTCTCCCAGTTTCTCCTGGTGATGGCCGTCCGGGAGGCTCGCATTAGCACAAGGAGTGGAAGGGCAGTGGATGCCTTGGGTCGGAGGTGGGAGTTTAGCGGTGAGATGTGGTTTTCCTTCTGCTCTGGGAACGTTACCTCCTGTCTCTGCTGAAAAGTGTCTTCTTGTCCTCATCTCCTTGCGTGGAAGCACTGCAGAAGAGAAACCAGTGATGCTGTTGCCATTTTTCCCTCTCTGGAGAGCAGGCTGTCCAGCCCTGCTGCAAGCACATCGAGTGCTGTGGATTTTTGCCTCCTGGGGATGTGAGAGGAACACTGGAGATTGTGGCAGCACAGAGAGCAGCTGGGGTTTCTGGCACCCGGGAAGCTATTGAAGATGGCTTATGTGTTTGAGACACACTTGGATATGTTGGTGTCAAGGAAGGAATGTCCCTCCACCTTTCTTCTCCCTTGTTTCTTGCATGGGGGTGAGGGTTCCTCACCCCTTGGTGCTCCAGTTGTGGTAAGATTCGCTGTGCAAGAGCCATGGGAGTGTCACCCCTTTGGCACAGCTCCGGGGCTCTCTTCCCAGCCTTGTGACAATGTTTCCCAGTGTGCTGGCACGGCAGCCTTGGCTGCTGCTGCCCAGCTGTGCAGTGGGGACCTCAGGGTGCGTGGTGGGGGACAGAGCTGACAGTGATGGTCCTCTCGTGGAGAAGACAACCTCTACAGCCACTGCTGGTATTGAATGCTGTCTTCATGCTGACCAAGCCCTGTTCTGTCTGGTGGGAGAGATTAACAAGTGCTCTTGGGGTGAGGAATGTGGATTTAGGGGAGAAGGGCTCTCATCATTCTCCTTCCAGATTTTAATGGCCAGCCGACATGTCGAGGTTGGTGGCAGAATGAAACCCCAGCCTCTATCCTCTTCCCCGTGCGAACTGTGCCCACGAGGGGAGAGCTGTCACCAGTGCCACAGAGCAGAGGGGCCGGGATTCCCTCAGGATGTGGCTCAGTGATGCTTTGTCAAACCCCCAGAGCTGACTGAGCTGGAGGCTTTTAGGTCATGCCCCAGACACAACAAGGGTACGGCTCAACTTTTGCTGGAAGGAAGGGACAAAGCACAGGGCAGGGGCTGCCCATGCTCCGGGGGAGCTGGGGAGGGAGAGGCAGAGACGGAAGGAAAAGGAAAGGGAGATAAAAGGAAGGGGATGCAGGGTGGTAGAGGGCTGTTCCTTCCATCTCATTTCCCATTAGGGTAGCTTGAACAGCCCACGGTGTCCTCTCCTTGCGGAGGGTAATGGGCTTTCTGCAGAGCTCTCTGCTCTACCAGGAAGGAATGAGAAAGCAATGTCAAATATATGTTTGAAATGTCAATAGAAGGGCCCTGCAAGATTGACTGCAGCCTCGTGAAATATTTAATTCTTTCTCTCTTTATGAAGAGAGACGTTATTCTGGATGAAAGATTTATGCAGGGGGAGGAGGGCAAGGGAGGAGGGGAGAGAGAGGGGGAAGAGGCGTGCAGGGAGAGGGAGGGGACCGGCTGGCTCCCTCTCTCACCGCTGCCCCTAACAGAACGCCTGTTTGATCTGCTCGCCTATTACTCATCGCTGGAAACGTTGGATGTTGCTTCATTATCTCAGCCTCGTTTATGTCTATCAGCGTATTCTCCCTCTCTGCCACCTTCATCTTTGCACAGATGCCTATTGCAAAGCGCGTGCCCGCCTGCACGCCGGCTGCTGAGCCCAGACAGCCCTGGCACAGCCTGACCCAGAGCACAGGGTATCAGCAGCTGGGGACACCAGTGG
>WHYT01017994.1:189843-211885 GCA_009806455.1 Tetrax tetrax
CTCTTGGGGTGAGGAATGTGGATTTAGGGGAGAAGGGCTCTCATCATTCTCCTTCCAGATTTTAATGGCCAGCCGACATGTCGAGGTTGGTGGCAGAATGAAACCCCAGCCTCTATCCTCTTCCCCATGCGAACTGTGCCCACGAGGGGAGAGCTGTCACCAGTGCCACAGAGCAGAGGGGCCGGGATTCCCTCAGGATGGGGCTCAGTGATGCTTTGTCAAACCCCCAGAGCTGACTGAGCTGGAGGCTTTTAGGTCCTGCCTCAGACACAACAAGGGTACGGCTCAACTTTTGCTGGAAGGAAGGGACAAAGCACAGGGCAGGGGCTGCCCATGCTCCGGGGGAGCTGGGGAGGGAGAGGCAGAGACGGAAGGAAAAGGAAAGGGAGATAAAAGGAAGGGGATGCAGGGTGGTAGAGGGCTGTTCCTTCCATCTCATTTCCCATTAGGGTAGCTTGAACAGCCCACGGTGTCCTCTCCTTGCGGAGGGTAATGGGCTTTCTGCAGAGCTCTCTGCTCTACCAGGAAGGAATGAGAAAGCAATGTCAAATATATGTTTGAAATGTCAATAGAAGGGCCCTGCAAGATTGACTGCAGCCTCGTGAAATATTTAATTCTTTCTCTCTTTATGAAGAGAGACGTTATTCTGGATGAAAGATTTATGCAGGGGGAGGAGGGCAAGGGAGGAGGGGAGAGAGAGGGGGAAGAGGCGTGCAGGGAGAGGGAGGGGACCGGCTGGCTCCCTCTCTCACCGCTGCCCCTAACAGAACGCCTGTTTGATCTGCTCGCCTATTACTCATCGCTGGAAACGTTGGATGTTGCTTCATTATCTCAGCCTCGTTTATGTCTATCAGCGTATTCTCCCTCTCTGCCACCTTCATCTTTGCACAGATGCCTATTGCAAAGCGCGTGCCCGCCTGCACGCCGGCTGCTGAGCCCAGACAGCCCTGGCACAGCCTGACCCAGAGCACAGGGTATCAGCAGCTGGGGACACCAGTGGTGCCACGAGGAAGCCATCCACACCAAAGGGTGGCAGAGGAGCTTCATATTGAACAGGGTGCCCCTTTTCCAGGCCTGCAGGGTTTATGCTGTCCAGGGGGACTCATCTACGTCTAACCGGGCTGACGGGGACAGGGAGTGCAAGGAAAGCTTTCCCCTTATCTTATGGGGAGCCTGCGAACAGCCAGACACCTCTGGGCTCCAGAGGGACCTTTTCCTCTTGGCAACATGCACCGGGGCTGTAACCTGCATCGTGCTGTCAGCACACGAGGGCGATAGCTGATCAGATGGGTCTTCCTCACTCACCCTCAGTGGCAGGGCTGGCGCTTGAAGGAGGAGAGGGATGGATGTCTGTTCACCCGGAGCCTCCTGGGCAGTGGAGCTTAGCGGAGGCCTCTGGCATCTGTTGTAACGTCAATAACAGCGATAATCCATCTGAGGTCGTGTTAGCAAGACCAGAACTGTCTGAGGAAGCATCTCCCCACCTCTGCAATTCTTAGATAGAAAAGAAATGACTTCCCACTAGCAACAGGAACAGAGATGTAAAATTCCAATAGCAGTAAAAGAAAAAAAAATCTTGAAAAAAAATCTCTTTTGATTCCGCTGAATAGGGTTTTTAAAAAAATAATTTCAAAACATTTTGATAGTTGCTTTTCATTTCTAGTTCTTTTTGCAAAACTGTAAATTACCTTGGATTTATTAACCTAAAAATTGATTTTCTTTCATTTTGAATGTGTCAAAAATGGGACATTTTGACCTTCTGAGCCTTTTTCCAGAATTTTTGTGAAATGGGTAATTTGTCACAATTGATCCTTTTTTGGAAGGCTTTGAATTTCAACAAACTGGTATTTATTGATGAAAACACATTTAGTTGACAAATTCCCAAACCAGCTCTATTCAGGCAGTGGCTGTGATTTCAGGTTTCCAGAGCAGAGCAGGGAAAGGTTTTGGTACATGATGAGGAGCTTTCACATCTCTGGTGGGGACACATCCTTAGAGCAGGCGCCTCGCAGGCAGTTCCCGCTTTCTGTGCCTGCCTAGGTCAGATTCAAAGCAGAGACCTGGAGCTGAAAAGGGCAGCAGTGTCCCCTCTTGAGTCCCCTGGGCCACCCGTGTCCCCACCGTGCAGAGCAGAGCAGCTCAGAAAGCCATGGCTCCCTTTGCAGCTCCCCGCTGAAACCACAGGCGCTGGCATCGCTGGCATCCGAGCTGTTACACTCACTGCAGCGTTAAACCTTGATAAATGCCTTTAATATTTAATTGGTCTTTAAAAAACATAAATAGGCAGGATATTAAATGCAACTCCTCGGGCAGAATAAGGCGAGTAATGAACGTTACCCAGCGACTGGTGGCATCTTGCAAAATGCACTTAGTGCGGTTTGAAACTGAGGGCTTGGGAAACGTTTCCTTTTCTTCTGTACGCTGACGGGAGCGGGAAGCTGGGGGTACCAGGGAAAGCCCTTTTCCTTCCCCGCCATGCCCTGCAGCCCAACCTCGCTGCAGCCAAGCAGGGCGCTCGACTCCATGCCCCAGTGCATGGTGACAGAGGGGTGCTTCGAGGAGCCAGGTCACCTCCCAAAAACAGATGCGTTGCATCTGTGGCACGGACCCGCCTGACCCCAAACCGAACCCTGCTCAGTGCCAAGAGGGGCGAGTCAGTGCATGGCTTGTTCCTCGGTGCGGCATTTATAGTGCTCAAAAATAGGACTTCACTGTCTTTGGAAATGAGATGTGTGCCTTCGTTAAGCACCCTCTGCTGTGCCTCTGAGGCCACGGTACCTGTTAACGAGATCCTGCTCCAGCCTCTGCTGGCTGCCTCCGCCAAGAGGGAGCTGTTAGTTCCAGCCATTAAAAATTGTTTCCTGCAGTTGCTGTGCAATTTGCAGTAGTAGATGGGGACAAAAGACACCATAAAGTTCAGATAGGAACAAGGCCACAAAGCCAAATTAGGGGGCTGAGTCCAAGGGCCCTGTCCTCAGCGGGTGACAGTGGCAGCAATACGAAGCTGCATCTGCTCAGGATTTTGCAGGATTTACCTGCAAATTCCCACCTCCAGCTGTGTGCCAGGTTTCCAAAGGACTTCAGCTCCAGCCCCACCTATCCTGGCATGAGCTCGTCCTTTGGGAAGTCAATTCCACTGCCTCACTGAGACAGGAGATCACAATCCAAAGCTTGGGCCTGGTTGTTGCCAAGAGCAAGCTGAGGACTGTAAAGCAGATGTACGGGCAGATAACCCTTGGGAAAAAATAAAACGAACAAAAAAAAGCCCCTACTCAAACATCTTTCTAAGTTCACATGAGGTTCGTCTCATGTGCTGAGGGAAAATTTAGGTTTATTAGGGAAGCTGGGGTTCAGTTGTTCCCCAATAACCACCCGAGCCAGCAATCCTCACAGAGGAGGTGGGAGCAATGCAAAGAGCATCTTCCCCTGCCATCACCAGCACACTTGTCCAACTTCTTCAGCATTGCCAGCACAAGTGGTGGGTGAACCTTCACGCATCCAGAGGCTGATTTTTCAATCAGAAGAGCACTTAAGCCTCCCAGAGTTCAGGTACTTGTCTCTCCGCTGCCACTCCTGCTTCTTCAGCGTGAACAAGTGGGCTGGAGATCCCGGGAGAACAAGCTTTGCTATGAAGTTGCTAGCGCCTGGGGCTTGCAGGTTGGGGGTGGCACAAAAATAGCCGCTCTTGGAGCTCGGCTGCCTGTTGCTCATCCACAGCACTGTCTCAGCCACCATCAGCTTCTTCTAAATATGGAGAAATGCTGCAGGCCTTCGGCAGCAGTGCCGGGGAGCTGCCGCAAAACGCACGGGAATAATGATCCCGCTGCTGGGCGGCCTGGAAGAGCAGAGACGTCGGGAGGGAGCGGAAGCAGCATCAGCAGCAATAATAAACACGGAGCGATCCGGCGGGGAAGGGTTTGATCCGAGGGCTGGGTGACAAGTCTGCCGGCGTTCTTCCTGCGCAGGCTGAGGGAGGGACCTGGGATTGTCGGAGGGATGTAAGAGGCAGGAGCAGCTCACACTTCACCCGCACAGTGTTCAACCCACCGCAACTGTGTCTTCGTGCGCAGCGGGGAGATCCCTGGGCGGGCAAAGCTTTCTGCTCTTCCTCTCTCCAGATGGAGCGGGCAGGGGCGGCGTGCAAGTCTGGATCAGCCAGATCTCGCTGCCGTGCTGTGTCATGCCGGCATTCCCTGCCTGCCCTCTCCCTGCTGCCTGCCTGGGACCGAGCCGGCTGCCACCCTGTGCCAACCGGCACAGCGGCATTTCCCACCCTGAGCAGACACACTGTTGTGTGGGACCCGCTGGACACACCCTGGTCCTGCTTCTCTCATGAAGCTGCTCAAAACCCACACAAAGCAACATGGAGGAAGCCTCTGTAGTCCTGCAGGAGCTGGCAGCATCTGACTCTGACTTTTTGTTTCTTTCTTTCTTCCACTTTTATTCTCCCTCCTCTGCAGAACCAAAACATTTTGGAGACTCTGCGCTCCATGCTAGCCTATTATTCACAGAACCTCCTATCTCCCTGTTTCAGGATGCTGCCTGAATCCGACCAATTACCAGCTCCCTTGATGTATAACACCATAAAACCCTTAACCTCATTATAGAAAATTTCTTTTGAATGGCCTTTAAAAACCATCTCATTACACAGGAAGAACTGTAATTACCTTTAACAAGACAGAGATATTGTGCGAGTGAGTGCGTTTGGGCTGTCAAAACAGCAGCGGTGGGAGTTCATCTCCAGCCGTTTCACCACAAGGGCAAACACTTTGTAATTCCCTCCTCTGCCCCGCTCTTCATCCCAGCCCTCCTCCTGCCTCTCATTCCCCTTTTCTCCACTCCTTCGCCAGGCAAACACAACTCCTCGCTTGGCTCCGCTTTCCACGATAAAGCCCCTCTTCCCCAGGTCTTGTCTCTCTAATGCTCCTGGTTGCTGCAGTCTGAGCAAAGCCCTTGCAAAGCCCATCCCTGCTGTGAGAAAACCCGTGGCTGATGCTCTCCAAGGGCCACTGGAGTGCCTGGACTGAGGGCTGGGCTTGGCCAATTGGGACAAGAAGGAGGTGACAATGTGGCTCCCGGGACTTGCCATTCCATAGCCCCATGGTGCCGGGGTTGCAGGGATGATAGAACTGTTCCCAAGCAAGGCCACCTGGGTTTAACAGGGAGGGCTGAATGCCAGTGTGCTTTTGCTGCCTCCCAGGGAAGAAGAAAAATGCTTTTTTGTTGGGCAAAACTTCTGTCTCTGCTTCTTCCAGCTTTGGCCTCTAGTGACCTGATGGGCAGGGGTCTGTCCCCGCAGCCCGGCGGGTTTCGGCGTTTTGCTGCCATGTTACAGCTCACACTTGGAGGGGGAATGGAAGGGTTAAGTTGTTTTCCTTTCTGCATGCATGTAACTCAGAAGAAGATATTTTTTCCAAACAAATTTTTTTCCATCCCATCTGTCACTAATGTCAATGCACTCCTTTGCCCAGATCCAAGTTTTTTTTTTTTTTTTTTAAAAACACCCTAAAATCTAACATTATTTTAGAAAAATCTGAGTACGCGTTGCCAGAGCTGTGATATTTTCAATTTCCGTGAAAGGAGCTGTTCAAGTTTTTAACCCTTGGTGCTCATCTCGAGGGGCTCCAGTGCCAGGCAGCTCTGCCCCTTCCTCCCTGCTCTCTCTTGGGTGGTTTCTGGCTCTTGTTTCTTTATTTGTCATTTATTTTTTCCACCTCTGGGGTTTTTTTTTGGGGGGGGTGTGTTTTCATATTGACAAAGGAGAAGCACTCCTCTTCCCTCTCCTCTGGATAACACACACCTCCTGGCGCTCATTGCACTGCTGGTGGTACTGGGAAACTGCCAAAACCGGTATAGGGACTGGGGCAGCCCCCCCCCCCCCATGCCTCAGGGCTGTTCGGAGGTAGCACAGTCCATCCAACAGCCCCTGGCACGGGTAGCTATCCCCAAGGGGTACACAGACCCCCTCAGCAGGCAAGCTGCTGCTAAACTGTGGTTGCCTTATGCCATATGGAGAAAGAGAGGGTGGACATTGAGAACCCAGCTGCTGTGAGGCCAGCTAATTGTTTAACAGCCTTAATTGCCCTAAGCAGCCCCACCTGACCATCTCCAATCACGGCTCTGTGGGCCATATTTAAGGTCAGGGCTGGCCACATCCTTTCTTTTCTGAGTTTCAACATGGGTGGATGTGTCTTCAGCCCTGCCTCCTTTTGCTCCATCCTGGGCTGCCCATGGGACTTCTGAACCTGGTTTGTGCTTTTGATGGACCTGCCTGCAGCACCCACATCTGCCTGCTGTGTTTGGAGCTGTGGGCCCGTGCTCCGTCAGGGAGGGTACCCTCTGCTCCTGGCTCGCCTTCCCTAAGAGAGCAGCCAGCCCTTGTGCTCCAAGGGATGTGTTTCTGAAGCCACTTGGTGAGTGTTAATCCCATGGTAGAGGGCTGATTGCTGAGCTCTGGAAAGGTGTTTGCTTTCTGATCACCTCCCTGTTAGCAGCTCCCTGGCTGAGGTTCCCAGTGTGTGTCCTTGGAGCTGGACTTTCTCCGTGCCCTCTGCTTGTGACTCTGGGTGCACTGAATACCAGTGTGGAGAGCCAGGTCAGGTTCATGTGTGTTATCCACCTGTGGTTCTGCTGAGGATCCACCGCCTCGCTGAGGACAGGGCTCATGGTGTCCTCCTGGGGCCAGAGCCTGTGTCTGGGAGGAGGGTTGACTCTGGGGGCTCACCATTGCATCTCGCCTCTCCAGAGCAGAGGGAGTGCCAGGTCTTTGTGTGGGGGTGTCCTGCTTTTATTTCATGAAAGATGGCTGGGCTGTGGTTAACCAAAAGGCTGTGAGTGAAGCAGCTGTACTGTCTGTGTGCTGTCCCTGCCTGGAGGCTGCGTTTGCCTGCCTGCCACGCAGCCTGCTAGCAGGGCTGGCTTTTCCTTTCACTCCCCCGAATGCCTCAGGGGAGGCCTGGACTCCAGACAGCCTCTGCTTACACCTGCTAAAGATGAGTGCTGATCACCTTGAGCAGTTGCCTTCCCTATCCCAGTGTGCCAGAGGCTCTGGGAGATTATCTTGGTCCTTTCCCTGCTGGCAGCACCTGGGTAGGAGCTTCAGGGCTCTGCATCACACCAGTTGTGACCAGCTGACCCCCATACTGGGCTCTGTGGTGTAGGAGCGTGGCCCTGGCTTGTGCTCTCCTGCATTGTGGAGTACATATTGTGAGTATCTGTACCAAGCCTGTTGCAGGGTGCTTTCGTGGGCAGGTCCTCTTGCAGCAACAGTTGGTCTGGTTGGGAGCAGGGGTGCCTGTGGTGTGGGTCCCTGCCACCCCAGGGACTTTGCAGTGGGAGCTCTGCCTCAGGAGGGTCCCTGGGAAAAACAGGTCCCAGTCTGCAGCCTAAGTCGGCCAAGGAGCATTCCTGTCCCGCTATAACTGCCCTCCCGAGAGCGGCTTCGCTCAGCCTCGATGTCTCTGACCTTTTCAGTGTTGTGCAGTGGCATTGGCTGCCGCAGCCACCTTCGGCTCTGCTCGCTGTCTAATGAGCCTGTGGGGATGGAGGGGAAACAGGCAGCCAATAAAAATATAGAATATTGAAAAGGTCAGAGCTGTTCAGTGTGACACAGTAAGTCACAAAACTTCTCAGGCATGGTATCTTCTCTCGCTGCCAGCTGCTGGTTGCGTGCCCGGGCGCAGGGGCTGCGCTGCTTGGCTATGGCTGACTTGCATGGACCTTCCCGGAGCGTGGGACAGACTCGCAGCTCTGCTCCTGAGGCAGTGGTGAGCTCTGCAGGTGTGCCAGTACCTCTGTGAGTTTGCACACTGGCTGCATCTCTGCAAGTTGTGTTGAAGAAATCCCCTTCCAGAAAGGATCTTCAGAAAATGGGCTTTGCTTTCATCTCTGTAGAGGGAGAGATGCCTCTGGTTGAGATGTTTGACTTTTGCTAGCAGGATCCTGCTGTGATCCAAACAGCAGGGAGCCGGATGGATAGGTGCCAGATTGCTGATGTTTGTGTCACGCTCTGGGTCTGTGCCCCAGGGGTCACAGCAGTGGCAGGCAGGGACCACAGTCCTCCCGGAGAGTGCTTGGTCCTGCTGGGTGCAAGGGGCTCTGGCTCATCCCATTGCCAGCAGCTGAGGGTGTATTTAAAGTCAGATGTGCTCTTGGCTTTTCTGTGCCACTCTGGCAGCTCACCTGTGAGGTGGGAGCTGAGCCTGTCCTGCAAAGCTGTGCTGGTTTAGCAGACCTGTTCTTTCTGAGGGCAGGGGGGAATCATGCATCCAAAAGTTCTGTCTCCACTTTTCCAGCGTTACACGGGAGGGAGTCCTCCCTCTCTGCCTCTGACCCCTTCTAGTTCTCACATCTGTCAGCTCGTCCTCTGCCACAGGCCACCAGCTGGTGGGGACCTCACCTCTCCAGCCAAGGTACCTTCGATGGCCCTTTGTGGTGGCAGAGCAGGGCCCAGTGATCTTGCCATATGCCTGGCTGTGGAAATGTGCTGTAGACCTGCCAGGTGCTGGGAGCAGAGGGAGAAAAAGGTCTTTTAAAAACCTCTTATTTCATCCCACCAAAACTGTCATGACAATTTACCACTGAAGGCTCCATATCAGCCCTGTGCCACAATGACAGTTATTGGAAAATATCAAAGAGTGCTTCATGCCGTTCCCTTTCCTGCAGGCAGGAGAGGCATTTGGAAATGACAATTCACTGAGCTTAGGAGTGAAAATTTAAGTGCTGGAAGGGAAAACACGGGGTAAATTGTGGGTCGGTGCCAGGCAGGCAGCAGCCAGGGCTGTGTACCGGCACAGTGGCAGGTCTCGCCCTGGATGCTGCGTTCCTTGTCTGGATGCTGATGTCTCTGCAGACCCTGTGCCCAATGGTTGGGGCTCGCCTGAGTTTCTGGCAGAGGAGACTGAGTGTTTTATGCTGTTTCCTTTGGTTAAATGTGATGGCTGGATTATCCCATCAGCTCCCCACAGCCGTGTTCCTGTGTGCCCGGCTCTCACATGCACCTCAATCCTGGCTGTGGGCACTGTGGATGCCAGCCCAGCCTGGTGCTTTTTACAGCCCTTGGCTTTGCTACTTGAAGTCCTCGTGTGGTGTCCTGGGGACAGTCTCTTGTGCAATGTGTAGTTCAGTAAATACGTAATGTGTTGGTTTAGGGCTTTATTGCTTTTATGCAGCACTAATGTAATGCTATTCAGAGAGCTCTGACATGCCTATTAGCAGTTGAAGTGGAGCAGAGGAAGGAAGTTCTTCCTCTCCAAGCCCATCATCTTCCCCTCTTGATGCTCTCAGCCATGATATAGTGGTCTGAAGGAGACAACTTGTCTCTGTTAGCACTCAGTGAAAAACAGTCAATAGGATCGTTAGAAGTGACTACGGATTGGCCTTGTTTTTAAAAGGTATCTAAAATATTTGGCCAAAGTCCCACTGGAGCATTTTCAACTTTTGCAAAAACCTTCTGCTAGACAACTTTTTTGAGAGTTCCTACCCAGAATCATGCTCTCGGGTTTGGGGTGACCTCCATGAGGAATTGCAGGTGCCTGTAAGGGCTTTAGCTGGCCTAGGAAGTGTCATCAGCACCCTGCCCTGGCTGTGTGTCACAGCCCCTCAGTGGCCTGGGGGAGCTGTCAGGCCTTAGCTGAGTGTTTGGATGGGACTGGAAACACTTTCCTCCCTGGAGTTCCCCTGATTCAGGGTAGGACTTGGCTAATGTTCCTAGCTGCTCCCAAATCAGCTGCTTCTGAGCAGGGATGATGCCCTGAGAGCAGAGCCTGCTCCATGGTGAGCCTCGTGCCCCTGACCCACCTCACTGCACCAAGGTGCTCATGCATACGTGTGCATGGGTGCTCCCAGTGGGTTGTTAAGCTGCTGTTATTCTGGATTGGCTCTTCAGCACCTTGCCAGTTTGGGCCCCTAGCAGTTAATAATTGTAATAACTAATTTTAGTGTAATGACACTCATTCAGTCTGCAGTTCCCAGAATGTGTAACAGACGTAGATTAATATTACACAGAAAAAGTCAAGTTTCTGGTGTAAGATCAATAGATCATAATTCGGTGACACTTGAAAATACATCTTATTAGCAATTCATGTTTTGGCACTTTCCATATATTCCCATGAACACCTCTCCCTGCTGCCCTGGGGTGCTGCTCAGCATGTTGTTGCTGACAGCATCACAAGTCCTGTGAAATAATGTCTCCTGTGCTAGATGCCACTTTGTGGCTCTTGTCTCATGGGAAATAAATACCCTGATGGAGAGAGGTGAAAGTGCTGTCAGTCACTGCGGTGCAGGAACTGGGAGCTGTTAGCATCTTGCAGCTGCAGTGACTGGTGCTTTTTTTGGAGCTGACTCGGGGCATCTGAGCCCCCAGCAGGCACCTTGCTGTTGACATTGTGTGGTGTGGTTGTGACCAGCCTTAACAGAAAGGTGAGACTAGGAGAGCAGAGGGAGCCCATGGTGGCCATCCTGTCCTAGAATAGAGGCTCATTGGGAGGACAGCACGGGGCAGGCTTGTGTGACCTGGGCTGTGCTGTTGGGTAGATGGGCAGAGGCTTTGTGCTTTTGGGGCACAAACCGGCTCCTTTTACCAGCATTAATGGGGAAAGGTAATGAGAGGGGGCCCCCATGGCAGGGCATGTCCTTGCCTCGCAGTGACCCCTCTCAGCCCCAGCACATAGGGATCTTTGCACAGAGCCCATTGTTTGACAGCTTAAAGTGATTTCCTCGAGGACAGGCTCAAGGTAAAGGCTGAGTCTGTTTTGGCTCTGGACTGAGGTCTCCTCTGACTCCTGTGCTTATCTCCTCCTCCTCCCATGTGCAGTGGATGGTGCTGGGTTGCTTTATCTGCATGTGTTGGGCGCTTTGGCAATGAGTTCAGAGCTGAATTTTGCAGCCAACAATAGTTGTATCTCTTCAGGGCTTGCATGCACCTCTCCCTCACATGTCTTGCTCTGCTTTCTCCTCCTCAGGAGGAAGCTAATCTCCTCCAGAGCCCTCACCCATCAGAGCAGATTAGAGCAGCTCTAAGCTCCTCCTGCACTGAGGAGGAATTGCCAGGATCAGAGGTTTGGATCATAGCTGTGGAGGATGATCCCTCTTTCGGTAAGCCCAGATGAGAAAGGTGGTGTGCAGTTATTCTGCATCAATGGAGTATGCCAGAGAAGATGCACTTTCCTCTGGTCCCCAGAGTCGATGGGAGCTGTGCTGAGTTTTGCTCACATGGAAGATGCTTGTGTACACTTCTGTAAGCAATGAAGTGACTCAGGTTGCCCACTCAGTCTTCTCTTTCCACAGACTGTTCCCAGAGTCCCTCCAGATATGTCTGAAGCATCCTAAATAAGACCTGTGCGCGCTGTGCTCTGAGGTGGAGGCTGTACTGAGTTGCTCAGAAAAAAAAAAATAGGGCATTGCTTTTCTCACGCAGGCAGGCATTTAAAGAGCCTATGTGGGAGGAGTGTGGGCATGTGGCTAAATCAGAAGTGAGGAGCCATCCCCTTCTTTGGCATCTCACCTGCCTTGTATGAAATGGGGACGTTGGGAAGCCAGGCTGCAGGCTGGCTCGCTTTTTTTGGTAGCTTTCTTGGTGGCACTGGCTTTGTACAATGCTCCCACCATCCAGCAGAAATCACTGGGGGAGGAGCTTGCTTTTTACCTTTCTTTTTACCTTTACCTTTAGAATTTCCAAAATGGCTCAGTTTTTTTTACCTCTGTGCCCAGAAAAGTCAATGGCAAAACTCACTTGCCTGAAGTAGGGTTAGGTAATTGACCTCGCGGGAATCCCCGCCTTGCTCTAGCCAGATGCCCAGGCAAAGCATCTATCTTTGTCTTCCGACCTGAGATGCTGTCTCTCCACTAATTAAATGAGGAATATCATCTTTTTATATTTCTGTCAGCTGATTTCAAATTAAAAAGGGACCTATAGGACCAAGAAGAACCTTATCCTTCCTTTGGGGATTGCCTTCCTTTTTATTTAAGTTTTTTTTGAAGACTGTTAATTCCATCTGAAGGTCTCTTGTGATAATGTGGTAACCCTTGGATGCTACTCAAGTGCATCCTGGCCCCTGGCGTGTGCTCATTGCCTCCTAATTGCTCTAAATAAGTTGGGAATGATGAAATTAAAGTGCCATTGATATCAGGCAGGCCTGGCACACTGCAGTTACAGGCATGTGAGGGAAGTGGACAGATGGGGAGATGTTAGGATAATAGGTATTAAATGCAGATTTTACCCTGTTTGGGAATCCCATCTATGCACAGTCCAACTTCTTGGTGCAGCAAGTTTGGCAGCTTGCATGCTGGTGCCCCAGCTGAGCATTTGGCACGGGTTGGTTATGTACAGGACATAAAACTGAATGACCTCCCTTGATTCCCCAGAGATCCCTGAATATTGTGCTCTCCGTGGGCAAGGACATGCAAAAAACAGAGGCCGTGCAGTGTTCCCAGTCTGTAAATCCTCAGTTGCCAGTCCTTGGGGAAACGTGATGAAACTGAAGCAAGTAGGTGCAGGCAGTTGGGGCTGGGCTGGTTCATCGAACAGGCAGGGCTTGTCCTTATGTTCACTCCCTTAATCTGAAATGGATTGAAAGCTGAGGCTTGGGTTCTGGCATTGAACCCAGAAGAGAGTGGGGTGTCCTCCTACCCTGGCATGCAGGAAATCTGGCCCAGCATGGGGACAGCACCAGCAGGGATGATGGTAGGGAGGATGTGGGAGATGGTAGGACTGGGAGCTGGTTGGGTGTCATTCAGTAGCTGCTCTTGGGCTCTGCTCACCTGGAAATGCTGCTGCTTTTAGTTTCCTTTGCTCTGAAATAAAATAAACTTGATTTTTAGCATATGTAGTCAAAGGGGAAGAACAATACCTTGTTCTTGGCTGGCAGTGTTACTGTGTCCTGTAGGAGCAGAGGGGCCTGAATAGGACCTGAATCTGGATCCTAATCAAAGGCAGTCTTGTCACAAACTGTTCCCAGCCAGAATAGACTCAACATATGTAACCCATGGGGTGAAATTCATCCAGGTCACGGGGGCATGCAGGCCAGCCATTCAACACTCATCCCCATGACTCCAAGTATCCCATCCCCCATCCTGCAGTGAGAGCTGCCCAGGTCTCATTATGCTCAAGAGGAGCATCTTGGCCAAAGTGTACCCAGCTTTGGAGACTGCAGGGGGTGGCAGGTCCTTGGGCTGCGGGTGAGGATGAGCTTCCCCAGTCCGCAAACACTTGTGTGCTTGTCTAGCCTTACAGGTGCATCCAGTTTTGTGATTGTGCAGTTAATAGTTTCCAAAGATGGATGGCAGGTACAGCACAGCAGTTTTATTTCAAAAAAAAAGTCAATCATTTTAATCACTTACCTAAGATTTGGGTCAAGTCCAGCCACCTGGCTTTGGATAATAACTCTCCCAAGCCTTTTTGAGCTAGTCTTGTGAAGCACTGGTGTTATCAGGACACTTGAAACGGATGGGAGGCGCACTGACGTGGCAGCCAGCTGGCCTGCGGGATGGATGGCTGGTTGCAAAGTGACGGAAAGTTACATTTGCTCAGTCTGGGCCAATTCTATTCCTGTAACTGGCCTTGGCTGTAACTTCAGCTTCCCCGTGGCTCATCAGATGCTCACCCTGTGACATGCTCACCTGGGGGCATGTTGCCCAGGCTTTGGGTTGAGACAGCAGAATCTCTTCCTCTGGGCGGCCATCCAGGCTCAGGGCTGATGTTTCAGAGGAGTTCAGCACCTGAATTCCACCCATTTCATATCTGCAGGCCAAAGGAGACAATTCATGACCTGCTGGTCTGATCTGCTCTCCAACAGAAGCCAGAAATTATCCCCTGCCGATTCCTTTGTCAAGTGCAGTAACTCTGGGTGTGCTCAAGCACTCTGTTCACAACGACACAGGAGATGCAGGGTCTTGTTTCTGCTGGCAGGTGAGAGGTCTCCATGAAGCTGCAAAGGAGCAGCCACCTGTTTCTAGCTAGGGCATCTGGAGCAATCCTTTGAGTAAGGATGCTCCCAGCGTGCCTGGTGCTGCTGGTACCCTGCTCTGGCAGGGGCTACACGGGGTGAAGCAATCTGTTTGTATGAGGGATCGTGGACACTGCCCTGGGCTGGTCCCAGTGACTGAGTGTTCAGATCTAAGACGTGTCCCTCTAAGAAAACACCTCATGCTGCAGGAGGCATAGTGGCTGTAAATTCCTACAGGCAGGAAACACCCTGGGTTTGGAGGGGCTTGAATGTTAATTCACTGAGTTAACTTTCTCGAAAGGATGTACAAGCTGCAGGGGTGTGAGCATGATGCCATTTGTGTGCTTTCCAGTGAGTGGCCAGTCTTCCTGGTGCCCAGCACCCTGCAGTCCTGTTCAGAGGTGCCCTCCCACCCATCACTGCTGTTCCCCCTATCTGTGTAGAAATGTCCCCTACAGTCACAGCACCTCCCCAGTTATGTTTGTGACCCAACATGCTGAATTATTGACGCAAGCCGATGTGTGTGCTGGGCAGCACAGTGCACTGTGACATTGCGATCCCCTCTCAGTGCACCCTGCTGCTTTTGTGCTGGCTGGAGCTGAGTTAATCCTTTGTGTGCATTTCAGCTCATCTCTGCTCTTGTCTTGTCTTCCTCCCCTTCCCCTCAGCCGCTTCCAGGAGGTGACTGCCTCTGGGCTTGGTGCCCTGGGCTGGGATAAGTCTGCCGGGTCCCATCAAGAGCCATCCCCTTCTCTGCATAGCTGAACACAGCGTGGGACATCCCTGGACCTGCCAGGAAAAGGTCCTGTCGCCACTCATCAGCAAACAAGCTGGGCACTGCCAAGGCACAGGGGAAGAGGGGAGGCACAGGACATGGCTGGCTTATCTGTGTGGGCGTGCTGGGTTTTGGCCAGTGCTAAAGTTGGCTGTTCCTGTTGGGCAAGGAGGGGAGGAAGGAACGGTGCTGGGTGGAAAGCCCCGGTGAGCTGGGCTTGGCATGGCTGTGGGAGGAGGAAGGGAGTAGTGCTGGCTGCTCCCAGGAGGAGCCACAGGAGCTGTCACCCTGTGTGACCCCCTTTTTGGCAGCAGTGGCCAGCTTGGCTATCAAGGATGGTGAAGAACACTGAGCAGGCACCAGGGTTTGTTTTGCCACCTAGAACTGCTTAATGCTCGAGACAACTGCCTTGCTGGTCTGTGCTGTGTGGAGCCTGGGCAAGACTTGGTCTGGGGGAGCTTCATTTCTGCGGAGCAGATCCCTTGAGTCACACCAGGGCTCTGCTAATTGGACCAAACTTCAGTATCCCATGGGCTTTGCATCCCCTCCAAACAGGGCAGGTTTCAGAGACCCTGTCTGGCTCTGAGCAGAGCAGGTTCTTACTGGTCCCCACTTGCCCCAGGTGCACAGAGGTGTCCTGGCATTGCTCTGCAGGGAGGTGGGTGGAAGGAAGGACTTGTTTTCCCATCTTGATCCCTACTGGCTGAGATTTCACAGAGCCTTTCACCCAGAGGTGAAGTCACTCACCGTGACCACCTTTAGCAGCTGCTTCTCTGCATTGTGGGTTGTAAATGTCCCCTTAATTTAGTGCCTGCAGTGCACTAAAGCAGCAACCTTAGCACAGCCTCTGCATAATAACCGGAGAAGCTTTAGATCCTCTGCTCGGGCATGTGCTGCTCTCCTTGACCGCTGTAGCCCCAGTAGCTGATGCCTCCCTTACCCCCGCGTGCCTCTGCCCCATCCCTGCTGTGTGCAACAGCCAAGTCTGCTCCTGGAGATGACAGGACAACCCGGTCCTTCTGCCACTTCTGCACTTGGGATGTGGTCAGGAATAGCAGTAGGATCCTGCCCCTGGGGTCAGAGATGCTGCAGGGCTCCCTGTGTGGCTCTGGGGTCCTGCCCCATTCCTATCTGAGCAGGCACTGACCCGTTGCTCTGTGCTACTCCTCCCTTGCACCAGGCTGCCCCTCTGCCCCACCGCTGAACCTCCCCACAACTTGCTTTTGAAAGATAACTCCCTATTAAATAGAGATATTTAGCCTAATCCAGCCAGGCAGGTCAGTCCAGGCAGTAACATGCTCCCTTCCCAAATGTTTCATTTCTTTTGGCTGAACTTACAGTGAAAGGTGTTTTTTCTCCTTCACAGAAGAGAATAACAGCTCTGACCTTGAGGAGAGAAATGATGAGGGTTCAGAGTTTTCTTTCCTTTTTTTTTGTTGCTATTTTTCTTGCAAAATATTTCAGTTGAGAGGGATTTTTTGCTTAAACAATTTATGCCCAGTGGATAGATTTATTCCGTTCAGCTGCCAGCCACAAGAAAGCCTTGTTATTCCCTGTGGCATGGCTTTTTTTCCTCAATACCCATAAATACTCTTTGCTAAATTTGAATTTCTACTCCTTGCAAGCATGGGGACCAGGTACTCCTGCCCTGCTCCTGATGCTGGATGTGCCTCCTGGTAGCCACCTCACCTCCTTTGCTGGCCTGGCCCTTGGTGACCCAAGTGCTGCTTGGGACCAGCTCCTAAATGTCCTTCTGCCTCCCCTTGCCTGATCCCATTCTGCTCCCACATTATTTCCGTGTCTCAGGGATAGAGACTGTATAAAAATGGCTTTTTTGAACATCCTGGCAACAAGAGGTGCTTTGTAGGCAGCACTTCCTGACCCACCTGGCTGCTACCTCCCACGCCTCTGCTCCCAGCCAACACCCTGCTGTCCTGGCTTTTTGCAGGAACCAGGCAAAAAATGGATTTCCAGGCTGGCTGGGTGGTTTAGGATTGTTCCTTCAAGGGTGAAGGGGGAAAATGTGAAGATTTGGTTTTGAATGAATGTGGCAGAAATGCAAAATGGGTGTTTCAGCTTGACAGAAGAGTTTGTTTGGATTGGGGGTAGAAAAAAAAAAATGAGGAGACTGTTAAAATGAAAAGTGGGCTCAGAGGGAGGGGGAAAAAAGGGAGACACTTTCTTTTGAATACATCAAAACTGGCCATTTTTAATGCTGACTGATCATTTAACACTCTTTTCTGAAACAGAGTTCCATGCGACAAGGCATGTTTACCGGGGCTGGGATCGCTGCAGCCATGTGGCCTCTGAGTTTGGCTGTGGTAGCTCCAGAGCTGGTGTGGCACCACCTGGGCCTGACAGCCCCTTGCACCACTGGTGTCTGCCTCAGTTTCCCTTCCCTTGTCTGCAGCTCATCTGTGAGGTTTAGGGAGTTCTGGCTGCCTCATCTCATCCTTACCAGGGCGGGCTGATGCAGGGGTGCTTCTGCAGTTCCCTTGCTCAAGAGATTTAGTTGAGGTTTGGACTGAGATCTCCAAACTCATTGCAGCAGTGAGCCAGAGAGGTAAGCATCCCTTCTCTGGCAGGCAGCTTGCTGGCTCTCTCTAGTGCTTTTGATTTCTTCAGAGCTCAGATTTTCAGTCTCCTCACCTCTCTGCTAGCACACTGTTTTAGGAACAGATGGGCTTAATTTCCGATTGCTGCCCCCTGAACTTGGGAGGAGGTTTGAGTTTGAAGCAGGTCTGCCTCATTCCATGTGACTCCATCCCATACTCCTGCCTGCAAGCAGCCAGGTCTGCCCTGCCCCTGCGGATGCATAGCCTACCAAGGACCTGGCAAATACCGCTCTTCGTGCCAAGGAGGGCTCTCCGAAGTAAGATTTTTCTCTTAGCAGATAAATCCGTCTCCCTGTTACCTTAGCAGTAGCAATGGCTGAACATCATCTTACAGCTTGATACTGTTGAGATGCTTAGTCTAAGCTTCATCTAATCCTCTTTCATCTAGCGATCGGGCTAGTGATCTCACAAAAACGGGTTTCCTAACACCAGCCACAGCGTTTTGTGGTGTGCGCTCATGCTGGAAGGGTAATGCTCCGGCAGCATCTCAGCGCTGCTGCCCATGAACTGAGCCACAGGCCAAAGGGAAAAGAAAATGAACCAAAGTTTCGAACCTGAATTGTACATTTCAGGTTTAGGTGCCAGCTCTTGTTTTCACAGGATTTTGTGGCATGTGATTTCCCTACCTGGCTTCTTGTGGAACATAAACCAGATTTCTATAACCATGACTTTGGGTTGAATTAAAGGTTTGGGGTGGGGTTTTTTTTGAGAAAATCTTCCCAAATCTGACCCATCTTGCTCCTCTCTGCTGCATGCTGCTGGTGCACCCCAGGAATCCTGCAGCTCTTTGGGGAGTGTTAGGGGTCACAGTGCTCAGCAAGAAAATGCAGGGTCTTGGGTCAGCACTGCAGGGTAATTTGGGAGAGGAAGAGAAGGAAGGATTAAAGCAAGCTTAAAATATTTCCATTCCCTTCCTGTGTGTTTGAGGCCTTGAATTCAAGGCAGAATTTGAGGCTGCTGGACTTTTCTCATGCTTGAAAATGCTTGGACTGTGAACTTTGCAACCAAAATCTGATTCCTGCTTGCAGAAGGTGGGCAGCTTGTGTGTATGGTCCAACAGGCTCATTGCCCTCCAGCACAGCAATGTCACCCAGGCACCCAGCTGGGGGACAGGCCTCTGGGTGTTGGGATGAAGTGACCTGGCTGTGGTCCTGGCACAAGGCAGTGACAAGGACTAGCACCCAGGACCATCAACCTGTGGCCTTGGGGCATGGGAGAGGGGTCATGGGGTTTGCTGTCAGTAAGATCTGCTCAGCCCTCAGCTGGTGGTTAGAGCTCATCCCTGGGATCTGATTTGGGCCAGCTCTGGGATGAAATTCATCCTTCCTTGATCAGG
The DNA here is from genome assembly GCA_009806455.1 of Tetrax tetrax. Taxonomy (NCBI): domain Eukaryota; kingdom Metazoa; phylum Chordata; class Aves; order Otidiformes; family Otididae; genus Tetrax; species Tetrax tetrax. The sequence continues at coordinate 208,513 of WHYT01017994.1, forward strand.
AGAAGGGAGGTGGGCAAAGCCTTCCTCAATGTCTGCACCCATACTGCTGTGGTGTGGCCTAGCTGCAATGATCAATAAACACAGTGGGAAGGGAGTGAGCAACCCCTTCCAGAGATGGGGTCGAGTGGTACAGGTCCCTCAGCTTGGGTTTGCTGCTGGTGTGATACTTGAGGAGTTATCTTGTTTATCTCTTGTGTGGCCACTGGCACAGAAAGCCCTGTGCCCACTAGTGCACAGAAAGCCGTGGGCACAGGGCTTGGTGCACCCTGAGAGCCTGCTCACTCAAGGAGGAGAGGAGCAGAGTGGTGTCAGGGAACAGACCTGACACTGGCAGCTGCTCACTGCCACCACCTTGCTCTAATCCCTTAAATATCACTCCTTTTCTACCCAAATTACGTGTTTCTCCCTTCAGCACCTTCTCACGCTCTCCCCATCCACCTGTCTTGCAGGGCTGCACGTCCAGGGCTGAGCGAGGTGCCCTGCTGCTCCGCGTTGGGTCCCATGAGACAGGCAGGACCACCCAATCCTTCCCGCCCAGGGCCGCAGCACCCTCCTCTCCCTCCGCTGCCTGGGAAGCCCCTCCAGAACCTGAAACGAAGCTGCAGAGGTCTGCTGCCACGGTAAGTGCCCCTGTGCTTTTGCTTGTCTTTCCCGTGCCACGTCTCTGGAGAAGGACGTGCTACAGGGTTTGCCTTGCGTGCATCGCTCCGCGCGGCAGCAGGATGAGCGGCGTGGGGTGTGTGCGTGAGCCTGCAGAAAGGGCTTTGAGGGAACAGCTGATGCACAGAATAACTCAGGTTTCAGTCAACAGAAACAGCTCACGAATTCAGGTTGTATTTAGCAAGTGGTTTTGGCTGGGAAAAGAAAGTGAAACACCGAAAAGTTTCATTTTGACATTTTCAAAATGAAACCTTTCAGCCATCTGTTTTGAGATGACATTTCATTTTGAAATTTTTCTAGGTTTTTTTTTCAGTGTAGGGGGGGAAGCCACCTACAAACAAAATGAAAGCTTCACTTCAGACCAAACAATGTTTCATTCAGCCCCAGATTATTGCTGAGGTTTTAAAATTTGGCAAAGAAAAAAAAAATACTTCGGTCAACCTGAATTACTTTCTTTTCTCTGTTTGGCCAGCAAAGCAAAAGGAAGGAAATAACCCCCCCCCACACCTCACTTTCCCAGCCCAAATCCTCAGAATATGATGCTGTCAGGGCTGAAGGCTGGAAAGATGGGTGTTACACCAGGGTTGCTGGGCTGGTGGGCAGCACGGGGGAGTTTGTGTGGCCCTGGCAGGCAGGAGGAGGGAGCCTTGCCCTCAGCAGCGCAGCGCAGAGAATGGGGAGGTGGTGGCTGCAAAACCTGCAGGGTTATTTGCTTTGTGCATGTGAGGGAGTCGGAGCTGCGAGGCATGTACTACGCATCGCTGGGTTTTTTTGAGTGAGAGCTTGGGAAGCGCCTGTGGTGGCAGAACATGTTGTACCAATGACTTCGGGAATGGCAGGAGAGAGACTGCGGGAGCTAATTTTAGCTGCGGCAGAAAGCTTGTGCCTGTGAGGAGAGCATGCTGTGCTGAGCCCACCTGGGAGCTGGCGTCCTCCCAGGGATGCAATGGAGCCCCGAGGCTGTGGTGGTGGTGGCCACTGGTGCCCAGACCCATGACAGCTGCCGCTGAGTGCCACAGGTGCCAGGGCAGGGCTCACCCAGCCCTGTTTGCTCCCCACGGAGCAGCATCTGGGCCTGTTACATCAATGCTTTCCCCATCCAATGTTTGAGAAAGTCCAGTTTAGGGGGGATTGATGTGACACCGAAGGGACCTTCTGGTCAGCCTGGAAGGTGTTTGTAGCTGTGTTTGTCCTGCACAGGAGAAACCTCTGGGGAAGATGCCTGCTGGGCTGTGGAGGGAGGAGAGTGGGAAAGGGCTGGGGAAGCAGCAGGGAGGGAAGGGAGACAGGTCACTGGTTTGCATGGCCAAAGAGTGAAGGTGAGGGTTCAAACATCAGCTTGGTTTGGGGGCAGAAGATGTAGGAGAGTTATGGGAATGAGGGAGAACCCCACCTCCCAGCAGCACCACATCTTGCAGAAGAGCAGCAGTTGGGCCCTGTGAGGGCCACCAGCTGCCAACGCAATGCAGAGGGGGCAGCACCTCGTGGTGAGCAAGACCCTACCCATGGGGCTGCAGAAGCAGCCTGCATAGGATCCTTTTGGCCCCTTAATGACAAGGAGGAGGTGATCTGACTGTACTTGCCAGATCCCATCACTCTGAGCACCTGCATAGCCCTTCCACCATGCTCTCAGCTCAGCTGAAAGCTGAAGCTACCTAATTAGAGAAAGAGGCTGAATTTTTCATTTACTACACCCTCTCCACCCCCAGTTTATCCCAATTGCAGAAGTGCTGGACAGGGAGGCAGGTGCTGGAAGGGGGATTGCTGTGTTTGGCGGGGGCTGCCACACTCCTCCCTGGTGTAGGGCTGTACTTGCCCCATGATGGCTCATGCTCCTTGTCAGGAAGGAGGAATGGAGGGCTGAGTGGTAGCAGGAAAGTAGGAGACACAAAATTATGCCATAAACAAAATCTGTGCAGCAGTGTGGAGGGGGCTGCAGGAATGCATCCTCCACTGGTTTCCTAGGAGGAGCGTGCTGCTGGACTCCTATTCCAGCAAAAAGGCTTTGAATACAAAGAGTACCAGGCAGGTGACTCAGTATGTGGTGGGACAGCAGGTGTTTGATATCACATTTTCCTGTGCTCCCCATGCTTTTGTCAGCACTAGCTCCCTGCTGAAGGCATTACAGGTTGCTGCCTTTGTTGCAGAGGCAAAAATTGGCTGTTCAGAGCGATGTGAGATCAGATGGGATCAAGGGTTGTTGCAGATTTGAAATTGGTGTCTGCCCTTATTTAGAGGGGAGCTGGTTGTGCCCAAGTTTCTGTCCACTGTCACCTGTTTTGCAGGTGCCTGGTGAACCCCAGGTATGCAAGTGGTGGTGCTAGGGAAGGTGGTAGGATGTTGTCCTTGTGGCCTCCATGTCAAGGGGTCCTTGTGGTGTGCCTGTGCCAGAGCACAGCTCCGCTTCTGGGTGCTTGGAACAGGGACCAGCCTCTGGAACGTGGGGTAGATGCCTGGAGGCAGAGCTCGTGGAGGTCTATGTTCCTGTGTATGACATGGGCTTGGAAGAAGATGGTGGTTGTCTCTGGACAGGACATGGGTTGGAGGAAAGGGGTTTATCCCACAGGGAATCCCGCCAGCGTAGTTTGGGAGGAGTGGAAGGGTCTTTCCCCAGGCCCTTACTGGAAGCTCCTGAAACCTGCTGAATCATTTACCTCTGTTTTTGCATTTATTATTCCCATCTTCCATTCTTTTTCTTTGTTTTCATCTCTCC
>WHYT01017994.1:211905-258588 GCA_009806455.1 Tetrax tetrax
GGATGCCCCATCCCTGGAAACGTTCAAGGCCAGGCTGGATGGGGCTCTGAGCAACCTGATCTAGTCAGGGAGGTCCCTGCTTCTTGCAGGGGGGTTGGACTAGATGACCTTTGAAGGTCCCTTCCAACTCTAACCATTCTATGATTCTATGATTCTATGATTCTATGTCAAGGGGTCCTTGTGGTGTGCCTGTGCCAGAGCACAGCTCCGCTTCTGGGTGCTTGGAGCAGGGACCAGCCTCTGGAACGTGGGGTAGATGCCTGGAGGCAGAGCTCGTGGAGGTCTGTGTTCCTGTGCATGACATGGGCTTGGAAGAAGATGGTGGTTGTCTCTGGACAGGACATGGGTTGGAGGAAAGGGGTTTATCCCACAGGGAATCCCGCCAGCGTAGTTTGGGAGGAGTGGAAGGGTCTTTCCCCAGGCCCTTACTGGAAGCTCCTGAAACCTGCTGAATCATTTACCTCTGTTTTTGCATTTATTATTCCCATCTTCCATTCTTTTTCTTTGTTTTCATCTCTCCCTCTCTTCTCCCCTGCCCCCCTGTTCATCTTTATCAGTAGCTAATGAAACAGGCAGGGAGAAACCCAATTCGTACAGTAATTAAATTTACTTAGTGGGTATTCAGCTGGAGTAATGAGAAGTTTAATTCAATGATTAGTTTTTTCTTTCATTAATTAAAAATGGAACAACGGTGCAGTTACAGTGGGCTGCATTGATCCTCCTTGTGGAAAGCTGCTGATGGAGGAGGAGGAAGGAAGGCATCTCACTTTTTTCTATCCTTTCTGGATGCTGTCCCCACACGTAGATGCCTTTATTGTCCCCTGTCTCTCAGTTGACACCTCTGCCCAGATGTCGCTGATGCTCTGGGTAAGGAATGCTTGGGGCAATGATGGAGGAGAATGGTGGAACATCCCCCTGCAGAGGTCCTGTCCCTGACTTGTTCAGAAGCCGCCTTTCAGCTTAAAAATGGATTTGAAGTAGTTGCAGTGGGTGGAAGATTGAAAAGCAGGTCCAAGCCCACAAGAAGTTTGGGGTGGGAAGTTGTTTTCCTTCCTAGCAAAACAGATTTTAATCCATTTAAATATGTTAAATTCACAAACATGTTTTTAGTCTTTTAAAACAAGCCATGTGTGAAAGCAAAAATAAATAAATAAAACAAATAAGTTGTCTCCCGTTTTTCAGTGCTTTCTGCAGGCTCTTGAGCAATGTTAGGACCTCAGATGTCCTTTGAAGCACGGTTGGGCAGTTTGTGTTCCCCTAAAGCAGAGGCATTGATCGACTCCTGGTTTTTACATGAAAGGCTTATTTTGGTAGCTTTTGGGATCATTGTAAGATCTGCTAAGTATATGACTTCATAAAAAGGTGTAGTCAATAATGGGAATTAAAAAAAAAAATCTACAACAAACAATGAAGCATTAATTGGTGTTATTGATCCAGCCTGCAGGAGCTCTGCATAAAGGGGCTGGGCAGGAGAGACAGGGCTGCATTCCCCCTCACCTGTGCCCTCTCTGCCCTGTGTGTCTTCCAAGTCATCTGTTTCTCTGCTGCTGTTGTGGGGACTGTGTGGTGGTGAGAATTAGCCGAGGACTGAGGGCAGTGAGCACCCAGGGTTTGAAGCCAGTAAGTGCCAAGGGCACTCAACACCTCTGGAAATGAGATTTGAGAGCTTTGCTTTCTTTGGGTGTCCTTGGGTTATCTTGGATGATAACTGCTTTGGAAAAGCTAGCGGGCAGGCGAGAGGCTCCTGGCCAGCCCGGTGCTGGAAAGGTCAGTCTTGCAGTGGAGCTTGAGCCCCTCCAGCAGTGCTCGTGTCACCTGAGGCTTCTCCATTTCCCCCTGCTTGTGGAGCTGTTCAGGATTGAGAGAAATTATTTTTATTCCATGAGAGGAGTAATGTGTTCCCCTGCCTTGACCTTGTCCCTCACAACTGTGAAAATTGTGATGGAAAATGGTTTCTGGCAGGAGAAAAGGTGAATGTGGGACACTCCTCTTTCCACACATGGCAGGAGGGTCACAGCTGTGGTACCTGCGCCCACCCTCTCTCCAGTGTGTACCTTGGCTGTGACAGCAGCAGGGAGGTGACCCTGAGGCTGGGACATCATTGATTTGGGCACTCTGGTGCTGGCAGCCTGAGCAGGCTGTGCTACCTCCCACGTGTGGGGCAGCTGTGGGATGGGGCAGGCGGAGGGGTCAGCTTGCAGGGCCTGACCTCTTGTCCCCAGGAGGTGTGACAGTGCTTTGCTCTGGGCAGTGTTTTGGGCTGTCTGTAACTGTAACACAGCATCTCCAAATCCCAGCACATCTGTGGAAGGACCCCAAGCACCCCATGTCCATGGGACGCAGTGTCCCGCGGCCAGACCCTTGTGCCTGATTGCTGGGGTCCTGAGCTGTGAGACCCTTTTGCAGCTCTGTGCTTTAGTGTTGTTTTGCAATTCCTGCTGTGTGTGAAGCATTTTCTTGCTCTGCACAACCTGGGGCTCCCAAGGCTGGGGTACAGGGGTGCAGTCAGGGGCAAGGCCTGGGGCTGAGCTGCCCTGGCAGCACTGCCTGCCCAGGGAGGGTTACTGAGGGCGATGCGAGCCCACACCAGCCAGCGAGTGCTATCTGGCCTCCTAGACAGCTACAGCCCTGCCTTACAACAGTGTTTTTCAGAGGGCTTTTGCATGCGTGTGTTTCTTGAGAGATCACTGCAAATGATTCCCAAGTGCTCTGGCCCAAATCCGTCCTGGTAGCTGTCAGCAGATCAATGCTTCGCTAAGTACAGACCTGCGCTATTTCCATGGGAAAATGGCTTCTAGTAAGCAGTTCATTTTGGTCCTTTCAGTAGCAGGTCCACTAAATTTTGGTAGTTGTGTTTGTCTGTCTGTTGCAGCCTGATTTATAGATTTTAAATATTGGCTCAGATGAAGATTAAGCTCAGCCGAGCTCTGATTTTTGGGAGGGTGAGGAGAAAAGCATTCAGAGCTTTTGAATTTCTCTCCTGCTTGCCTCTCAAATGCTGGGTTTAAAGTCCTAATTACAATATTGTTTTGCCCACAGTGCATGAGTGGAAAGCAGAGGAGAGGCCAAAGCCCAGTGTGCCCCTGGCATCCGATCCCCCAGCATCCTGCCTTCATCTGACCCGGGTAGGTGGCACGCGAGCTCGGGCACGGTTCTGTTGCTGGGCATATGACACTCACATGCCTTTGGGCGTGCTGAGAGCAGGACTAGGCTGGTTGTTGCTGCCATAAGGGTGGTAGAACTGCCTTCCCCTCGGTAGTCCGGGGCTGCTACCCAACCCTCCTGGGGTGTAAGGCAATGCAGCTTTCAACCAGGATCTGCGGCAGGCACTGCCTGCGTGTCTAGAGCAGGTGGGAAATGTTCCATCCATCATGCCTGCGCAGGAGAGGGGAGGCAGCCAAAAATTAATATCTGGACAGCGGCACTGTTGAGAAAGGAGGCCTTTGTCATGGGGCTGTATGGCTCTGCTTAGGCAGGTGGGTTTGCTCCAACTCTATGTTCCATCGGTGAGGGGCAAATGCTGCTTGTGTGGAGGGAACCAGCACGGACAGCTGAACGCTGCAGCCTGGGTGATGCTGGGCAGAAGCAGTTTCATCTTCCAGGAGAGGGCAGGCGAGAGGGTCCTCAAAAGGCAGTGTTTTGAGAACCTCTATTACTGTTTCATGGCCTCTGCGTGCACTCCACTGACTCAGCCTCCTTCCAGTGCTCTTGCTGGGACAGTTAAGAGATGGGAACAGGTTTCGGCTTGTACTCTACGTACGAATCCTCAGCTGAAATCTGTGAGCTGTCAGCTTGATGCGGACGACACATGAGACAGCAAACATCAGAGCTGACTGGGCTGAGGCAATTTCCCAGGATGTCAGCCCTCAGGAGGGAACAAAGGATTCCCTTCAAGAAGAGCAAAATTCTGTTTCCCAATGGAAAAAAAAAAAAATTAGGACGATTCAAGCAATTTTTATATGCTGGGGAGGGGAATTGTTCAAACTGGATGTTGTCCAAGGTGATATGAGATGGTGGGATGTGCTGTGATCTTGGTAGCACCAGGAGGGAGACCTCTGCTTGTGGCAAGCACCTGGGACTGCCCAGGAGGCAGCATCCCATGCACGTGTCGGATTCAGAGAAAACAATCAAAACAGCACAGCAGAACTGGCTTTCACACTCAGACACATGCACACAGATATGTAATTTCCCCTTTATATCATGTTTTTTTTTTTTTCTGAAAGCAAAGAGCAGGCTGCATAGGCTCAACCTGATGCATGCGAAAAGGGGCCTGTCTCCTCACCTTGCCTCACATTCCTGCATGACTGAGATCAGTCGAGAGGTATTTCTAGCTTCTCATTGCCATTTCCAATTTTACAGTAAGAAAGAATGCACTCAGGTACCCACCCATCCATGCTCCTGTGGGCACTCCTTGCAGGTTGGGCCTCAGGCAGAGCTGTGTGCGAAGGATGCTCGATTAGAGGGGTTCCCACCATGTCAGGGCTGACACAGCAAGCGGAGGGACCGTGGAAATAGCAGTTTTCTGTCAAAACACCTTCTCAGCAGTAAGCACTGAAACATATTTATTCTTAGCGATCTTCTATCAAACCAAAATTCCAGTGGGAAATGGTCATGCTGGTTAAAGTCGTCCCTGAAAAAATGAGCACTGAGAGCCATCTGATTTTGGTTTAGATTTGGATATTTTCTTCCAGAGTGCCATTTGCAAAAGTTTTTCCAAAGATTTTTCTTAAGAATGGTGTTCAGAAAACTGGGTGGTTTTGTTTTTCCTTTGAGAAAATAAAAAAAAGTTATTTCATAGGAAATTTGGGATAATGGAGGGGAGTGCAGTCTGTTTCTCAGACTGGTCCCTTCAATAACTCATGTAAGACCAAGGCAGCCAGGTGCTATGTAGTGTAATGGTGGGCAGCAGCCTCGTCTCAGGCCCTGGACACCCTGGGGTCAGTGCACAGCCCCTCATCTGCCCAACATCCTGGGGCAAAGCAGAACCCGGTGCTGGGAGGAGGCATCTCAGCCTCGAGCGGATGCATAAGCCCTCTCCCCAAGGAGACAGTGACCCTTGGGGCTGGATGATGCGGTCAGAGGTTTTATTTAGTTCTGAGGCAGGGCTGAACTGGAGTGGATTTTTAATGCATGAGTTTTTAGTGTTTAAACTGAGCAAATCTTTGAACCTGGTGGTTTCTGAGGGATGTTTCTCTTCCTCTCTGAATGTGTGTGCCATAAATGCTCCCAAAAAATCCTCCCTCTCCTCTCTGCTGTTGCTAGCTCTGGTGACTTGCAGTAGGTCAAGCTTTCCACTAAGCCCCTGTGTCCCAGGAGCAGATCATTTGGATTTTCATTTTCTAAACGCAAGTTTTCAGCATCAGGGTTAAGTCAGAAGCCTATAAATGTGAACAGGGGCACCCTAGTCTCCCTATCTTGTGCTGCAATGGGCCAGAAACACCTCGTGAGGGTGGCCAGGAGTGGGGAAGAGGATATGGAAGATCTGGGGATGCAGGAAGTGTGAGAGGGGCTGGGTGACAGAACCTGGCATGGCAGGAGCTGGTGAGGGGAGGAAAGGGATGGCAGCTCCTTCATCAAAAGGTGTCTGTCCTGGGAGCGTGCCACACTGTGCAGGCCAGCGCTTGGTTGAGAAGGAACAATGCAAGTTGTCAGGTGGAAAGTATTACCTCCTCTGATAACTTCATTTTGCTGAACAATCTCCTAGCTCAGGGCAAAAAAAAAAATCAATGCAACAGAGCCTGGCTGTGCGTGGGTAGCACGGGACCCCCTGCCCAGAAGAGAGGTCTCCTGCAGGAGTAGCAGTGGTGTTGGGGCTGTCACCAAGGGAGTTGTATGGGACAGTGAGGACACTAGGGATGCTCTTGTCTTCAGCTGGTCCAAAAGCTGTGGTTGGAAAGTGTAGAAAGAACAAGGCTGGAGAGTGGGGTGCAACAGAGGGAGAGGTGTCTGTAGTCTGTGTCAGTAGGTGCTATTTTGGAAGGGCCAAAAAAACCCCTGAATTTCATTTCCACACCTTACCTTGCTCCCATCCAGCCCTCTAGGTTAAACCAGATTTCTCTCCAAATGTCTCACTCCAAGCACCAACAAAGCCACCAGTGGCTCTGGAGAGCTCTGCGGTGTTGGGATTTCACGTGGGGTGCCTGATGCTGAGGGCTTTGTAGTGCCTTTGAGCCCTGGCAGGGACCATCAGGGACTATTTGTGGCAGGAGCCTGGGCACTGTGTTAGCAAGGCTGGGAGGCACTTGAGGTTTTCTAGGAGCCGAACAGCTCTTCCCCGTCTCGGGTGGGAGATTAGTATCGTGCACACACAGCTTGGGATGTCACATTAATGTTAAACGCAGGGAAGAAGCGGGAGAGAGCGGGAGCAGGAGCTGGGCGTGCATGGCAGTTTGTTTCGTTGGGTTTATGCGCTGATACTTTCTGCTTAATTGCACCCTGACATGCACAAAGCGGGGGGGAAAAGAGGTTTTTTAAAAAGCTTTAAAAAAAATTACCTTCCATGAAATATTCAGCAGGCTGGTTTCTTTTTAAAAACTGGCGTAATTACTCCTGCAAGGCTTCCAGTTCTGGTTTCATTGCATTTGGAGAGAGGCAGCAGGAGTGTTTGTCCTCGGTTCACACAGAGAGGGGCTGGGTGGGTTTGTATTTGTTAGAGGGAGGCGATCGCTGTATTGATACTTGGAGATGGGTGGGTTGAGGGTCAGTGAGTTGGTTTGTTCCCATGATTATCTGCTGGTGATGGACTCAGGATCTGGAAGTGCATGGAGTAACATAGTAGGGTGTACTAGGAAGAAGAAAAATGGCCCTTGTGCTCCAGATGTGCTGGGCTATGCACCGGGGTGCATCCCGCTGCTCCCTCCTTGCAGTGCCCTGCCTCCTGCAGATGTGGGGAGCTGGCAGTGGGTCGTGGCTGTGGGGAGCACATCTGCCTGCCTACGGAGAGGGGCCGCTCCAGGAAGCTCTCTCGATGCTATTAGGCGTCAGCCAAAATTAGCATCCCATTCACTTGCTCTTAGCTCTGTTAGCTCTGCAAGGCTAATAGGGCTTAAAAAAAAAGATCTCTTGTCACTTAAATCAGCAGCTCTGACTCAGAATACACAGAGGGAGCAGACTTGCTGAATAAGGCAACGTTGCCATTGTAAGCACGTTTCTGGCCGCGGCAGTGCTGGGGGCCTTGCCCAAGGTCAGCCTGGGAGTCTGTCGGAGCCTGGAAGGGGCCCTCGGTTCCCATCTTGGCGGCTAAACCTCTGGGTGAGGAGGAGGAAGGCGTGAGCACCAAACCCAGCCAAACTGTGGAGCGTTCCCGGTGCTGTTCTGTGTTCCACAATTAATCACTTCCACCCACATTACACCTTCCCCCTCCCCTAAATCCTCCCTCGCCTGGTACTGGAGTGGGGAGTGGAGGCAGCTCCAGTTTTATGAATCAATCAAAGACAATGCCTGCTTTTGAGAGCTGCTGATTTAGAGAGCCCTTTGCAAGCATGTGTGCAGTATGATTTCTTATCAGAGCATGTCTCTGGACCAGCCTGCCAAGAGGAGCTGTTCCAGCTCCTGGCCACATCCTGGGGAGACAGGCTGAGTGGTCTTTTCATCTACAAATAAAACAAACAGGAACAAAGAAGGCAATAATATTGACTTTCATCATTGATATTCCCATTTATCTCAGTAATAATTAGTATTTCTACTGCTGCAAGGGTATAGCTCATAATCTCACTGTTTCAGGGGAGCTCATTAATGTCATCACCAAGAACAGCCAGGCATAAAGTGCTGGGCAAATGTTGAGGGGGGCCAGTGGGGTGGAGGACTGGGAATGGAGCAGAACTGGCCACGGAGGAGAGAGGTGAGAGGCTGCAGAGGGGCATGTAGATGCTGTAGGGAGTGGTGGAGCAGCAGTGCTGGGGAGGGTAGAAGAGGTAATCTTGGGTGTATGGGTAGGGCCTGGGTCAGTGCTCACCTGATGCTCCCACTGTGCCTGCGGTGAGGTGGGAGAGCTGTACAGGCTTGCTGACAGGAGGCAGGGCTGTCAGAGTCCCTGCCATCCAGCCCCTTGCTGCCTCCTCCTCCAAATCCCACTTTGCATTCAGGAGCGAAGGGTTCATCCTGAACTGGTGGTTTGTCGCCGTGGCCCGGTGGTGGAGGATGCGCTGTGAGATGCAGTCACAGCACTTTCCCCGTGGCACAACGGGTCTCCAGGCTGTAACAGCAGCCTCCCCTTGTCACCGGCACACCAGGCAACGTGGGAAACCAGGGCAAGTTCTTGCGTCTGTCCCCATCCGCCCCCAGTGCACCTGTGCCATTCATGCACAAACTCCCCACAGCATCCACAGCGCTTGTTATTTGCTGGCACTTCGTTAGTCATTCCTGTTCTCTTTTAAAAACCCCTCGTGGTGCTGTCTGCAGGTGCCTTGTTGTGTCAGAGCCATGTACCTGGCCTGATCCTCCTCTGGGATCCCAGAGGAGGTGGGACATGGAGGATTCGGCTCTGGTGCTGTTGGTGTTGCTGGTGGCTGCGAAAGGTTTGACACCCGACTGCTCTGTGCATCACGCTGAATCGGTCTGGAGGTCTGTTTCCTGCATCTATTTTTTAAATTGTCCTATTAAATGCACATCCTGACCCTACCTGTGAGGGATAGCTTCCGGTATGCAGCGTCCCAAGCATTATCAATTCCACAGGAACCGCTGTCACAGCAGCCGCAGGGACTGGTGAGCAGCGAATGCAAATGCAGGGTGGTGTTTTTATTAGGATTTAAATGAGTTTAAGACTGTTCAGAATTACAATGTGATTTGAGCCAGGAGGGGCTTATAAAATTGGTATGAGCCCATACATTATACAGTAAATGTGCCAAACCCAGTGCCTTCTGCTGAGCACCTTCCTCATAAGGTGGAGAAGGGAGCAGGCAGCTGCCAAGGCTCAGCACTGTTGCCTCATCATGTAGGTCCCCATGGGGGAAAGGGCTGTTTTGAGGTGGAAGGAGGGCTAAAGGCTCAGCCGTGGCAGTTGCTGGGCAGGGGAGCTGGTCCCTGTTAATAAACCTAAGCCTGTGATGCAGTTCAGGCTGGTAAATGGTCTCTGGGTGGAAGGCAGGGGTGGCTTGAGATATGTTTTGGGGTAGGGTACACTCTACCTATGCATCCTTCCCCTACCCATGCATCCTTCCCTCTCTGTACAGCTCCACTGGGGCAAGGTGGCAGCGGGTGCTGGGGATGCTCCAGCCCTGGCCGTGCTGGAGGAGGCTGCGCACCAAGAAAGCAGTGCAGCTGCACCTTCTTCCCCTTGCAGCGAGCCATGGCTTCTCTGGGTGCTGGTGCAGGACATGGGGGCCCTTCCTTGGGCCAGACTTTGCTCCAGGCTTCTGGCAGCAGGGAGCTTTCTCCAGTTGGTCCAGGATGTGCCAGACCGAGCTTGCACCTCCCTGGAGGCCTCGTAGCACCCAGATCACTGCCTGTCATATAGACATTGCTCATGAAGGCTTTAATGGCCATTATTGTAATCTATGGGTGTGTGGGGCTCTGCGTAGAGATGGAGGAGAGAGATGAGTGATGTGACAGAACTGTACCCATGTGCAGAGACGCCCTGGGTTTGTGGTACCTGGGAGCCACCATGGTGGAGGGGACAGATTCCTCCATCTGCTCCCTCAGCCAGGGCAGGAGTGAAAGGCAAGTTTGAGCTGTTGGTTTGGGATGCTCCTGCCTCACCTCATTTCAGTGCTGTGCTGCTGATCTCTGAAGGATACGGCTGAATATTTGAATGAGAAATATGTGGTTGTATTGAAACCCTAGACAAAATACCTTTTGTGCCTCCCTGCGTGTTTATTTGCGTAAGAGCATTTTGCTGGAGAAACACGGAAAGGAGCTCGAGGGAGAGGAGCGAAGGCGGGGGTGAGAGCGTTGGGGAGCTCACAGTACAATTTCAGGACGCTTAAGAGCCTCTTATTGTCAGTGGTGAGACAGCGACATCGGAGGCAGCTCAAGCAATTGTCTGAGACAAATTGCTTCATTTGATGAGTTTGTCAGTATCGCACTGGTTAAGTTTCTGAGTTACATATACAAAGCACAGGAGAAATCCAGGAATGCACATATATATGCATATATACATGTCTCTGCATCCGTAGTTATCTCCCATAAATGACCTTGCAGGCATGAAATAATGTCATCGGCCTGCGTGGTGCTTGGGAGCAGCTGGATGCTCACTCTGTGGGTGTGGGGAGTGAGGGAGCCAGGCCACCTCTCAGGGCTCCTGCCGTGAAAACACCAAGGTGCTCGCTTTCGTGCCAGGGAGCTGGCAGTGTTTGCCATGGGAGGGAGCATCTCCCCTCCTCCCCCAAAAGAAACATTTCACTTGCTTCAGGAGATGCTGAGGGGAGAGCATTGCTGACAGGTAACATGCTGCTAAACAAAGCTGTTTTCCCCAGAGAAGGAAAATTGTTGCTGGTGACTGTGGGAAAGGTGAAGGTGGAGATGTGACGGTAGCTCCGCTGTTTTGTCCTACTCGGAGGAGAGATGGCAAGGGGAGGATGCAAAGGCACCCTGAGAAAAAGGCCCGCTGGCAGCATTTGGGTAGCAGTGGGGGACAAGCAATGGCTCAGCTCTCCCCTTCTCGTGCACCCGAAGCAGCAGCGCAGAGCCCCTGCTTGGGGCAGCCCTGGCCATGCCACCAGCTCTGTTTGTGCCATCCCGGTGGTGTGGACTGGGAGGAGGGCAGTGGGGCGGTGTTGGCGGGGAGATGTGTGCTGCAGCCCAGATCAAAGGGACCTCAGCCAGTGACATCCAGCAGAAAGCCTTTAAAGCCGAGCCCTGGAGCAGGGAGATTTACTCAAGGGACTCATTTCCTTCCCTGAACACAAAAAAAAAACCCTGTCTCAACTTGACATTCAGGAAACTTTATTTAATACCTTTTTAGTCATTTAACAGTTTAGCTAATTGCAATGCTTTTTTGTTATTTTTATCCCTTTTTTGATTCATTCTGACTTTGTCTTTATACACTTTGTTCTTTAAAGCCATTTCATTATGGGTATTTATTGCTGGTGCTGGTTCTCTGGGAGGATGGCAGGAGGAGGAGGGGTGCCTTGGCTGCACCCATGTGCCAAAGCTTTCGGTGGCTCTGGTGACACTGGCCGATCTCAGCAGATCAAGACAAGATGTTGCAGGTGATGCTGCTTGTTCTTGTGGTGGTAGTTGTTGAGAAAAGTGCGTCTTCAGCAGCCCTGGAAGTCTGCAGACATGCCTCTGTTTTGCTGAAATATTTGTTTGGGGTAGAGAAACAAATAAACAATGTGCCAGGGCTTCATTCTGCTGTTCTCTCTGTAAAGTGATTGGCATTTTCCTTTAGAAAGCAAATTTTTGGTTGTAAAGTTCCTCAACTTTCGTCTTAAAGAAATGGGTAAATCCTTAGCAATGTCCAGATGTAAAGTGAAATGCTATTGTGCTTTTCCGCATTCTAGATTCACCATTTAACAGAAGATATTATCTGTCAAGCTAATTCTTAGTGGATTGTCAAAAATATGGAAAAAATAATTGCAATAATAGTAATTACACTAATGGTAATGTGCTTTCACAGCCTTGGCTCTTACCACAGCTAATTGGGCTCTTTTGTTCCTCCTGCTCTGCATCTCAGCCACCTCCTCTTCACTCAGACCCTTCCCCAGGCACAGTGGGTCCCCACGCAGCCCCCCAGTAAGTAACCTCCCTGTGCCCACGCTCACGGCAGCCCCTGCCCTGTTTTGCACTGAAGTGACCATTGCTCGCTGGAGCTGCCCTTGCCTGGCATTACCCAGACAGATGAGTTCCTGCTGAAGCTGCACCCACCTCCAGCCTTGCCCCTCGGTGCTGGGGTGCCCTACAGCATCTGTACCCCACAGCCCTGGGCGCTGGCGTGCCAAGCACCACGTGCAAACCACACCATCGGGCTTCTCGTTGTGCTCCTGAGCACGGCATGCTCTGCCTGTCTCCCCGTGGGGTGCCACCCCACTGCCCAAACTGACCCTTGCAGCCTCCTGTCCCCCTGCCCGGTGTGATCCTGGCTCGCCCCCATCCCGTGCACACGAGCACCGGCACGGAGCGGAGCTGGGGGAAGATGTCAAGAGCTGTTACAGCATGTGCAGGATCCATTTTCATTTTCCTGCTTGTCTGCTTCAGTCAAAATACAATGCCGCAGCTAACAACGTTTTGTGTCATAGCAGACCACAGCGAGCTAATGCACGGGCTGCTGCGGTATGTGCTCCATCTCTCCGTACCGCAGCTGTCCTGAGCGCCTACCGCAGCCCTCGGGGCTGCCTTCACCCCCGGCCCCCGGGAGCCCGCAGCTCACCGTGCTGTGAATCATGTCTCCCACCGAACTGGAGCTCCTTGTGGGCTCTGCAGCCCTTGGGTTGCAAACCACAGCCCTGCTAGGATGGTCTCCCAGCTGGAGGAGGGACTATCTGGTGCCTCTGCCTTCGTGGCAGGAGAAGCAGCAGTCCCCTGCGTGCTCACTGCGGCCCCGCTGAGCACACTGTGAGAGCTCCAGCCCCGGGAACAGCACTAAGTTGTGTTGCTGATCCCTCTCTGTTCAGCAGACACATGTGCATGCACATGGACACACAAGTACCAGCGTGCCCTTGAGGTGTCTAGCACCTGGTGTCTTCATCTTCATTATTTAGAGGCTGTAAAGAGCATCTCCGTTTGCCTGTCGCTCCCTGGGCATATCGCAGGGCCGCTGGGGATGGCTGCGTGGCTGGAAATGGTGGGGACCCGGAGGTGGTGCTTGAGGCAAAGGGGAGGCAGCGAGGTTTGTGTGCTCAGCTCACCCTCCAGACCCCCTCGGACAGGGCAGGGCGATGGCCACGGAGCAGGGTCTGTGTTGAGAGTTCTTAGAGATGGGGGATGTGCAGGGACCCATGTTTCCTTTCCTGTTCTCCACTGTTCCTTCACCCGTCCCTTGGTAAGGCTGATCTCGCCCTCCTCTTGAGTGGGACCCTCCATTTTGGGGACATTTGCTTTTCCTCTCCTGCAGCAGGTAGCAGATGTGTGCTGAGGGGCAACGTGTGCGTCAAGCCTGGTCCGTGCGCAACTGCTTAGACCTCGTGCAGGCTCACAGATGCTTTGCATGAGCCTTTGCTGTTGAATCTCTCCCCCCTCCATCCCTTTAAAAGTCAGAATTGCCTCTCCTTTGGAAATCCAGGCAGGAGCTGTGGAGATAAGCGGCCGCCCTGACTTACAGCAGGCTGGAGAGCATGTTTGTCAGGGAGGTGGACGTTGGATGGCTCTGCCTTCCAGCAGTGCTGCTCTGTAATCGCGCACCGTCAGGGACCGTCCTCCGGACGAGGCACTGTGTCTTTGTTCAATATCTGCAAATTGCTCGTTACCGAGGGCTCTGCTTCATGAGCAGGGCCCGGGTACGGGAGCAGACAATATGAATCGTGAAACCTCAGTGCACCGAGCAATTTTCATCAGAGGTTTTCACACCTTTCCTTTCTCCTCTCTCTTCTTTCTCTCATTTCTCCGCGGTTAGAAAGACATGGAAACAGGTCTCCTGAGCTTTGATCGTGCACTCACCACCACCCCTTGCCTCTCATTGGCGCGGGCAGAGCAGCTGATGGGACCGTGGGGACAGCGCGGCGGCAGAGCTGGAAAACTCTTGCCAGTGCTGGCTGGACCGAGGCAGAGGGCACCCGCCATCTCCCATCCCATCCCCCCAAATGTCACTTGCTTTTAAATGCACTGGTAGTTTAAAATAAGAATAACCTGCTCCAGGGCTTCTTAAAGCGTGGAATTAAATAAGGTTCTGGTCTCTAGGCAGAGTCTGACTCTTCAATTCTAAATCTGCTCAGCCAAGCAAAATATTGCAGGGGGGAAAGAAATCAATATTTCTCAGGCCCAGCACGGAGAGGAAGCTGTCTGCGCGTGGCTGCAGGGGTGCAAGCGCACACAAGCGTGCGAGGCTGGGGCGGGAGCGTGGCCGTAGCGCGTGTGAGTGCGGCAGAGAGGTGCTGCTGGCAGGCAGGGGATGGGGATGGTGTTTGCCGTGCCGGAGAGCTCTGCGTGCCGCTCCGGGAGCGGTGAGGGTGCGAGTCAGGGTGCTTGGGTGTGTGTCTGGGGATGCAGCTGGGTTTCTCTCCATGTGGTTCCCTTCCGGATAAGGAAGCACGGCTTTCTCCGTTTCATTGCATGCAGTTTAGTGGCCAGTGAGAGGCCAGGGGGCTGTGGCAGCGCAGGTGCCCTGCATTCGTCCTGGTTTCTGGTACGCAGAGCTGAGCTGTGCAGAAAATGGGGAGTAATCAGCGCTAACCAGGGTTTCCAGCTAAGCAAAAGATATTTTTTCCCTTGCAACCTGCAGGCCCTGTTTGGAGGATGGCAGGTTTTTGGATAACAGGTGGGATGCCCTGGCTCTTGATGCTGGTCGTGTGTGTAATCTATCTATGGAGGCATTTCTGTGTGGTGGGACCCCAATCCCAAGGACCGCTCTGGGTGCACCATGTGCCGTGTTGTGTCCGGTGCCAGGTGCCCTGGAGGTGGCTGTCCTTGTCCACAGGCTGCCTCTCACCCTGAGGACACAGGCTGAGTGCAGAATGGCCCTGGTACCTGCTCTCAGAGCACTGCTGAACGTTCCTGTCCTTCCCTGAAAAAAAAAGCACTTGAGCTATAGCTAGGGGCTGTGGTTCAGGGAAAGATGGAGCTGATTTTGCCAGGTTGGAGTTCTCCAGGTGGTTTCTGTTCAAGCCCCCTCCCCACCGACACTGCCTTGCAGAGTCCTGATGTTCTCCCTCTCTGCCGCTGTGTGTCCTCCACGGTGCATGGCGGTGGGAGGAGGGAGCTGGGCGGCCGCCTTGGGCTCGAAGGCAGGGGAGCATCTCCATCTGCAGCGGAGAGGGGAAGGACAAATGTTATTGACCTACTTTGGCACCTGACCAAACCACAGACACTCACCCCTCCCAAAAAGCCTCTCTGATAGCTTAATTTCTTAATTGCTGTCTGTGATCAGGATGTCAGCCCTGGCTTTCCTCCAAGATATGTCATTTCCAGCAGCCCAGGGCTCTCTACCACCTTGCTTGGTCACTACTTTCAGCTCACCTGCTTGCCCGGCTGGAGAATCTCCCATCTCCATACAGGCCACCTCTGCTGACCTGAGGGTGTCATGGCAAATACTGAGGGAGCTCAAAACATTGAGGAGGGCCAGTTCAGGGCCCCAGCTCCAACGTCTGTCTTGTGCCTTGACCAGAGCGCCAAGGGTTGGAGCTGAACCATGTGTTTTGGGATCCCAGCTAGAGTCCAGCACGGCGCCCGGAGGAGATAGGCTCCTCAGATGTCTGATGCTGGGCTCAGGATGGAGAGCAGGCATGGCGGGGTGCCTGAAGGTGAAGCCTTGGGAAGGGACCCAGAGGAGAGTTGCCCTCTGCAGAGTGTGTAATTGGGCTGATGGGAATCCCCAGTGACTCCGGACGTCCAGATGAGGCAGTGCTGTGAACACATGCAGCTGGAGCTTACAAGTTGCCGCACAGCGAGGCTCTATATCTCAATAAACAGCACTCCAAGGCAGACCTGAAAATAAATATTTGAAGAGGAAATAGTACTCTGTCTTCTATTGTGTCTCCTCCTTTCCTCTCTCTCTTTCTCTCCCCCTTCTCCTGTCTTTTACGTCTGACTGAATATGAGAGTTCATTGTTAAAGTGGGTTTGTTTTCTTGTATTTTATCCCTTTCTCTGCTCTCCCAATGAGGACACTACAGGAGCTGCACTATTAACAATTCAGACCCGTGTAGCAGCAAGGACCATCTTCATGCCAGGCTTGTCCGTGCCCAGGTTGCTGGGTGCTTTTTCCTTCTCTGTTGCTTAGTTTGTTTGCTATGATAAGACACAACTAGACAGCTGTTTCTTCTGCAGGGAGCGGGGGTATGGTGGGATCAAGGTGTCTGAAAAGAAACCTGTAAGTGTGGTTCAGCCCAACCCTACAATAATTTTCCTCATTCTTCATAGCTTTGGCTATGCGCAGGGCAAAGCGAGCAGATCAGCGGTGCCATGAATTACACTGCTCCTTGTCCCTGTTGGCCTTGACGGGAAAGGTTAAAACTGCACCAGGCAGAGGCATCTTGTGCCTTCCTGGAGAAAGAGGAGTAAGGGACTGTTAACCTGCAGATGTATGTGAAGGTTGAGGCTTGTGGCACTGCACACACTCCAAGTCAGATAGAGAAGGTAGGTTACAGAGACAGTCAATTTTCACGCAGGAGTAGGATAAATAGCCTCTGGCTGTTAGCTGGGTAACCAAAGAAAGGGGAGCCCCATACAGAAATGGTGGACACCCTGTGCAACTTAGGATGGGACTGTCAGCAAGGCCCTCTGTGGATAAGAGCTGGTGGAAGCAGGGATGTCGTGTGCAGAAGTTGGTCCTGGAGTGGAGAAGCAAGCGCAGAGTCAGCCCACGGGCTGTGTGATCTCTCCCTCTGCATCCGTGGAGGACCCGTGGGCTGGGGAAGGAGCATTGGCATCATCTAGAGCCCTCCTTCAAGTAAGAAGGGAAACGTTAGGAGAAATCAAATGTAAAAGTAGAGATGAAGAGTGGTAGTGAGAGGGGAAGGGCAGAACTCCGAAGAGGAAATGGGACTGGAAAATGTGGAGCTTTTTAAGGATATCAGAGTCATCACAGGCAAGGGAGATAGTCCAGGGAAGATGTAATTTTGAGAGGAGTCTTCTCAGCCTGGCTGCAAATCTTTGCTAAGCTTCCCTGCTGTATTTAGCAGCCTCCGTGCCCTTTGGAGAGTTCTCCACACAGATGGTGGAGGAGCACCTTGCCAAATGAAGGATGCTGTGCTGCGGTGGAAAGGGGTGCCCGGTGTTTGGGGAGAGAAGCTTAATGTCAGCTTCGCCCTGTCAGCAGCAAAGCCAAACGGTTCACTGTGCTGCCCAGTGGACGGGGTTGCCAGATGGCTAAATATTTGCTTGTAAATTAGCAATGGGAAACAAGAGACATAAAGCCCTAAATTGAAGAAATGCAGGGTCTGGATTGGACTCTTCCTCCTGCAGAGGATGGTCTCTGCAGAG
Organism: Tetrax tetrax; assembly: GCA_009806455.1. NCBI lineage: Eukaryota > Metazoa > Chordata > Aves > Otidiformes > Otididae > Tetrax > Tetrax tetrax. The sequence continues at coordinate 228,918 of WHYT01017994.1, forward strand.
CCAGGTTGGGCAGGTCCATTACTGGAGCAGCACAAGGAGATCTCAAAGCAAAGGAGCACCAGTACCACGCTGCCATCCCTCCCTGTTTGTTGGCCCAGTCATGGGCCGTTACCCAAGCGCGCACAGCCTCTGGTTGTGTTTGTTTTAAACCAATTTGCAGAGAAACACAGCTTTTCTCTCTAGGAAAAAAAAAATTGCTGCTTGTTCTGTGTCTGTGCAGTATCTCACTGAATGGGATATGACTGGAATGAAATTTCCAGGCACTAATGCAATATAAGTACTCATAATTTGTGTGTGTGCATGCGTGGGGATAGGCAACGTAATGATCCCATGCTGCGTGGCCCGGAGCAGCATCCCGTGTGGTCCTGCCCTTCTTGAGTGCAAGCCTGCCTGCAAAATAGCTTCATGGCTCGCTTGGGCTCTGTCTGCGTCACACCTGATCTCAGGCTCCGTGCTGGGGCAGAAGGTGGGGAAGGAAAGTATGAGATGTGGCAAAAGACTGGTGAGGCAGATGGGGGGGACCATAGGGATATTCGTACAGAATCTCACCAGGGTTGGTGTTAACACTGGTGAATCCTCCTAAACCACTTGTTAAAATCAATAAATATTAAATATTTACTTCCTTTTATTTGCCACCTGGAGTTGGAGCCTAGTGTTTTCATGTTCTCTGGTGTTTTTGCGCAGCCAGGAGGGCTGGCCCCTCTCTTCTCCCCTTGGTTTCTAATGAAAGCCAAGCTTCCTGCGTCTTAACTCCAGGGGCTGGGGCTTTGAGAAGCTCTACCTCTGTAATACTGGCAATAAAATCATAAGAGCTGGCTATGCTGCTGTAAAACTTTTATTGCTATGTGAAGAGGAACAGCGAATCCTCCCTCCTTCCCTTCTCCTGGTCCCTGTGGCTCTCCAGCTCTCGCTTTACTCCCTTTCTGGGGCTCTGAGCCTTTGTGCCGGGCAGCACAGACCAAATCTCATTTCTTTCTGTTTCTGCTCCCCTTGATTCCCATCCTGCTTCCCTGGGGCTACTCTGCCGCTGCTCTTCCCTCATCCAGCCTCACCGTGCCCTGCTGACAGGTCTGCTCCTGCCCCCCGTCCTTGTCCTTGCCGGTGTCGCGTGGCTGCTGGGCTGCGCGTCAGCTCTCCGTTTGCGGCACGATCGAAACGAGCAGAGCTGTAATAGCTCCCCGCATGGTTAGGCCGTCCGTGTGTTTTGCGTTTCACGGCGACTAGGAGTGTCGTCTGCCTTCCCACACCATCCCCTACTGTATTTATAGATCACAGTGGCGTTATCCGTGTGGATGCAGATTGCGCATGATGGTTTTCTATAAATACAAATGCTCTGTAATTATCGCTAGAACTATTTAGCCCAATTCAAAGGTAGATTAAATAATGAATGTGTGTGTGATATGCCTGTCGACATCAACAAATGGAAAAAGGCATCTCTGGATGCGTACCTCGAGGTTTCCCTGGTGAAGAAGCTGGGGGAGGAGAGCAGGGAGGGAGCCGCGCAGCCGTGTCGCTGTAAATTCCCTTTCACAGGGGTTCGGGCAGCGTGGCGGGGCCTGACCTCTCTGCTCCCCGGTGGGGTCTCGGGGCTGGACAAACAGATGGTCCAGGACACACCAAGCCAAGGCATGGACAAGGAGGACCGGCACATGCAGAAGCCGCTTGGTATTCATGGCTGCCCATTGCTGTGCATCTTTCCCCTTTGCTTCCACTGCTCCTTGGGAGCAGCAGGAGGCAATTTCAGGCTAGGCTGCCAATTGAGAGCAATGGACGGTGTATGATAAGGCTCCCCAAAGCCTTCTCCCCTTGTTTTAGATGCTAATTGATTTTCTCTGAGGCTGTGCGTGCCCTGGTGTGTTTCCCTTCCTGCTGGTCTCTCCCTGGCCGCGAGCTGGTCCACAGCAGAGCCCTTTGGGGATGCTGCCTCCCTCCCCTGTTCCGGCTGCGCTCCTGCCCCAGCCCACCTTACGAGAAAGAAAGAAGGGAGTGTTAGCAACACGAGGCCAGGAATGGTCCCCAGGGTGGGTCCTTGCTGAGGATCCCAGAAAGGTACAGCCAAGCAGGACTGGCATGCCTGGGCAGAGCAGTGGCACCGGCATCTCAAGGAGAGGATGCAGGTGTGACATCTGAACCCTGTGTGTGTGCCCCAGGAGGGGAGTTTGCAAAGCCAATGGAAGGACGAGGCAGATCTCACTGCTGCTTTTAACAGAGGAACCTCTGTCTCTCCCCCCTTCACCCTGTCCCCAGACGTGGTGAAGCCCTGTCACCGCTTGCAGGCAGTAGCTCCGTTAGCTCATGCATGGCGGCCAGGTCTCAGCCCTTCCCAGGCTCCGTGTCACATCGCGGGCTGCTCCCCTGCCCCAGGGACAGCAGCGTCAGGATCAGCGAGGGAAACGGAGCTGGGAGGAAGGGCTCCATCACAGTAACTAATAACTGTGTGCTGACAAATTGAATTATACCTTTTCCACTTGCCTGCACTATTGATCAGAGAAAAGGTTCATGTTTTTGTTAGGCTTTTTTTTTTCTTTTTCCTTTTAAGTTACAGTTGCAATGTCCTGGGGGCTTATAATGAACTAAATAAGGTCAGGTTAGCAGAAGAATCAAATATGCTCTGGCAGCAGAAGCGTGGGCTTTTCCTGGTGACTCTGAGCAAAGAGGAAAGCAGCGGTGGGAGCAGCAGCGGCTCCTGCTCCTCAGTGTGCTGGTGCATGGGAATGTCCTGCCGCAGCCTCCCACTCCCTAGGGTGGGCAGCGCTGAAGCGGAGAGGGGTTTGCAGGGTCAGCAGCGTGGGACGGAGCAGGGAGCAGTGCGAGGTGAAACCAGACCCTACTGCAGCAGACAGCATATGGAGGGATGCTTGGAAATGGGATGATGTGGGTGGGCTGTGGGGGAAAGGCTATGCGGGTGTAATTGTGCTTAGCCCAATACCCAGCAGTATGGCAGGAGCTGTGGGGGAACTGGGGTTCACTGGCGTCTATCTGCCACCTGCCCCAGCTCGTACCAAGCTGTACTGCCCAGGCTGCTCCAGTGGCTCCCACCCTGCCTGGGAGGCTGCCGAGGTGGACAAGAGGTGCACAATGGAGTGCAAGGAGCCAGGATTTGGCCAGGCACAGTATTTACCCAGCACCATCCTGTGGGGTCCCTGCCTGGGGAAGCTGATGGTGTTTGGTTCTTTGCTCCAGTGCCTGGATCCTGCTGTGAACTCAATTAAAGCTGTGTTAGGAGAAAGGGGAATAAATTACCCAGATGAAAAGGATGAGTAAAAAAAGCGTGCAGAGAAATGCCAGCCCACCTTTGAAGGGCTTTATCGAACTCGGACACATGTCACCTTGGCAGCAGTGAAGCTGTAGGGAAGGAGGAGCACTGCCTGGTGTCCCCGCTCACGTCCCCACTCCTGGGCTGGGACAGGGGACACAGCGAGGCAGGGCTGTTGCAGGAGAAGCAGTGAGCTGAGAGGAACCTGTCAGTGCCAGACTTGGGACGGAGGTGAGGCATTGGAAAATGAGCTTGAAGCTGCGCTCAGGCGAGGGTTTGCAGTGGTAGCAATGCCCACCTAAGAGAGGAGGGCGGCTGCAGGTTCAGCAAGAGGCTCTTGTGTCCCATCTGCTGTTTCCCCAAATAACCAGCCCTCTGCCCTGCTTGCCCCCAACCCTTTGAGTCTCTGCTCCGTGGCTTGAGTTGTGCTCTTGTGTTGCTGGAAGAGGCCAGCAGCTCTGGGTAAAGGCTGGATTTACTGCTCCGGGCCATAAATCTGACAAAGGGAGCAGCTGCCACGTGGGACCGAGCCCTACTGCCACCAGCCCCGACACCAGCTACCGGTCAGCTGGGGCTGGCAGATAAACCCTGCGATGGTGGAAAATCGCTGTGAGAGGCCAGGACTGATGCAGGCTGGATCCAGCCCCGAGCTGCTAACTGGACAGACTTGCTTCTCCAAAAAGGGAATCCAAGGGTTGTGTAACGCAGTGGCTGACTGCGGCCCCGGGGCCGTGCTCGCCGGGGAGACCTGAGGGCAAGCCTCGCTGAGCCGTGGAAGCAGGGACATTCACAACTTATTGTAGTGTAGCTCTGTTTTCAGAGACCTAGATTGAAATCTCGCCTGCCCTGGGGTGGATCTGGACCATCTCCAGAGCTGTCTGTGTGCTGGCAGAGCTGCCGCATTCCGCACGGCAGATTTTCCCACTTTGCACACGATTCCTGTCCCTGGTGACCCAGGAGCCCCCGGCTTTGGCAGCAAAGGCTCTGCCAGGGTCAGTTCCCAATCTGCCCCGTGCCACTCCTGCTGCGCTGGGACTCGCTTCTACAAAATTCACCAATCACAGGCAAGGACCAACCAACTGCACCATCATCACCTCTCTTGGCACACGGGACCTTGGTGGAGAAACAGAGGCTCACGTCCCGCACGGTTGTCTGTCTGACCTCCTTTCTGCATGACTTTCTGTGCGACGTGATAATCCCTCCTGGTAGCAAGCTGCGCCCTGCTCGCCCCACCACCAGACTGGAGCACTGGTACAGGGTTTGGAAGTGTATGTGAGGTGCTGTGCCTGCCTAGCTGTCTGCAGGGCTGCCTGTGTTCCCACTGCGTCGCCAGGACAGTGAAGTGTTGGTCCCTTGACAGGTCCCTGTCATCCAGCACCTTACCCTGGTTGCTCTGCACCCAGCCCTGAAAGCCAAGGTTGTGGCAGGAGAGCTGGGTCCCATCCTGCTCGGTGTCCCTTGGGACCTGCTGAGGTGCCACCAGCAGCCAGGGGACACCATCTGGGCACAGACCTGACGTGTCTGCTCTGAAGTGCAACCTTCCTCCTCCCACACTGCCCTGCTTGAGAGTCCGGCTGCATCGGGTACCGGATTAGCATTCCCAGCACAGAGTCACTCCATCACCATTTCTATTAAACTCATTTGCTATCTAAAGGAATTCATTTTCCACTTTGTTTGCCCGTGATAAAAAAGAAAGAGCCCTCTCAGCTGAGGGCCCAGTGGCTGAGAAGGAGGGAGCACCCAAGCAGGGAGCTGGGTGCCAGTGTCCCTTCCCTCAGGCCATGTGCTGGGAGGAAGGAGGGCATTCCCACCATCCATGCAACAACATCCCCCTGTCTCTGTGCTTCCACCATCCCCCTGGAAGGAGGCGTTGCTCATTGCAGGCACCCACGCTGGTGCTTGCTTTCTTTCTCAAGCAAATGACACTGTTTCACCCTAGGATGAGGCTTTGCAAAATCAAATTGTCCCCTTTTCACTGGGGATCTCTCTGGACTTCAGGAAACTCTACCCTCCTTCCAAAAATCAGGTTTCCTTGGAGTCTACAGCAAGTTCAGGAAGGTAGAGAAAAGCTGGGTTTTCTCTGCCTGCTCCGCCGTCTCCTTGTGTGTCGCGTCCTTCGCTCAGTCGCTTTGCAACGGGCTGGAGAGCTGGAGTCCTGCCGCTGCCCGGGGTTTGGGGCCTGCCTATGTGTTTGGGTGCATGAGGGAGGGGGAAAACAGGGGCACGGGGGGTGCCAGAGGGAGAAAAGAGTGTGTGAGTGTGTATGGATGTGAGCAAACCCCCTCATCCGTGTGCGCATCCCCCCTGGGAACCGTGGGGCTCCTCTCGGCAGCCCCCGCTGCGGTTTATCACTGAGCCTCCTCATACGGGCACCTCCTGCCGGAAACAGGAGCGAGATGCTCTGCAGCGCTCTGGGCCGCTGCTTTCAAGGTTGGAGGCTGCTGGTAATTGATCTACAGCCTTGCTATAAATCTTGTGCCGAGGGGAGCCTTCCCTGCTGCCTCTCGACAGCGGCATCCATCCTGCGTGGCTCGGCCAGCCCGGTTGTCAGCAAAGCGGGGGCTTTAATCACTCCCTGCCTCTGCCGGAGAGCATTCGGGTCTGCGATTGGCCTTGCTGGCTCCCGGCTCTGCCACGCGCTCCGTGCTGCGTGTGGCTGCGTTTACAGGCGGTTCCTCCTGGGGTCAGCTAACCCCACTGCGGTCTGCAGCCACAGGGCAGGAGAGCACAAGTGACCGGCGTGGGGCCTGGGGTGCAGCTGCTTGGGGCCGAGTGGTTGGTCTATTGGGTTTGGGACCTCCAGCATGGCCTCAAGTGTCCCACAGGACCCAGTGTTTAGGGCAATCTCCCAGTGGATGAGAAATCTGGCTCCGAGGAGCTGGAGTTCACACCCAGCCTGTAGAGCCATGTGTTATAGGGGCAGGGAGGGTGGCCATCAGCTGTGCGGTGCTGGGGCTCAGTGATGGGCAGCCCTCCTCAGCTGGTATCCACCAAGCCCCAGGCCTGCACAGTCGGATGCCAGGCTGGGCCCTGGCCGTGATTCCTCTGCCTGGTAACTGCCATGGTGGGAGCGATGGAGACTGTGGTCGGCACACGAGCTTGCTGGATGTAGTTTGCAAATTGAATTGGAGCCCTTGCAAAATGACAGCCTCCTGTAAATACAAAATGTTTCCCTTCATAATAATCACTTGTGACTAAACAGCAGCTCTGTCAGTGACGGTGGCAGCTTTCAGCCCTGGAGCAGGTGCTGACATTGAGCCCTCCTCGCCTGGGCTGCGAGCAAAGCTCCACTCTCCCGGTCCCATCCCGCGAGATGTGTCCAACCGCCTGCCCCATTCCCACCCGGCAAAGGCACATCCTGCTCATTCTGGAGAGAAACCAGTTTCCCTCCCACAAATCCTTTCTCAAACTCGGTGGTACTCATGGAGCAGAGAAGTAATCAAGTCAGTTTAACCCCCCTGCTACCTGTGACTCTGCTGCAAAGCCTGCTAATGAGTGAGCTCAGGTTGTGCTAATTACTCTAACCCTGGCAGGCAAGATGAGAGCACCAGGAGTTAACTAATACTCAATTAACCCCTGGTTGCTCGTGCTGATTTCCCCTGTTTCCAGCAGCCATCAGGAAGTCAACATCTAAATAGCGATGGGCAGGCGGCGGATAAACCTCCACGCAGCTGGGGGGGGCTGATAACCTCCCCAGTGTGGCATGGGAACCATGTAGCCCACCCACACAAGGGACCCGGTTCCATGCTGTTGAGCTCTTTTGGCACTCTTGCCGCATGGCTTGGGGCACCTTGAAGCCCCTCTTTGAATCTCTCTTTGAGTCAGCAGTGTTAGGTCCCAGCTGCCTCTCTGTCCCTTGATGCCCTCATCCCTGGAAGCACCAGTGCAGAGATGCAGGGTGCTCCCAGCACTGTGCAAGGGGCTGGAGCAGGTGGGAAGGAGAAACCAGGAGGGGTTAAGATGGTAGGGAGGGTCTTTCACCAGGAACACAGCCTGCATCCTGTGCATCTTGGGGAGCTTTTGACTGCGTTGTTTCTCAAACCTGCAAACCTGGCCCCCAAAATGCCTTGGCTGCGGGGCTGTGATGTGCTGGAGCCGAGGCTGCCCCAGCCGCCCTGCACCCCAAAAGGTGTACAGAGGGGCTGGGACAGTCCAGGTTCTGCCGATGCGCTGAGCTGCTGCCTAGAATTTGCCCTGCAGTTGCTATGGTGACATTCCCATTTCTTACCTCGCCGGGGGAAAAAAAAAGCCTCCAAACATTTAATTCTGCAGCCCACCTGGGAGCCTTTTAAACTCCCCATTTGGTGTTTGACATGTAATAATTTTTCTGCTTTTAAGATTATCCTAAAATGCTCATTCTCTTTCTCTCTCTCAAAATCTCAGCAGTGGAGCCTCCGAAAGGAATCAGCATAAAAAATACCAATACAAGTTTCAAATGCCAATTTGTCACCGTCACCAGGAACAGGCAGTGACAGGCGCTGGCGAAGGGAACGCGGCAGTGCAAATCGGGGCTGACCGCTGGCGGCACGGACACGGTGCAGCCACCACTGGCTGGCTCCCGTGGGAGCTGCCACGATGGAGGGCTGGGCCTGTGGGTGAGATACCGGGGCCAAGAGAGGAAAAGGAGGCGATGGGCTGGGTGGTGTTTCAGGGAAAATAGTGAGGAAGCAAGGAATTTGGGGAGGAGAGCTCATCCTGGTTGGTAGCAGGGCGGGCTTTGATCTGCTGCCTCATATGCGCAGTGATGCCGTTGCTCAAGAGAAGAGACTCATCAGTGATATAGGCATCAATGAAAAAATGAAAAGAAGATCAAACCTCCCTAAAGAAACTGAATTAAGACTTGGCTCGATTCCCAAAATCTGCCCGGGGCTCCCCAGGTGACCTAGGCTCCCCTGTCCTTCCCCGGTTTCCCTGGCAGCACAGAGGAGCGGAGCCCAGCTCCGCATCGCAGCCTTGACGCGTGAATAAATATAGTCAAAACTGTCAGGTGCCGGGTGACAAGAGGCACTTGGGTACCAGCGCTGGGACACCATCATATGGCTGTTTATGCTTGGGTATCTGCACACCTTACCAAGCAGATGGTCTGCTCCAGAGCACTGGGATCCAACAAGCCTGTGGAGCAATCTAATCTCCAAAAATAATTTAATATGGCTTCCTCCAGAGTACAGGGGTTTGATTTTTTTTCCCTGGTCAGCCATAGAATAATTTAATCCTGCCTTCTGTGTGAAGGTCTATTTTGAGTTTGCCACCTGCAGAGTGTTTTAATCCCACAACTCACAACATAATTCAATCCTCTCCCTTGGTGAGTAATTTAATCCTCTATTTCCAGGGTAATTTAATCCCCTCCCTGGGGAATAATGGGAGAATTTGATCCTCCATTTCCAGAGTAATATGATCCTCTACCTGAGACGCTCAATACTTTAAACCAGCCACCTGTGAAGCTGTGCGTCTGCCTGTCTGCAGGCACTGCACGCGCTGCCAAACGGTCCCTTCCCCGGGCGATGCGACCATTCACCAAATAAATCCATCCCCGTGCTGGCTGGGGTAATCCAGGCAGGTTCAGAACAGGCAAAACCAGTCGGCGCTGCTTGACCTTGGGGCTTTTGATCCTGGATGTGTGTGATTGCTTCATTTAAATTTCTCTTCAACCGATTAATCCATTTGCTGGTGAATTAGTTTTACTCCGGTCAGTGCTATGGTTGTTAAAGCAGGGCAGCCTTCACCCGGCTCCGTGGGGCTGCTGGTGGTGAGGGAGGTCTCCTGTGGCTCATTTCGGCCCTAACATAGGGCAGCTCAGTTCTACCTATAGATATATATATATAGGGATTGTCTTCCCGTTTATCTAGAAGAGCAGTGCTGTGACACCTCACCTACCATCCTCTCCAGCAGGACTCACTGATGGGGAACTGGCTGAACCCTGGCTGCCACTCAGCCAGGACCTCCCTTCACTGGGGGGTCTCCAAGCAAGGTCCCAGCACCCAAATCTCCCACTGAGGAGCAGGGAGCACGGTGGGGCCGCAGAGACCACCCGCTCTTGGTGCTGAGCATCCCTGCCCTGCCACAGCATCCGGGGTGTGTGCGTTGCCTCTGTCCGTACTGCCACGCTCTCCTGGGGCCTCTGGGCATGGCACACAGCTTCTGCCAGAGCAGAAATCCACCTTGAAAGCAACAGAGACTCCCTGTTGGGCAGCGTGAAAGAGAGATTTGCAGCAGGAGCCTGGCTGTTTTACACCTCTTCCCTCTCATTTCTGCTATAGCAAAGGCTCACAGTTAATAGGAGAAAGAGTGTTTCCTTAGCTGAGATGTTAAAAAGAGAGAGGGAAATACCAATAATGATAGTGTCCGTTTCCACGCAGAGGAGGATCTGTGGAGTATTCAGAACAGAAATATTTCCCTGCCCCTCTGAAGACTGCATCAGCTTGTACTCAGGAGAGGGATTAGCACACTGTAAAGGAAATAACACCCAGAAAAAACCCTGTGGAAGAGGAGGAGGGAAAGGCGAGGCGAGGCAGTGGGGCAGGAGGAGAGAGCCAGCGAAGAGGGGGAAGCACTGAAGGACCCTGTTGGCCCCAGATTTGGGTTGTCCGAGCATAGATGGGAAGATACCCCAGCATGGCAAGGCAGAGGGGGATGGGGTCAGAGCCTGCCCACTGCCCTGTGAACCCCCCATCCTCGGCAGCCCTTCCCAAGCCCCGTGGGACCCTTTCACACAGGGGAGGGCCTGCCCTGTGTCACCTGTCACATCCCCAAGGAAAAGTTATGAGGCTGAGGCCATTATTATTATCCTTGTTTAATCCCACTGTCAAGTTAGTGCTTAAGTCCTTCGGAAGCCAAAGGAGAGGCAAGTGGTTTGGAGGACCAGAGCCAATTTTCATCCCTCCTTGTCTGCAGCTCCCATCTGCACAGCATTGGAAATAACTCCCTGTTTCCTCCAGCCTGCGGCAGCCTCCCGGGACCACCCTGTTGCCCACCGTAGCCTCCGTCCAGGGCTGCACTGGGCTGAGAAGTGCCAGAGGTGCCAAGCATAATTATCTTTCCTAGAGATAGAGAATTCAGACAAAAATCCTTGCCTAGACTAAACAGAAATCGTTGTTACTTCCACCACATGCTTTACATGCCCCCATCCCTCCTGGGACTGCTAAAATTCTGCTTTTAAAACTGCTTTATACAAAAGTCTGTCCTGGATATGTCATCTCCCATTCTAACGTGATATATTGGACAAATAATTCTTTATGTGCAAAGCGTTCCAAAGTACCTGCAGGCCAGAGGGAAGAGAGGGGCCTGAATATCTTTAAAAATCCCATTCTAAATGTCTCCACTTCAAAGCCTCTTTTGCAAATTCTGCTCCGTGCTGCGTCTCTTGCTGGTGGTTTCTGGGTTGCGCCGAACACCCTGCCAGCCCGCGCGCCTGGTTCGGGTGGCCATGCCCTGCCCTTTGGCCAGGGCAATGGTGGGCTTGCGCTGGTTGTGGTGTATCTCGCAGACATTGCCGTCCTGTAGCGGGGTGGGGGGAGACAGCAGGAGAGAAATATCTGCCTTTAATCCTTGAGATGTGAGCTGCTCTGTTTAACTAGTCTTGGTGTTCAGTCACCTCTCTTCCACTCTAATGAGCGGGTTTTTGTTCTCCCATATCACGTCTGGATGCACATTGCGGGTAATTGATGGACAGGACCCGGCCTCTGAAAGCTATCAACGTAGCGAGTGTGAAATCACACGTCCAAATATGTTTATCTTCTCGGCTTTTTGGGCCCAAGCACTCTTCTTCCGTGGATTTCTGTACTTCAAGGAGGAGAGCAAATTTCCTTCAAAATGTCAGCATGGAAATGAGAGATAAAAGACAAGACACAGGGGCTGCCTAAACTTTGTGTTCCCAACAAAGTGGGGCAGCTTGGCTCGGAGGAAGGAAACCAGAGCTCAGCTGCATCCAGGCCTGATTTTGGGAGTGTTAGCACCGCGGGGGTCTGCGTGCTGGACATTGCCCTGCGCTGGCTACACCTCCCATGGTGGTCTCCAACGGGTGCTGGGTGTGCAGACCACTGGCTTTCCTCAGCCTGTTTGCCTCAGGAGGAGACATCTCAGCAGGCTGGGGTCTGGGTGTCTCCTCCTGCTGTGAGCTGAGCCCCTGGTCTTCAGCATGGGTGAGTCCCTGGGGTCACACCGCTGTGTCCACCCCAGAATTGGGGAAGGTCTCTGTGCACCCCATGTCAGAAAGCAACCCTGGCTGCTGTGGAGCCGCTTTGCTGTGCTGGCAGCGGGACAAGGCTGTCCCGCGGGCTGCAGCCCCCCAGGGCCGAGTCACAGGCGGTGGCCACACAGCAAAGGGCTCAGGTCTGTGCCGGTACACCCTGCCTGCTCTCGACGCGGCTCTTGAGTGCTCTGTGAGTAATTCTTAAGTGCGGGAATTACTCTCCACACAAGCACCTCTCCAAGACTCGCACAGCGGCAGCAGATGTTAGAAGTTTCTCCTTGGTCCCTCCCGGAGCGCTGGGCACAGGAGGACAGTGGGCAAGCTCCGGTGAGGGAAGGGGGAGGATTTCCCCAACCAGCCAGGAGGACAAAGCACATTCCAACTGCCTAGGCACAGCCCTCCTGCCCTGGCCAGACCCCGATGGGTCTGTCCACGACCACCATGGAGTAATTTCAGTGAAACCATGAGCCCTCCTCCATCACAGACAGATATGGAGCAGCTGCAGCGTGCTCCCTGCGCACCACTGATTGACGGCAAAGACGCACGACCGCATATCTTGTTTTCAGCAATCTCGGTATTTGGGTTGGCAGAGCCTGGCTCACGCTAACGACGGGAGCTGCCTCTCACTGTCAGCAGCAGCTTTGCTGTTGCCGAGCCTTTGCACGCCCCCCTCTTCCCAGCCTCTGTTCCTGGCACCGCTCAAGCATCCACCCGCAGCCGTGGCGCTGGTGGGTGCCTGCTCTCTGCCCTCTTGCAGGCGTGGGTTTTGCCCCTCTTTTAATGTAGCCCTGTTGCTTACCGTCCCCCAGCTGTCATCGCTGTCCTGGGGGGCTCCTCCTGCACCAGCACTGAAGCTTAGTCTGCTTCAAAATGGCAAAGTCAGAGCTGTGCCTCTCTCTTAAATACCTGGCCAGGCTCCCCCTGCATTTCTACCTGGACCCCATTTAACCATTTCCAGTATGGAACTGGGGTGCTAGATATCAGCTGGACCTACTGAGCTGTCCCACCCCGTGTGAAGAGCGCAGGTCCCCAGGGTCCTGGATTCACAGCCACGATGTCCATCATTATGTCCATCACCATGCCCTGTCCTGTCATCAGGAGGCTCCCATCGTGGGGCCGGTGAGCCTGCTGCCTGCCAGCAGGACTCAGGGCTTTGCCCACCGCTGCCGTGCAGGGACCTGACAGTGGCACGGTGCGAGAGGCTTGTGCCTCTGCCTTGGGATGACAGATGCTGCCGTGCCACTTCGAAGCTTTCAGGCTCAGCCTGAGAGCGGTCGGGAGCGTAAGAAGCTCTTGCCAGGCATTGCCAGAGAAGGGAGGCGAGGACAAAGAGGAGGACAAGCTGGAGCACGGGTGCATGTGGGGACATGGGTTTAGGAGCAGAGCTGTGGGGAGGGGAGAGCGTACGAGGGCCACACACTGCGGGTGAGCCCAGGCGGTGCAGAAGAGGAGGCATGGACTCTGTGTGTGTGGAAAGGTCTTGTTCGTTGTGTTTGACTTACAATGCATCCATCTAGCAAAATTACCTCTAAGGGTCCCCACCCCAGGGACAGCAAATAATGGTGAGATATCTGTAGGTGCTTCATGACTCAAGTGAGAGCTTGGTTGCCAACCCACTCCTCTTCTCTCCTTTCCTACAAGCACTAAAAAAAATCAGAAAGGTGTTGCAGCCCCAAATCCAGCTCCTGACCCATTCTCAGCCCGCCAGCACAGTATTCGTTTGGGGCCCTTGGTCTCCAAAGGCCAGGGCTGCAGGAGGAAACCTTGAGCCACCCTGGAGACATCTCAGTAGCCCTGGTGCGCCTTCTGGTTCCGTCACCAAAAATGCACCTTTTTAATGGAGAAATGTAAACATTTTGGATACCAAGAGACTTTTGGAAGTGTTTCTGCAGAAGTGAGGACAAGCCACATTTCATCCCTCTCCCACCCTCCCTGGAGCCCAGGAAGCCCCTTTTGCTGCCAGAGCAGCTCTTGCACATGTAGCCCCCCTTCGGGTTGTGTGTACCCTCCTCTCTAGTAAATGCGTTTACCACAGAGTGAAGCACAAACTTGTCTTCTCCGTGCGTGTCTTCAGGCTGTGTTGTAGATTAAAAGATTTGTCTTTCTCCTACACCCAGCAGGTGGGTCTCTGGTGGCTATTTCAGTACCATTCCTCGCATGGGCTCTGGGACATCCGTGCTGAGGTTCTCAGTAAACTCAATTACACCACAGTAATAGCGTGGTATTGACTCAGGAGCCTCAGCAGCGCAGGACTCTTGCCGTTTATTAGTTGTTTAATTATATGGCACATCAGGCCAAAATAATGTCATTAGCTAATTAGCCCATGTTGGGGTTTTTTTGTAATTTTTCTTAAATGAATGTTAACATCAGCGAAAGGTGCCGGCTGGTAGCCCAGGAGACTGGGCTCTTTTTATGCACAGAGCAGGTTGAGATTGACCCCAGCCCAGATGCTCCTCCACACTGTCCCACGGGCACAGGTCCCCTGCCACCTTTGGGAAGCCGTGCCAAGGGACGAGATGTCCCCCCGCAGCCTCTTTGCAGGGTTTGAGTGAGCACCTATAACAGCACCTTCTCATTATGGACCCGCTCTGGTCCCAACAAGACTGGGATGCTCAGCACCCTCCAAAGAGCTTCCCAGGGGCCTGGCTGGGCCAAGGCCGTGTTCAGGTCCTGGACTTGCACAGAATTTATTCATTAGCAGTGCTTCTAGGATTTAAGGAGTGGTACCGCAGTATTAGAAAGGCAGGACTGTTGTGCAGCTCACCCCGGACAGTGACCAGGCGCTGCTGGAGCCCGCCTGTGAGTCACTGCCCCCTTGTTCGACACCGCCGCGATTACGCACCGCTGAATGCGCCGCAAGATGAAAATAAGCGTTGAAATGCCAACGGCATGTACTACATTTATAACCCACCAGAGGGGGTGACAGCAGCACAACCGTAGGTCTAAACCTTTTATTACACACCCAGCGCCGCGCAAGCTGCCTGTTTTGTCCAGGAGTTAACCCAGTTACTCAGCCCTGCTTTTCTTCTGCTCTGTATGTGGGGCTGAAGAGGCAGAGCCCACACATCCCGTGCAGGAGATGCTGCCAGCGTTGCTGTGACCGCCTGCATGCACAGCATCCCTGTGCGTCCGACAAGACCCCTGCCAGCCTTCCCCGACCGGGACCATGTGCCAGGGGTCAGTTTGCCATGGGACCCGCTCCTGGTTTCACCCTGGTGTAGGTGCACAAAGGAGCAACATCCCCGTGGTTCACCTGCAGCGGGATGCAGGCTGCCGACACGGAGATGGGGTGTATAAATCCTGTGGGATTAGGAGATCTACAAGACGGCTTTAGCTATCTCCCTGTGGTTTCTGTGGCTTTTCCTGGGAGGAGGCAGCATTGCCATGTGGGAGACGTGCCGAGCAGCAGGCTGCAGGACTGCCATCAGTGATGTTTTTATAATTAGCACGTCTTTGCTGCTTTATCACAACAGCACCGAAGATTTTCAGCGCGATGGCTGCTGACTTATGGAGGTCCTTCAACTGGCTGCTTCAGGCCTGCAATTTCCAGTGTTCATGTTGTCTCTGCAGGCTTCTTGCCGTTATTTAACCCAAACAGATCGGCTCTGGGCTTCACAAAATGCTGCTCCTAAAGATTTCCTGACGTCTTTCGACCTGGCTGGGTCTGTTCCAAGCTCTGAAAAATTGCAGGCCCCTGCAGATGCTTTCATGTCCTTGAAGACAAGTGCTGCAGACTTGAGAAGCTCCCTGGGGAGCCCACACACTTTGGAGAGGTTCAAGAGTCCACAGCAAATAACTCCAAAATTAACCATGCAGTCCTCCCCCAGGTCCTCAAAGGCACTAGTTCAGATGAATAAAATAAATTTGGAGTTAATAGACCACACTGAATTTAAAATATGACATTCCAAAAAGGGGAGGGGGAAATAGAGGACTTTTCCAATGGTGAGAAAGTTTCCATTTTTCAAACCTGATGTCTTAGCTGATTAATTGGAGACTCTCTTGAATAATTATTTTCCAGAATAGAGAATTGTTTGGTAGACAGATTTTTTTTTTTTTTTTTTTTTTTAAAGAAGCACTAGGGAGAAACAAAATGAGATTTGTAAGGAGAATGAGTTACATCCTTACACTGGACATTGCTCCTGTGGTTCCACAGTACTGCTGCGAGATAATCACCCATTCTCCCATGCTCTGCTGCTCACCTTAATAACTCTCCCAGGGTTTGATGTGATGGTTTACATTCCCTTTCTCAAGCATCCTGAATTCAGATGCATCCAGCGCTTAAATGTGACATTGATTCAACTCCAAAGCGGTTTACAGCTGGGTGATGCTGCTTGGGGCTGTACGGTACAACGAACGAAAAAGTTTCACTTAGCAAGCTGAAGTGCTCATAACTTTTTAACAACTGAGCCATGTGGCTGGAACAAACCTCACGGGGATGCGTTTGCCTCCCTGTGCCACCTGTGAATGTGCATAGCACCAGGCTGGACCCACAGCAGCAGGGCTTGGATTCGCTTCACCTGGCTGCACGTGGCCCCTCCGTAGGTACCTGCTGCCGAGCCCGCCGGCTGGGTGACATTTATCGTCAGCAGGGAGAACAAAAGGCACGTCCAGGTCAATTCACCTGGCCTTTCTCAGGCAGCCACCTTAGAAAGAGATTAATCCTGCCCCTGAGAGGTCTTTTCTCTGCTGTTCATCTGGCCTGTCCGTGGACGTGGGCTGTGTTCGGGCAGATGTATCCCCTCTGGCTCCCTCTCAGTCTGCAGGATTTGGGTACCTGCATGTTCCACCTGTGTGTGGAACTCCACTTTCACACGCTGGGGAGGACACTTTGCTCCTTCCCAGGGCACTACGCAGAGTGTGTGTGGAAGACAGGCAGCTCTGCCTCCCCAGCACCCTCCCAGCATCCATCCTGCTTCCCCAGCACCCTCCCAGCTTCCAGCCTGCGTCCCTAGCATCCTCACAGCATCCATCATGCCTCCCCAGCACCCTTCCAGCATCCATCCTGCCTCCCCAGTGCTCTCCCAGCACCCTCCCCAGCTGGGGCTCTGGCACGTGGCATTCGCCAGCCTAACCAAAGGCACAAGCTGAGAGGGTAGAGATAAAAATAGCCATTTTCTGGTATCTGAGGCTGATTCTGCAGTCTTGAAAATCCTGCACTAATTTCTGGTGTTGATTATATATGTAAATCTGTATCTATAATAGTCTCTCTCATATATGTCTGTGTATATATATACGCACACACACGTAGATGTGTGTGTATCTAACATATGTGCTCCAAGCCCACACAACATATGCGGCTCTGAAAGCTGCTGGAGCGTGCGCATTTCTCAACCCCGGCGTGCGTGGCACCGGCAGAGTGGAGCAGGGTGACACACCTGCCTCCGCCAGCCTCACCACTCACCCCAATGTGGCATCGCCCTCCCTGTCCTTCCAGCTGGGATTTTTGCCCTGCACAGCACCGGCACAGGACCACTGTCCCCTCAAAATGTGTGTGAGGTGGTGGCACCCTCCTGAGCTCCCCAAGGTGCTCGGGGCTTGGGCTTTGGGTGGGGAGGACAAGGCTTGTAAGGAGCATTGCAAGGCTCAGTTAGCCCAGTACAGGTTGCTGCTATGGGATGTGCTGGTTCTCAGTGGCTCATTCATTAGTGTGTGTGTCTTAATCAATCAGGCTGGCCTTCTGCCAGCAGGCATTAACTCAGGCTGGATTTGAGGGGAGGGAGAAGCGCCTTGGGAATGAGAGGGAGCCAGTACCCTTGGAAAGCATGGCTGTGCCCCAGACACGCAAAAGACCCCACCGCAGAGCCCTTGGGGCTTGTGCTACTCAATATTCTGGGCCAAAATTATTTGGAGAGAGGGCTTTTGGGCAGCAGCACTGTCTCTTTCACCCTAGTGTGAGACCCATGTCATTGCAGGGCATCCCCAGGCCAGTGTCCAGCACCAGCGCAAATGTCCGTGACATTGAAGGTGGCAGAGGGGGAGGATGGAGCTGCCCAAGCACAAGGGTCTTCAGGGACAGCACTGGGGTGCCAGTGGCTGTACAACGCTCAAATCCCACGGCAGTCAAAAGGTGCAGCCTGATCCTTTTCCCCATCTCTAGAAAGGGCATCGTGTCTCCCAGCTTCTTCCCTTCACCAGTCTGAGTACGTACATCAGACAGCCAAGCACGGCCCCATCGCTGTAATACAGATAGCGGTAGCATGGCCAATCGCAGTTAAGCAACACGATTCGACTTTGTAATTTCCAGCTGTAGCATATCCAGAAACAGTCTGGAGGAGCAGATCTGATGGAGGCATGCAACTTCAGGAGCCTCGGGGATGGAGAGGGAGAGCGCACGCATCTGATAACTTGGTCTCTTGGCTGGCCGTGAGCTGAGCATGTCCTGCAAAAGAGCAAGAAGTAAAGCAGAGAGGGGAAACTTCTAAGGAAATTTCAGGTGCACAGCTGAGAAAGAGCCTTTCCTTAAGAGAGCTGTTGGTGTTGATGACATTAGTAGTGTCACTGATGGAGAAATTCAATCACTTCCAATGAGGGAAAAATAATTGTCTTTCGAGGTACAGTAGGTTGTTGTCATCTTCCTATGACACACTCCATCAACTTTCAATTTCTAGCACAAAAGCCCTTCATTCTTGCTCGGGCCTCTCTAATCCCTTGCAATGAGCACTCATGGCAGACCTGGCATGGGCTAGGCGAGTCATCTGGGGACAGAAATGCCCAAATTGTACCAAAGTGAGGGCATCACCCAGACCCCATTGAGGTGGGGAGGGGGAAAACCAGCTTGGGTTGGTAGCTGGTGAAATATCTCATCCCCCTGAGCCCCAGTTTCTGTAAAACAAGGAGAGGGGCTCGCATGGCTTGGGCAGAGGGGTTTGGGATGACCCAGAGGTATTGGGGTCCCAGGCAGGTTGGGCATGGGGAAGCTCAAACCCCCTGGGGCTGAGGGATGAGGGCTTGGCTCCATCATCCCCTCCGGTATCGGCCATCAGAGCCGTGTGGTGGCAGGGGAGGATTGCACAGTATTGACTCGGAGCAGAGGTGTGCATGCAGGACAGACAGAGCTCGGCACAAAATGCTTCCCTGCCACTGGGTGAAATAGGAGGTGATTAGCAACATATCCCGGCATCCCAGCCACGGAGCCTTCTCCTCAGGCATTTAAAGAGGAAATATATATTTTAAAATACTGCTCGAACAGAGAGAGGTAATGATGTGTTTCAAGCCAGAGATGGTATCATTCATAAAGCCCATGCTGCTTAATTACATCAGCACCATTTAGGAGAGGAATGATTTCCCAATGAGTTTCTGGTTTGTTTTCCCTCTGTCCCGCTGTATCTTGCCGTGGCTCCAGACGTTTGTCAGGGTCTTTGGTATCTCTGTCTCCAGCCACAGCTTGAGGCTGGCTGCCAGCCCCAGGGATGGGCAAACTGCCGCCATCACCAAGTGCCAGCCCCCCAGAGAGGCCCCAGAGGCTCAGGGTGGACAGCACCATGGCACTGAGGTGATGCCATCCTATTCTGGCATCACCAAAAGTGGTGTGAGCAGTGGGTTGTTGCCCTCTGTGCTTTTGGGGCAATAGTCAAGACTAATTGACCCCACTTCCCTGCTGTCCCGGGCCACTAACTCTATATCCAGTATTCCCATGGCCTGGGAGGGATGTCCTGCCACGTGAGATGAAGGACACTGTCTCCATTGGGCACGGAGCCCTTCCGCCCTTCCTGGGGGCTCCTTGGGGACCCCAGTATTTTTATAGCAGGCTCTTCCCTGCCATGCCACTGTCCTTGTGCAGACCTGTGCCTGCTCGCTCCTGTGCGTGCTGCCCTCCAGCCCCGCAAACCAGGGCTCTTCCTTCCAGAGAAGAGCGTTCCAGGCTGCCTTTAGCCAGCCTGAACCAGTGCTTTCCTTTCGCCTGTCAGATCTCGCCTGACATTATTTGGGTAGGAGCAGAGGGGTGGGAGTGTAGAGAGGCAAAATGGTGCTTTTTTTTTTTTTTCTTGCATTCATGAGACATTTCAAGTGACACACGCAGACAATAATGTATCGCTCAGCCTGAGTACAGCTTGAATGGTTTAAAAATACACTCCTGAACTTTCCACCCCTATTCATGCACAGGCACCATCCCTTTGGGGTCTGCACTTTGGCAAGAACAAGCAAGGAGTTAAGCAGCTCGGCAAGGCGAGCTATTTATGGATGTTGCAAGCTCCCTGCTCTCCTCCGATACCCCATTCAATCCTTTAATTATCTGCAGTTGTTTCATGCTGTGTCTCACCGCGTGCTCTCAGGGGGAAACCGCTGGGGCTTTGCCAGTAGATGGGGAGGGGCGCAGGAAGGGGAAAGACTCTACCACACGCGTCAACGCAGCCCAGGAAAATCAGTGATGCTGTAAGGTGGCTTATCTGGGGGCTCCGGGAAAACCAGGGCATGGCATGGGACCTTCTGGTAGAAGGAAGCAGAGCTTATTGGAGTGACGCTCCCAGTGGGAGTTGCCCGCAGGGAGGAGGACGTAGCGACAAAAGGTGGGAAGAGACTTCCCACATCCCTGGGTTCGGTCCTCTTGCATCCCCAGGCCCTCCCCATGAAATGGAGACCAGGAGCTGCAAAGCATAACACGTGAGAGGGAAGAAGTCAGGAGGGACCGTGCGGCTTGCCAGCCTCTGATGTTGCTGCCCTCCAGACAGCACTGTTTCTCTGCAACGCTGCCAGTTTTGGAGAAGAGAAGGGCTGTTGCCAGGACTCTGTGCCTCTTATTGTTCCCCTGGCAAGCCCGCCCAGCTGCAGACTTGCTCCAGGGTAACATGAAAGCTACCCCTTCCACCTCCCTTAGCCCCCTGTGAAGACGCTGCTCCAGCATCATAAGAATTTTGGTTAATCCACTAATAGTCTTTGAGTAAGTCAGCCAAACAAGAACAGAGACCAGAATAATCTCCAGCGCCTGGAGCTGCGTGGCTGTTAATGAAACCGGCTCTTCGAGCGTCCTCCGTACAGCAGCCTGCACCCCACCTCCCTGGGTGTTTCGCACTCTCAAGACCTGCCCTCAGCACCTTTTCTGGCCCCTATGGACCGTGACGAGATAGGTGGGGAGAGGCCATCCAGGACCAGTGCCCCACATCCCCTCCACGCTGCAGGGAAAGCAGGCACTGGGAGGGCTGGAGGGGACCAGCGTGCCACTGCCCACCTGGAGGCTGTCCAGCAGCCAGGCCAAGGAACCAGCCCCTGGAGACCTCGGCAGATCCATTTGAGCACAGGGTCTGATATCCCCCAAGGGTGGCATCCACAGTTGGACTTGTAGGAGCTCTTCCCATGCAAGCTCCGGCCCAGCTCTGCACAGGGGTGGCAGGGAAGGCAGGAGTGGCTGCTGGGCTCCTCACCTCCTTCCTATGCTTTCCCCAAACTGGGCCAAGAGGCCGTCCACCCTGCTGGTACCCCAGGGGTACATTGCACCCCTGGAGATGACGCTCAGACCCAAGAGCTTTTACAGACACGCACACGTCCACGTGGGTGAATTACCTGGCCTGTGCCTCTCCTGGCACCTGAGCTCGTCCAGCCATCCGCTGTGCTCCAAGGCGGGCTGCGGCCAAGCCAACACGCGGTCCCAACAGGCAGCACACATCCACCTCCATCTGCCGCGGCTGTCGGAGACACAGGCAGCCCCTGCACCGCACACCTGGGCTCCATCTGTGGGGAGAGGGGCAGGACCACCGGTGCCCCTCCAGCAGCTTGGACTGCACGGGAGCTTTGCAGGACCCTGTGATTTCGTAGGAAATGTCTCTGTGTTCAAAGTGGTCTATCAGGCGGAGGTACTGCTTTTTAAAAACGGCTGGGTACTGCAGGTGTCAGGGAGGTTTGTCTCAATAACTGTAACAAGAAGGGGGGGGCTCTCCCCTCCCTCTCTCTGCTTTCTTTGTGGCATCTGTATTCTGGTTCAGCTCTGGATGGCCCTGGGGAAAGGCAGGACCCTGGGCCCCTGTGCATGGAGGGTTAGATGCCGGAAGGTCCCCTCCATACGCAGCCCATGCAGCAGGAGTTTGGGGCTCAGCCCCCACAAAAGCAGGGAGTCCCTTCCCCTGGAAGCCCAGTTCTGGTGGGTGCTGATGGGGCACTGGGTGCCATTGCCACGATCCCCTCCAGCCCCCACGGGTGGTGGCTGTAGAGCCAGGAGCGCTGCTGGGAGCCTGAGGCTCCCCCTCCTTCCCCGGCTCCTCTCCGCAGGAGTTTGCTGTATTCTCACCTGATTAGCGGATTTGAAACACAGCCTTTGGCTTTGAGCCCCAAAATAGATGTTAGGTTGTCTTTATTCCGCTGGAGGCTCCTTAGTATGTAAATCCCTCCCCAGCACGGTTGGTGTGCCTTCCGAGGGGATGGCACCGCCGGGATCCTCGCTTTGCAGGAGATTCCCACCCAGGCTCTGGATCTGCAGCGTCCTGCTGAGCTGGGACAGCCACACTCTCCTCCACCCAGCTTCCCTGGGCCCCGCTTGCCCCTGTGACGGGCACGGAGGGGGCCCGTGCAGCGGCCTTAGGGATGGTGCTGAGGGGAGCAGCGTCCCCCTCCACCATCACCCCCTTCCTTCCCCTGCGCTCTAGGGGATCCGGCAGGTTTCCAGGGAGGCATCTGGGCCAGCGGGCAGTGACATTTGTTTTGTCACTTACACTGTCGTCACCAAAAAAAAGGAAAAAATAGCTGCCTGTAGGGGAGAGCTGGGCCCTGTGACATTCGCTTCATCTTACAGCAGCTAATGCATCCGGCAGCATCCCCAGAAACCGCGCACTCCATCGGGATAAACGAGCTCCGTGCTGCCAGCAAAGCCGCAGCAGCAGAGCTGCATCCCAGGCCACCCCAGTACTGCTGGGCCGCCGCGCTGGGGACCAACTGGGCAGAGGGCAGCACCTCTCCGGGAGGTCAGGGATGCCCCATGCTGTAACAGCCACCTGCTCTCCAAGAACCCTCGGCTCTGCAGAGAGCCGGGAGCGGGTGTTCATTAAGTGACACTAATTGCGTGATACTTTTGCAGTGTTTCCTATGTTGTGAAGATTGCGTCAAAAACCAGCGCCCTGAGGAACCGCCTCTATTAAACTGATGTTCATTAGAGCTGACTTTGTGCTACCTCATTAGGCTTCTGTAATTGAAGGAGTTAATTGATTATCAATAGCTTCAGTTCCCTCCTCCTGTGCCCGCGAGGCCCCGCTGGTTTTCCTCAGGGTCCGCCATTCATCATGTGGCTCAAACGCCCCTTGCTGCTGGCAGTCGCGGGCCGAAGCAGCTCATGTTGCTCCGTGCATCCCCATCCCTGTGCCGTGCCGTGGCCGTCGGGATGCCCGTGCCGCTGCCTTCACTGCAGCATCGTTTTCCTTGTGGGTCCTTTGCGTTGCAGCGTATTCGCCCTGATTTGGTGCTAGCTGCTCTAAACTCTGTTTAAAATACTTTTGATGGCTCCCTTTTCCAGATCTGTTTGTTAATGCGTATGTATTATATTTGGAGAGGGTGCGTGCGGGGGTTCATCTCTTCAGTGACTCTCTCAGGGGTGTGAAAGCGGAGCCTCCGAACCAGCTGCTTCCCGAGCGCAGGCTCGCTCTGCCTTGGCAGGGTGCGTTGGCTACGCCCCGTCCCGCAGCGCCGGGCTGGGGGCCACAGCCTGCACGGGGGGCCCCGGCCAGCCGGCGGAGGCTGCGTGGGTGTGCGTGCACGCTGATTTTCCTGTGCGCGGGTGCTCTGGCTGACTCCCTCGTGCAGACACGTGCTGCCTGACTCAGTCACACGTCTGCTGTTTATTTAGAGGCGGCCTCCTAACACCCTGCCTCGCTCAGCAAAAAAATGAGGGAGATGCTGTGCTTCCCCCAGCCAGCCTGAGACCCTTGTGCCCTGGCACTGCTCTGCTGGAAATGGGACAGACATGGCTGCTGTGGTGAGAGGATCCCCAGGCAGGGACGCGTCTGTGCTCAGCCCTCCTGCCTCGGAGATCTCTGCCTCCTGCCCCATGGGTACGCCCAGAGGCTGACGTCCCATTGCTACGTCCAAGCAGAGGACTGAAGGTGACATGAAGATGCAGCAAGCGAGTTGAGGATGGGGCAGGGGGACTCTCCACTCCTCCATCCTCACAGCCTCCGCTGAGGACACAAGCAGGTCTCAGAAAGCCAGAGGGTAGGAGTGCCACAGGTCATTTCTCTGCAGCTGGTGCTTCTTTTTCCTGGGAACCTCGTTTTTTTAGGCGAATGCCACTGCTCTGCCCCAGCTTGGGGTCTGTGCTGCATCACAGATGACAGCAGAGACAGGGAGAGGGAAGATAGCCAAGGCAAAAGGAAACTGTTGCTCCCCACCTTCGTTAGTTTTAACTAACGAGCTGTTTATAGGTGCGGCATGCTTTCCTCTTTATAAATTCAATAATTTATGAAAGGTATTAAAGGCAAAACAGCCTCCCAGATAAAGCCTGTGATGCGTGCACTCTGGGTATTAGCCAAACGGGACAATGAGCTACACTTGAATAACACACCAAGATATTTACCCTCTCCCTCTATAAATTATTAAGGGGCTTTCTGCACATAATTACACAAGCTTTTATGTTTCTCACTCCCTGCTTTTAATCCTTTTTGGAAAGGCGCCAGTCTCTCATGACAGGAGCTGAGCAAACAGCAAACGTTACAGCCGGGTTTAGGGTCGCTGTGGATGAGGGCGTTGCAGGCGGGGGCACTGGTGTGAGCCCACCCCGCTCGGCATGTGCCGAGGCCAGGGCTCTCCCCACACACCACTGCAGGGGAGGGTATCAAAAGGTGGGAGCCATAGGGGACCGGGCCAGGATTTGGCCCCAGCACAAGGAACCCCTCCTCCTCGGCATGGGTTCACGGAGGTGGCCGTGGGAAAGTGCGAAGCAGGCTCCGGTGTTTTAATTGCTCTCCAACTGCGCATGTAAATCAATGATACGCAGGTGTAATTGGGCGTGCAAATGTCACTAGGCGGCTGTTTACATGTGCAGTGTACATTAGGGGAGCATGTATGTGTGCAAAGAAATACTAAGGATATTAGTAATAATTACACTTCCGAGGGTGTCCGGGTGCTGGGTCCGCTGCCTCTGCTTCTCCAGCTCTCACCTTCAGGGAGCAAAGCTCCCTCCTCGCCCTGCCCCGTGCCACAGGCCCCTTACCCGGCCGACGCGTTTGCTCCCCATCTCTGCCCAGCCTCGGGTGCAGCTCAGCTCCCTCCCTTGCTCCCAGCATCACCTTTCCCTGCGTCACTTGCCAGGCTGGCTGCAGCCCCAGCTGAGGCATGCCCACCTCTCTGCCTGGCACACAAGGCAGCGGCCAAACCTCCTTTAAACACTCAGGTGAGGAGCCCATTTCATACCCTCCGGGCACCCTGACCCCTTTCCGTTAGTTGCCAAGCATTTGTGAGTCAGCCCCAGCGGGATGTCTCTCACACCACCTTCCTGTCCTCCTTGTCCAACACAGCCTTTTCTTTTTCTGCGTGAGCGTTTGACATGACTCTCATGTCCTCCATGCTCACCGTGGTCTCTAGGCCCTCTCTCCTTTGTGAAAAGATCTTTAATCATTGCTCTTTGTCCCGTTGTGCAGCTCCTGTTCTTACGCCAAGCTGTTAAAAAGCTGTCACTGTCATAACTTCCTTGTCCCAGAAATTATCTTTCATCTCCTGGATGTGGGCTACAATAGACACTGAGATGCTCGATATTATTAATACCTTCTGTATATGTGTCAATGAGCTTAAGAATTTAATGGAGCCTTTTCCTGCAGCCCTTCACGCTGCGTGTTTGGGCTGCTTGACAGAGCAGTCAAGCTATCAGGCACTTGAGTCAGGCTGACATTAGGACACGTGGCCTTTCTCCAAGACAGAGGATCCCATTGCAAGGCCTAATTTCCTCACCCCAAGCTCAAACAGGACAGGGTGGTAGAAACCCAGGTGAGCTGGGCTGGGGTAACCCCTGTATAGCAGCCTGGCACCAGCAGCTCATCTCCCCTTCACTTGAGGGTGCTACAGAAGGGCTTTCTTCCCTCTTTCTGCCTGTTCCTTGGAGCATCACGGAGGTCGTGTTGTGAATTGAGATGGGCAAGGCATGAGCATGACATCGCCTACCTCTCACCTCGCTTCAGCTGAGAAGACACGCCTGGACATGGGCTTGGAGACACTGCCGGAGGGGCTGCAGCCTCCCAGCGAGTGCGGCCGTGTGTGGAGACAGCGGTGGGTTCACCCTCAGTGGCCTCCACAGCCTGAGTCCATGTCAATGGTGACGTCGCGGGGCTCCTGCTGCAGCTGTCCCAAGTGGGCGGCTAGTGGTCGAAGGATTTTTGGTACATTGCCTCCTTCTGTTCCAAATCAATCAGCTGACCAGGGCAAGGAGCAGTACAAGACAGTACAGAGAGAAACCATTATGATAATACTTGATAACGATCCTCAATTTCACTCAGGAGCAGCCGTACAATGCAGAATTTGGACTCCCTCCAGCTGATAATGAGAAGCCACTGGACTGACTCAGCCTGCTGTGAGGAGGCAGCACTACACATCCAGATGGCCGCGGGGACGGGCGAGCAGGAATATCCTGCATTGCCCCTCCGTCCCACTCTCCCCCCCCACACACACACACCCTGAAATGTCACCACCTCCAAGGAAGAAAGCACGCGCCATCCAAGAGCACGTTTTTCCCTCGACTGCATCCGCAGGGGCCGGGTGCTCTCAGTTGAAGGCAAACAGGAGACATCTGGGTCACCTTTCCATCCCCAGCCGGAGCAGCTAGGAGGTTACTGGGCAGGATCGATGAGCCAGTTGCCAGCTGAACCCGAGGGAAACACAAGGCACCCTCCTCTCGGGGTGCGGAGGGGCAGAATGGGCGCAGACCCTCCCTCTGTGGTTGTGACAAAGGGAGGAGGCTGGAGGGGCAGACAGCTGGTCTGGCGTTCCCAGAGCTGGTGCTGGCAGTACTTCAAGGTGTGGTACATCTTATCTCAGCCTGGCATTTGCATGTATTTTCTCAGCTCAGCTTGTTACGACAAAAGTGTGAAAATCTGAAAGAAAAGGAACTATAATAATAATAGGAGTAATTAAAATCCATCTCCCTCCTGCCAGCTCAGGCCTTTCTGAACCTTTTGCAGGATTCCTGGACACGTGTGCTGAAACCAAGAGAGATGCTGCTGGGGAACATCAGAACATGTCCCAGCGAGCCTCGCTGAGGGGCAGCTCTGCTCCCCACTGCCCAGGCGGGAGGCTCAGTCCCTCGCATGCTGTGCAGGTGCCACCTCTCCAGGAGGGAGCTCAGAGCACGGATAAACTCCTGCCTCCTGCCAACAGAAGGGAACCATCTGCCACAGCCCGTTATCACCTGAGGATGGCAGTGGCAAAGAGCTGGAGCATCTGTCTGAGGGATGAGCCCCGCAGATGGACACCCAATATTCTTGCCACTCCCTGAAGGTTTTGAAGAGGGAAATGTTCAATGAGGGCTTGCGAATGGAGCTGCTCTCTGCGGTGTCCCCTGCAGCTTGGGGCTACACAGAGGTCAGGGCAGGATAGTCACACTTGGAGGGCCGGGATGCCCCTCATTTTGAGTCACTCGGTGCTGCAAGAAGGAGGTTAACCCAGTTGAGTGGGGCTTTTTGGCTTCCTGTGGTTGGTTGTCCGTGGTGGTGAGATGCTGGCCAGCAGTGGCCCGTGAAGAGCTGGGGACAACCTGACAGTGCCAGGTAGATCTGGGCATCTGGTGCTGTGTGGGGTGGGCTGTGCTGTTCACTGGTCCCTGGGGAAAAGCCAGCACAGAGCTGAAGATAATGGGTCAGTAAACGCAGAAACATGGAAACCTTGGGGCTTCCGTGGGGAGGCCAGAGCAGCTCCTTCTGCAGAGATCAAGGGGGTATATTGCTGCTAGGCTCTGCCCTTGTCCGAGGTGTCCTTGGGGCTGTTGGGGTAAGGAAGTGTCAACCAAGAGGTGGGGTGAGAGTTACCCCTCCGCATTTGGAGGAAGAGAAAAGCCCAAATGGCAGTGCTGCTCCTCGGGGAGATGAGGCTTACAGCTCCTCTTAACCCTTATTGAACAATGCTTGCTTTCCACCGTGCCCTCCATCCTGCCCACCGGCTCACCATGCCGCCAGCCAAAACACACCACCGTGGCTGGCGGAGCAAACCAGGGCTCTGCTGCGCCACCACGCCTGGTGCACCCATGCTGCCGGGTGCTGTGCCACTCCCTCTGCCCACTTGAGTCAGAAATCGCACGCAGAGTTATGGAAAAGGCAGGTTTTGCACAGGACTTTTCTATAGAAGTGCGCAGGCATGCCATCTTACCCCAAAAGCTCATCTCTGCTTCTCCATGCCAAGTCCCCCGGCCTCTGCTGCTCACCGCGCCGCCGGGGTGGGGACAGCCGTCAGAGCTGAGGTGGGAAAGACGGTCTTGGAAGGCCCCCTGCTTCCAGGCAGCGCATAGCATCGCTCTCACACAGCCACCAGCGCCGCTCGGATGGCGTATTTGCCGTGTTTGCCGTATCTTTGCAGAAGGGCTGAGGTGAAATTTCCCCCTCTCACACCAAACGATGCCAGGTATTATTCTGGAGTGTTATTGTAGAATACGTGGTGCCCTGCACTTTAGAGGGGCTTTAACCGTGGCAGGGGGGTGGGGGGAAGCATTAAAAATGGCATTCAGAGCTCTTAGCCCATCTTTTGTCCTCTGTTTGCTTTTTCTGGCCGCATTCAGATTGCCGGCTTTGTCTGTGTTTCTGAAGTGCTATTAACATCGATGGCATCGCTGAAACAGCCGTAATAATAAGAGGCATCGATCTGTGCTGAGTAAAGGTCTGAGGACCACTGAGAGGGGCCAGGCTAAATTTCCTTGAAGTAAGGAGTGGAGTGCGCATGCACGCACACACGTGCCCTTGCCACCCCCTCTCCGTGTTTCTTACCACGAGGATCCTTTGCCCGAGCCCACGTGGGGCTGCACCCCTGACAGGCACCCAGCCAGGCCGGGGTCTGCGCTGGCGGGAGGAGAGGTAGCAGCCTGGGAGCGGGCAGGAGCGCTGAGGGAGAGCGATTCAGCCCTCAGCTTCCTTTTTGTTTCTCCCTGCTCCGCTCAGAACCTCGCGTGCGCCGAGCAGGAGGATGAGGAGCTCTGCTGCGGGGAGGCAGGGGGCCTCTGTCTGAGCACAGAGAGGGGTTCGCGCTGCCCTGGGTTTTCTGCTAGCCCTCTCCAGGGACGTGGGCTCCGGACAGCCGCTGGGCCCACAGCCTCCGTGATGGCCACACACAGGCGTTTGGCCCAGCTCCGGCATGCCACCCTCCGGGCTCCCTCTCGCACAGGAGAGGCCTGGGGCGAGTACGCAGCTGCGTTTTCGCAGGAGGGAGGAAGGGAGGACTGCCCAGAGGGATGCTCTGCATGGGAATCTCCACCCCTGGGCTTGGTTAAATGGCTGGTGGAAGAAGGCCAAGCCATCATCTTCATCAAAAGCTCCCACCAGCTGAAAAGAGCCGTCCAAGGGAAGGCTCATGGGACCCAGCAACGGGACTTCCGCAGAGCCTCTGGCCCAGCCCGTGCCAACACAGAGGGCCCTGCTGCAGCTGCCTTGGGCCCACCTTGGCCCACGGCCGGCTGCGCTGCCGGAACGGCTGAGTAGAAGCAGGACAGAGCGGGAGGTGCCCCAGGAGAGCCCTGCTGAGAGGAAGCAGGAGGGGCAAGTGCACATTAGAAGCAGAGTTTGTGTCCATTACTGCCGGAGAAACCGGCCTCTGCTGGAAGAGCCAGCACTGGGCTAAATCTGCTAATGCTGCTCGATAAATCAGTGCCCATTACAGATGGGGGTGAAGCAGTGGGCAGTGCTTGGAAAGTCGTGTGCTTGGCCCCAAATGAGATACCACCAGCTTGGCGTGCGCCGACCCTCCAAAAAGGCCTTTGGGATCGCCAGGTCCCAGATGGGTGCTCAGAGGCATCTCCCCCATCCCTTCTAGCCCTTGTCCTCTCATCTGCTTGGCGGGGTGGGGGACGGTGAAAAACGAGGAGCAAAATGCTTTGCAGGGATGGCTGCTGGAGGACGGGCTGCTCTGAAATCTCCAGGGTAGCCTGGCATCCTCTCACGCAGGGCTGGGCGCTAAAGCAGGGGCGGCCGGCACCGCTTCTCCAGTCCGGCCTCTGCGACCGACCGGGCTGCACCGGCGGGGGGGGTAGCGGGGCCTCCCGGTGCCCCCCTACCCCCGCACCGGCTGCGGGAGGCGACTAGCCCCAGCCCCTTCCCCGAAAAGCACCGCTTCCCCCTGCCCCCCTC
>WHYT01017994.1:258608-271607 GCA_009806455.1 Tetrax tetrax
GGGGCCGGGGGAGATGCCATTTCTGACCGAAGGAGATCGCCGGCGAGAATGAGATGCAGGTAAGCGAGACGGGGATGCTGGAGCCGGGGGCACCGGGGCTGGCGGTACCGGCGGTGCGGGGGAGCTGGTGCGGCGGCGAGGCGGGGGGGCTCTGTTCCCCCCGGGGCCGGACCCGCACCGGTGCTCGGGGGCTGGGAACTTCGTGCGGGCACCGGAGAGGGCACGGCGGGTGCGTGTGTGTGTGCGTGCCGCGGGTGCCCGCCGGGGCCGGGTTCGCTCCCCCCCGGTCGCGGGGAGCGACAGCGGGACGGGAGGGGGGGACCGTGTCCCCCGGGCCCTGCAGCCCCGCTGGTGCCCATCCCGCCGCCGCCCTGCTCTGCCCCAGCGCCTCCCTCCCTGCCTTTCCCCGCAGCCCCTGCCCAGCCCCTGCGGGAACAGGCGGGGCCGCTGTGCGGGGCCGGGGTCCCGGCCGCCCGAGGCTGCCTCGCCCAGCCGAGGGCTGGGGCTGGGTGGTGCGGAGGCGAGCGCAGGGCTGCCCGATGTGGGAGCTCTCCTTCTCCCCCCCACCCGCGGTAGTTAAGCAGATGAGTTAGGCGGTCTGGAGGGGATTGCATATTCGGGTAGGGTCCGGCTGGGACAGCGCTGCTTGCCAGGGCTGGCTGGGGAGCAGGGCGATCAGCCCTCCGGCTGCAAGGGTTAATTTAGGAGGAGGAACCGGCCCTCTGCCCGTCCCCAAGGCAGACACACGAAGGGTTAAACACGGGCAGGCAGAGCTCACCCGCCCCGAGTGACCGGGCTGCAGGCAGGAGCCATGGGGGGCAATTTTTCAGGGCGAGGGGCTCACCTCTCCATCAGCCCTGCCTGGAGGTGCGTGGGTCGGGGCCGTGGGGAGTTACTGCCCGATGGGGTGATCGCTCAGGCTCTGGAGGGGGCTCTGGGGGCATCGAAGGGTCCCCCTGCCCGGGCTCAGCCCCACGAACAGGAGCCAGCCCGGAGAATTGGAGATGCTGGGGAGGTTGAGGCTGCCAGCGCGGGCTCACCCCTTCTGTGGCGGAAAAAAAAGAAGGGGTTGATGTTGAAGGGGCTTGGCAGGGCAGCCGGGATGGCAAGGATGCCCAGGAGCCTGCTGGCCAGAAGGGCTTTGGGAGCCCTCCCAAGCAGTGCGGTTGCTTGTTGCTCTCTAATACCGTGTGTAGGTTATCAGATTTTTCACCTTGCACCTTGGATGTATAAATAGCCCGGAGCGAAGGGCAGAGGCTCGGTTCGCTCCAGGTGCTGGAGGTGCCACTTCCGAGAAGCATGGGGAGTGTTGGTGCCGTGAAAGTGATTTGCACAAGGAGGGAGGGACAGCGGGCGAGTGTGAGTGTGGGCACGGGTGGGATGAAGTCTCGCCGCGGGTGCGTGCTGGCTGGCAAAGCCCAGGCTCTGCTGCCTCTCTCTGCCTGTCACTAGCCCAGCGAGCGCCGGAGCAGTCGCCATCCACCATCCTTCCCCAGCAAACGCCCTTTCCAGCAAGCGATTCTACCTGCCGGCCTGCAGCAGGGGACCACTGTGACAGCCCCACACTCATCCCTAGCCCACACTGTTCTCCAGGGTCTCAGCCCCACTCCATTGATCTCTTTCTGCTCCTTCTCCTGCCATCTCCCCTTCCCCTGCATCACCTCCTGAGCCCTGATCCGAAATTATAAACCCTTCCAAATCCCCATCCCAGCTCTCCTGCCAGCCTTAACCCTCTCCTCGCTGCTCTGCCGCTTGCAGCAGCCCTGACCTGACCTTCACGCCTGCCAGAGCCGGCCGTGGAGCGGCGGCGTTAGCCATGCCTCCAGCCAGCCCACCGGCACAGGGGCTGGAGGGACCTTACCAGGGCTGCCTGTGCTGCCCACCCCACCCCCACAGCTACCCCAGCCCCACGTCAGCACCACAGCCCAAACCTTTCTTCAACCCCCTTCCTCTGCATCCATTCCTCCAGTTTCAAGTGCACACCTTGTCCCTCTGCCAGACCTCTCGCAAATACAAATGACCAGTAACACCCCGTGCCTGTCCCAGGTGCCACAGAGCCAAGGGGCAGCCTTGCCCTCCAGCCTCGCGCTCAGCCCTCTGCCCATCCCAGCAGCGTGGGAGGAGATGTCTGGGCTGGCCGTGCCTTCTCACCTGCTGCTCCTGGCTCCTTCCTGGAGCACGTTGGCTCGGCAGCTTAATACTATGGGTGGAGAGGAGCTCTTGGAAGCTCTTAGCCTAGCAAGGCTGGTGAGCAAGGCTGAGAGAGAAATGTGTCCCTGGGCTGGAGCCTCCACATCTTCCAGCCCAACATCCTGGGGCAGTTTTCCACATAGCCAGGCCCTTCTACTCCCTCCCCAGCACTGCTCCTCCAGGACAGAGGCAGCAGTGTCCCCCCTTGGGACCTTGCAGGTTACCAGATAGCAGGAGGGGGCTTCTGTCTCAGCTGTGAGACTGCTGGCCAGCAGCTGGGAGCTTGGGCAGCCCCAGCTTTCTGGGACAGGCAGGAAGCGGCTGGAGGAGACAGTGGAGCTGGGTTCACGGCACCTGGTGAAGAGTCAGGTTTTCCAAGCGTTTTTGTGGAGGGATTAATTACAAAACGAACGATTATACTTCTGTAATACCGTACCGTGCTGCAGTTACTCTACACCTATAACGTAATTACTCTATGGTACTTCTAATTACCACTGTTTCATATCACTGGAAGGTTAGCAGCATGACGGAAAGACTTATCATTCCTTTCGTTTCCTGCTTAATACAGTCACTGTAATATTGCTGAAGTTTATACGGCTTGATGTATGTAACAAGTATAAAATCCTGTAACTTGAGGTGTAATTTCAGGGATTGATAAATCACTCTATAATAACGCCACAATTACAGTGTAATTATAGTGTAATTACAGTTGCTGAATTATAAAGCACAACTGAACGTATTGTGGTTCGATAAGGATTAATACACCCCATCAGGTGCTACCTTGTGTGTGTGGTTGTCACTGGGCAGCGATGGGCCCAGGCGTGTGGGATGGCTGTTGGGTGGGGGCTGTCATGGCAGCTCTGGGGTGGCACCTGAGTCAGGGTTGGGGGTTGGACTTATCCCCTCGAGGCAGGGGAGGACGTGTTTGCAATGGACACATCTCTGTGCACATCCTGGTGGGAAAACGCAGTTCCATGAACTCTTTTGAGAAGCTTCAGGTGTGAAAACTGCTGGAGAGACACTCTTCCGTGTCCCCTCAGCCGAGCACTGCCAGCCCATGGGTCTCCCCTTGGCTTGGACAGTTTGCTTGGGCAATGCTGGCACTGGGGTGGATGTTAGCGGCGATGTTGACTCATATTGACTCTCTTTCCGTGGTACTAACGTGAGCTCAGTGTGCCCATACTCGCCTTTTACACTCGACACCAGCCACCGTGGTTTGGAGCCGGCAGGAGGAGGGCACAGCCGGCGGTGCAAGTCGTGGCACAGCTTGGCGAGGGAGGGTGTTTGCCCAGCACTCAAACCCATCCAACGCACTGAATCAGCAGCTCCCCTCCATTTTTTGCCAAACCCCAAGGAGGGAAGGGAGCAGGGTTTATCCTAGCACGAGCAGAAATGGCTTTTGGTGGGAAAAGAGCCAGAAGAGCTTGTCAGGTAGTAGGGAAGGCTGGGATGAGAGAGGAGGGCAACAAATGCTTAACTCAAATCAAACAACCTAAGAAAAATAAAGGCAGAAAGCAACTGAAGGCCATGGCCTCAATTTTCTTCCAAGTCAATTTTTCCCCCCCGCCTCTCTCTCCATCTGGGGGAGTAAAAATTGGAGCTCGCGAGGGGAATGGCTGCATGGAGAGAGATGTCCATGCCTGTGCCGCATGTCCTGTCCCCCTCTGACCCTGGCTGGGGACATCTCTTACTAACAGCCGGTTTTGGTGGTTGTTTGAATCTGCAGCCTTTGGGATAGTGTCAGGGCATGTGTGATACAGCGAGGGAGAGGAGGGTCTGAGGATGCTCCCTTGGGGAAGGAGACAGACACCAGCTGTAGCCCCCAGCAGTGCTTCCCCAGCCCCGGGAGCACCGTCAGCAGCACAGCGTGGCCTCTGCCCTCCCCTTGCCACAACAAGCCAGGAGATAGACAGGTCACACAAAGGTGGCTGTGTCTGAGAGGGCAGCTTGGCCCCGGCAATTGAGTCAACGCTAATAAGTGCCACGGAGGGCCTCATCTCCTCTTTAGCGCAGGCAGGGAGCATCAGGCTCCCTCCATCCCTGAAAGCAGCAGATCACGCCGGCTGGCTCGGGAAGGGCAGACAGCGAGGGGAGTGCGCAGCTTGAGCAGAGACCCTGCACTGGAGTTGACGGCTGTGCTGGGGCAAGACCCAAGTGATTCCCACCTTGCAGGAGCAGCAGTTAGGAGTGACTCATAGAGCCCACCTGGTCCGTGCCTTGGCCTGCTGGGAGGATGCTCAGGGTGTGTTGATGCATTGGCAGCAGCATGGCCGTGTTGGGGGGAGCCCTGCCATGAGGTGAGCTGAGCTCAGCCCTCCCTCTGGCCTTGCCGACACCTCGTCCACCATCCCTTGCCCACCGTGACCCCATACCCCATCCAAACATCATCTCCTAACTGACTGTGGAACTGGGCTAGGCAGCAGCTCGGCATCCCTCTCACGGAGGCTGGGGAGCTTGGCTTGATTTCGCTCTTTCTCCTGGTTGAGTACAGAAATGGCTTCTATTTAACCGTCCTGCATGTTTTCTTCCATGTTTTTTTTTCATGCATCTCTACAAGCCACTCAATGCCCATGGTATCCTGCAGTGGATGTGTCTCCACAAGTGGATATGACTCTCCTGGGCTCCGGAGGAGGACCCAGGTGTCCTGGTCGGAGGCCAAAGGGTTTGCCCGCTGAAGCTGTCACGTTCCTTGTCTCAGGGCTGAGGTCAGTGTCCTGAGCTGGAGACAGTCCTATGGGTGAGCCCGAAGACCCCCACAGGGAGTGGGGTCAGGGTGAGCATTTGCAGGACTGGTCTGTGCCTCCCTGCGACCCAATAGCATCCAAGTGACACTCAAATGGCAAAATACTCCCTGGGAGCCATCAAGCTGGGCTGATCCCCTGCTTTTAGGGATAGGCTGGCCGCTGCTCCCTGAGGGAAGTGCCCATGAGCACCCAGCCCCTGCCCTTGCTGCTGGGGTCCCTGGGCCACGCGCCCGTGGTGCAGCCCAGCCCCTGCCACCCTGCGCAGCCCTTGCTCCGCTGGCAGCCCTTTCCCCCCCGCCACCCCGCATTGCTCTCAGTTACCTCAGTAGGACCCATTTGTATTTTTTTTTTTGTCATTTCCATTCCATTTCTTCATCAGAATGCAAAACATTAAATATTGCTCTTGTAATTGTGGTTAATTTCATAACCAGCACCTTAATTGGATTGGTCTCTGATGGGGAATTCTCGTAGGAGGGAGAAGCAGAAATATTTTGACATGATCTATTCTTTCAGCTCTTTGTTTGGATTTGAGATGTCGAGTGTGAAATGGGAAACAACTGATTTAGACCTTGGAGGCATCCTGGGGCTGGCAAGCAAAGTATGAGCTCTCCTTGTACCCACACGCAGGCACGTGGACAAAACTCTCCCTCCCACACCTGCTCGCAGCCTTTCCCCACCACTCCTTTGGACTGGGGGCAGTCACAGAGAGCCACAGTGGTGTGGTCTCACCCAAAATGTGAGCCTGGGGAGCCAGGGAGGGTGTTAAGGGCCAGCACTGGCCTGGTGGCTTGCTTCTGCCCCAGCTCTGCTGGTGGCTTCTGCATGGTACCACAGAGCAAGGCACAGCAACGAGGATTAGGTAGGAAAATAAAATGGCAGCTGTTAGCCATGCTTTAAATGGGCATGCACTGCAGGAGCCAGAGGAAGGAAAGGATTTAGGGCCACGGTGCTGAGCAGCGTGGGCACCTTCTTGCCCAGCCCATGCTGGGGGAGAAGCCTGGCACTGCTCTGCAAGCTCCCCATGGATCCAAACCTGATGCCGGGAGCTCATGGATGTGAGGGACACCCAACGGGACACCTCCCTTCTGTTGGGAATCGGGCAGCCAAGGGCCCACCGGCATCCCCAAACCTGGAGAGGGACACCAGCCCCTCCTGCGCCCTGTGAGCCAGGTTATTTCAGCAGTGCTGCCAAGGGCGGCAAGTCCCGCGGGGGCCTCAGTGGCCTCCAGCACTTGGCTGGAGCTGTGCCACGCCGTGGCCGTCCCGCGGAGCTGGCGTGCTGCGTGTCATGCTGTTGCTTTGGGCTTGAGCTACGATTTGCTCTGGGAAACATGGAATTGCGCTGCCATTAGGTGCTGCCATTAAACTGATTTGTGCTCAGCCTGTTTATCCTTTTCAATGGGAAACGATACAGAAGCTGAACCGAAATGGAAACCCTGGCCTTGCATTTCCGATTTAATTTCTATGCACTGTATTTCCCCGTGATTACTTTTGTTCTCACATACAACCCAGAGTGCAGTCTCTGTATTATTATCAACATCACCAGGGAGGAGGAGGAAGGGGTGGAAAATATCTCTTTCAACTCAAGCAAAACAAAACCACTCCAAACAACAAAACCACTCCAAAGCAGCCCTCTGTCAAGGGCAGCAGGGGAACCACTGCATCCCCACGGTGGGTCCCTTCTTCTTCTCTGTGCCCAGGGTTCAGCACGCTCACCCGCTGGAAGGCAGAAAGGCCAGGGAACAGCACGGCTCCCCGCGGTGCGGCTGAGGCTGCCGGCGTGCTGACAGCCCTTATCATAGGCATTAAACCCATTGTGCTTTTCGCCCCTGCTCCAGCTGCTGTGCACCGAGCCCTTCCCCAGCACCATGCTGTGGGATGGTGCTGCGCCTCCCGGGACGTGTTCCGAAGGCGCCTGTGGCAGAGATTTGCTGGGGCACAGCACCCACAGCCAGCGCTGGCTCAGCTTGGGGCACCCTCGCTAGTGAAACCAGTGCGTTGGATTGCCCTAAAAAATCCTGGAGTGTCCAGTGCTTTGTTTGCTCCTCTTAACGAGCATTTCCCACCCTTTCCTTCTTGCCTGGGGGATGTTTGAGGTTTGGTTGCAGTGCCAGGACCCCAGGAGCTCTGTGCACAGCCCTCATACCTTGCAGAGGACACGTATCCACGGGGCTGGCCGCACCCAGAGCCCAAATCCTGGCCAGGCCACATCCCGGAGCACCTCTCCGACCACAGAGATTTGGGAAGGGCTGGTGAGGTGGTGACCCCTGGTCCCCAGCTGGCTGGCACTGCCTGGCCGCTGGCGCCGGCACTGCCCGGCTTCGTGGCTACAACTGACTGCAGGGCAGGTGGGCTCAGCCCGTGGCTCGGCGCGGTTTGTTTTTATCTAATCTATTTTATTGTTGAATGAAACAATAACAGCAAATACAGGCCCTGAAGACAAGCCATAAATAATGCAAAAATCAAACAAGCGAGAAAGGGGGAAAGAAAAAAGAATTATATATGTAAAAGAAGCACAGAGAGAGCCAGGCTGGGAAGAGGAATCTTCTCTCCATGTTCGCCATAGCTCATGCTTTCTTTGGCTCCCTTTTTCCTCCACTTCTTTTTCTAGAAATTCCTGCGGCACTAGATTTGTTATTATGTGAACAAAAGTTAGTGATAACTGGGAAGGGGAGAGAGGGACATCTGGCTTGCAGGAAGGAGTCAAGGAAGGAGGTGGATGGAGAAGACTGGGGTTTTTGTCTCTCACAGCCGTGCCCCTGCCCAAGCCCACCGCCCCGCTCTGGCCCTGCGTCACCATGGGAGACAGGACAGGAATGGCTCTGCCGATGCCACCCACTGCTCGTGGGGCTGTTGGTCCTGGCAGCACGGCGCACACATGCCCTCGTTGCCCTGCGCACCTCGTCTCACTGATGGGTTATCACAGAGCCATCTTCTCTGTGCTGCGCTGTTGTTGGCCTCTCCTAAGGCTTCTTAGGCCACTTATTTTAGGCAGCAGTATAAAAATACCAGGGCAGGTCCTAAAGGGAGGTAAATCAGCAGGTTTCTCTGGAGTCAGCGAAGCTGCTGAGTTTATGTCCTCTTAAGTCCTCTTGCTATTATCCCAAATGTTTCCAGGGGCAGACACAGCACTCTAGTACTTTTCTAGGTATCCTGCTCCGGTTGTAGCGGTATTTCAGGGACGCGGCGTGGGAACAGAAGTGGTGCTGTAAGTACGATCTCAGCATAAGTTAAACATAAGGAATGTGCCCAGTCCCTGGCAGTGGCGTCGGTCTGTAGCACCACAGGCTGGGGATGCGCTCGCTGGTCCCTGTTTGGGACTTTGATCCAGGGTTTCCGCCTTCAAGCAGTGGCAGAGACACAATGGGGACACAGCGGCTCAGATTCGTGGCTGTTAGAGGAGATCACGTCCCCACGCCTCAGTGATGTCCCCTGATGGCCCTGTGGGGTGACGTTGCTCATGGGGCCAGGGTGTCGGGCAGAGACTGATGGCTGGAGGCAGTGGGATGTCCCCAGGCAGGGAGCGTTGGGAAGAGAGCAGCTTGTCCTGGTGCCAGGCAGCGGCCCCTGCCAGGCCCTTCGTGGTGCCCCCAGGTGCAGTTTGGGCATTGGGATTGCCAGGAGCAGCTGCCAGCCACAGCACAGGGACCATCCTCAGGGACTGATGCCTGGGTCTGGGGAGTGGGAAGCCACCAGTCACTGGACCAAGCATCCAGGCGAGCCCATACAGAAATGCCATCTGCTCCTGATCTGGAGGAAACACACCCTGGCAGCAGGGTGACTTTGTACCAGCCGCTTTTATGCTGGATCAGGTGGTGTCCTGCCCCTGACAGAAACGCAGGGTTTCACACAGGCACCATACAGCTGTGCTCCGGCTGATTCAGCAGCACCGTGATAGCGTGCTGAGCTGCACAGGGACGCCCCAGCAGCACTGGGGCCGTGCCGAGCTGGTGGGCAGAACGGCTGGGCCACCTGGGCTGTCCCCATCCTGCAGCCCAAAATCTCGGCTGCTTCCCAGAGCAGAGCCCTGCGAAGGGCCCTCCCTGCTGCCAGAGCTGCTCAGAGCCCTCCTGAGGAGCAGAGGGTGTTCAGATACCTCCTTCTTCCCCCTTCCCAGGGAAGACCAAGGCTCCCTCCCGTGTGAGGAGAAAGAGCCACATGAGCAGGAGCGGGACGGTGGCCCAGGCTCTGGCAGCCACTGGTGCCCTGCTCTCCCCAAAGAGCCCTTGGAGGTGCCACCTCGGGGATGGCTGTGTCCTGCGACGCCTTGCCGGCCACGGGCATGTGGAGGCAGAGCGCAGGGATGCCTTCGCAATGTCATCATGACCCTGGCGGCTCTCCCAGAAGGCGCTCATGGGACAGACCTTTCTTTCACCTCTCCGGTGCAAATGTTTCCATAGCCCTAAGAAGAGCCTGGGGTTTTTCCATCCTCCTTTCACAGCTACAGACAGAGAAGAAAAAACCATCCATGGAGACCCTCATGCTATACTGCAGGCTCCTCTGCCCCATGCTCACTCATCACTCGAGCACCTGCTGAGCTGGGCATCTTCAGGTGAGCACCTGGGCTGGCTCACTACATCCACAGAGACAGGAATCCCAAGGAGATTTGCCAAAATAAAGAAAGAAAAAGGAGAAACCCCATTCAGGTAGTTGGTTCATGTCCTTCCCAGCCTCTCAGTGCACACTATCCTCCTGCTGTCCTGCTGACCCAGCCCAAAACATCTCCAGTGCTGGAGTCCCAAGGCCAACACTTGGAAGATATTCCCCCCAGAAAACACAGCTCTTCTGCTCTTTGTCTCACAAGCAGGAAAAAAAAAAAAAAAATCAACCTCCTCCTGGCTTACCTGACATGGGAAGCGTTGAACCACCAACCGGCAGCGGCTCTGGCAGTGGTGGGCCAGCTCGCGTCCCGGCCACCTCGGTCGATGAGTAGGGCAGCATGGCTGGCTCGAGCCCAAGCTCCACAGTGCCCTGCACCCTTACGCTGCTCATTTCTCTCTTGCTAGCTCAGGGCTTTACACCCCTGGCATCCACAGCTGCCTTTGCAATTACTTATTGATCACTTGTCAGGATGTTTTCTTTGCTGACGGGGCAGTGAAGCATGTGCAGGCAAAGACAGAGAAAAGACGTTAAAAACGAAAGAGCAAAGGTGTGAGGAGGGTGAGCATCTCTTGCACAGATGCGATCACAGCAAGAAACAGCTTCAGCAAAAACTGCTTTGAGGTTCAGCATCCTGCAGAAACCCCCAGGATCTCCTTCCCATCGCCCAGCTCCAATAACCTGCCTGCCGAGCCTGAAAACTGCTCTCCAGGCTGGCTCTGGGCCGTTGCTGGTTGTCCCTCCACCACACATAAGTGTTCCTGCATGAGCTCAAGCAGATCCATAGCCTGGAGCTAAACCAGTGGATGACTGGACCAAAGCCTCCCCCTTCCAGCATTCCAGCCCCTCAGCCCACTTTAGAGCTCTTCTGCTCCCCTGTGCATCCCCCTCCCCTTTATTCTGCTCTTCTTGCCCTCTGGCTTGGTGTTTTCCTGACTTGATCCCCCTGCGGCACTGGGGTCACCATGTTTTGGGTGGAAGAGCCGGTTACCCGGAGGACAGGCCTTTGCAGGGCAGCCCTGCAGGCTGGCGGCTGCCTCTGTCTCGGGGCCAGGCAGTGTCAGGGCCGGAAGGGGCTTTGCATCTTAAATACTTCTTGGTGCTCTTTTACAGCCTCAGAGCAACTGCCAGAGCAGATCAGGTTGCCGCACACCTATTCCAGGCTCCCGCCTCGGAGCAGCTGAAAGCAGATACCTCAGAAGGCTGAGCAAAAGCTCCCAGCAGGAGAGCCATGCCTTCACCGGGGTGAGCGGGAGCCGGTGACCCTCAGCAGCTCCGGGCTGCTGGGGCTGGGGGTGGGCTCCTTTCTGGCTGATGTGCCTTGCAGGACTCG
Organism: Tetrax tetrax; assembly: GCA_009806455.1. Classification (NCBI taxonomy): domain Eukaryota; kingdom Metazoa; phylum Chordata; class Aves; order Otidiformes; family Otididae; genus Tetrax; species Tetrax tetrax. Next base: position 269,475 of record WHYT01017994.1, read on the forward strand.
CTCATGTGGCCCCACCACCACCACCACCCTGACCAAGTGATCCCTCTCACCTTCTGCCTGTTTCTGTCCCCTTCTCACACCCTCCTGTGCTGCTTCCAGAGGGTTTGGGGCCAGGACCAGACCCAGGGCAGCCCTTTGCACTGCAGCAGCCTGTTTGCGTGCCCTTCATATAGGGCACAGCCCATCCATTAGCGAAGGCTGAGGAACCATGGTGGCAGCTTTCCGTCACCCAGGCCTGCGCTGTGCCTCCAGGAACCCAGTCTGCTGCCCACCAGCCTGCCCTGGCAGCACTCAGAGTGTACCTGAGGCCTCGCCCTCTTTGGTTTCTTTTTACCCATGTGAAGGAGCGTGATTCCAGGAGGGAAACCACCCCCTTTGCCCTGTGTGCTCTGGTTTCTGCTCCCACCCAGCCCCTGAGCATCCCCGGGCACCAGAGAGGAGAGCAGCTGCTACGCTCCGAGGTCTGGGTGGGAAAAGAAGAGGAGGAGGGAGAGACAAAGCAAAAGGGCCCACAACTGCGCACTGGATGCAGGGGGAATGATGGAGAAAGGAGGAAATGGGCATGAATGTGTTTGGCAAATTAAAGCTTCTCCCTTTGTTTTGCTGCTTTGCAGATAGCTACAGGAACACTTAGTGTGGAGCCTGGGGTCTGGATAAGCAACTCTTTTAGCGGCAGGAAAGGTTGTTAAATATTTATTTGTAAACCTGGAGTCTTTATCTCTAAAATGTAGTCAAGTTCAATAAAATTTGATTTAGCTGGAGCGGCTTAGAGGAGACCAGCGCTCTGACGCCGCGAGCTGGGTCTCGGCGGCTTCGTGCAAAGCCGGCAGGACAGAGATGGGGTGAGGCTGTGGCTGACCCACGCCTGTACCCACATCCACGCTGCAACCCAGTGCGGGTGTCTGGTGCTGCTGGGATCAGGCTCACCCCTGTGTGCCCCACAGCACCGCAGCAAGGTGGGCTCCTGCGGGGATGGAATGGGACAGGGGATGCACCCCTCCCTCCCCCAGCCCCATTGAGCCCCCAGAGCACTGCAGCCCTCCCCCCCCATAAGGCTCGCTTCGTCCTAAATTGCCTGTTGTCATTTGCTGCTCTGGAAAGCATCTGGTTCAAGGGTGAACATCTCCCACAGTGTAATTTATGGCTGCCAGGTGGGGGTTATAGCTGACTCGGGGATTTTTGCCGCTTGCTTACTGTCAGCGTGGCAGATTGCTCAGTGTCGAGGCGCACCAGCCCAGCCCCAACTTCTGGGCACCCCTCTGGGGCGGTGAGCGAGGGACAGCAGAGGGCAAAGCCAGGCCTGCTGCCCACCCCTCGGGGCAGGAGGGCAGCAGCAGCCCCAGGAGCAAACCTGGGCTCCCTCCTGGGTCACAGCCTGGGGTTGGTTTCCCTAGGGCTGGGGCAGCCTGTGCCTGTCACAGTGGGGCGATCCCTGCGCACGCCAGCACTCCCGCCCGGCCCAGGGCTGCGTTTCCAGGCACAGGCCCGGAATAGCATCTTCCCTCCCAGCGCTGATCCCAGGTGGAGACACTCAGCACGGCTCCAACGCGCCTGTCTGCGCCTCTTCGGCCAAGTTGAGCAGCTTCCCTGAGGGAAGGGGTTCTGCTTTGGAGCCCTCATCCGCAGGTGGCGTGGTGGCAGGGACAGGGGTCAGCGGATGCCATGGCTCTGGGCATGATTTTCTGCTTTGGTTTGCTCATTGCCTAAAGGCAGCGTCTCTGGCAGCTGCTCCTTTCTTATTGATTCTTCTTCTCATGTGAGAAACGAAAGCCGCGTTCACGCCAGAGGGCTGCAGCTCTCCCTGGGCTGGCCTGGCCGTGTGTCACAGCCATGCGGCCTGATCCCACCTGGCAGCTCGTGCTGTGCCGCAGCCGGGCACCCCGGAGGGGTCCTGGCGCATGCTTCGCTGTCCTCAAAGTGAACCCAGGAGGGCTTCTGTTATTGGAAAGCCCTTGCTGGTGCGTTGTCTCAGCCACTTCAGTTTCCTGCAGGTGGCAAGTGCTGAGAGCAGCTGCTGCCATCTCCCCCTGGTGACACCGAGCCCTCTCCCCAGCCCAGCCGTGGCGGCTGCAGCCCCAGCACAGGGCACCACGGCACCGCGTAGCGGGTGCGGGACAGCCAAAAGGGCAGCCC
>WHYT01017994.1:271772-417458 GCA_009806455.1 Tetrax tetrax
CGGGGCGGGGGGGGGGGATGTGTGAAGCCATGCATGCGGTTGGGGATCTCAGCTCACATGGAAATCACGATTCGTCATTTTTACACGGGCATCTCTTAATATCTGCCTCACCTTGAGGCACAAATATTCCTCTCTGAAACAGCCAGAGGTAAATGGGAACCAGAAGTGATTTAAAGCTCATCTTAGCCCAGAATTTTTCAGCTTATTCATTGTCTTTCTCCCAAAACTCTTCTGTGTCTCTGGCTATTAAGATTACGGATCGTTTTTTTTTGTCAGGGATTGCATTTATCATGGATTTACATTTAGCTGAGAACTAATAACACGTGAGGTGTGTCTAGACTTTAATTCTACACAAGCAAGCTTGTGTTATCTTTACTGCCACGCAAATTTTGCTTTATTCATCTAGCATGTCCTGGCTTTAGCCATTGACACCACATCACTCCCACCAGCTCTGGCCGCTGCCCCTCCGCCAAGGTGGGTGCGAGGCCAACAGCACAGGACCAAACATATTGCGGGTGCAATCCCCTTCCTGCGGGTGGAAAGGCAGAATTTGGCCCAGGGGAGGTCCGGGCTCTCACCCTGCCCCATGCCCAGCAGGGACCGGCATGCGGCTGCACGCACCGGCAGAGCTGAAATTTCCTCACAGAACGTAGCCAAATACGGCCGGCTGCCTGGAACGCTAATGAGCTGAAGTCTTTTCAGCCCTGGTGTAATTAAGCCCCTTAGACTGCATTTTGTTTTGCATGCAGCGTTTTGCTTTCTTTGATGGCTTTCTCAGCACGGCTGTGAGGAGCGGGAATTGCTTTCTGAGAAACGCCGGCCGAAGGAGGCTGCGAGCGAGCCGGCGCGCGTCGGCAAGCGGGCCATGGGAGCAGCAGTGCCGCCAGCGCCTCGTGGGCAGGAGGAGAGGGCGTTCGCCAGCCGCGTGCTGTCTGTGGGGAGAGGCGGCAACAGCAGCGTGGGGATCCCCAGCAGCTCAGCCCCAGCCAGGGACCAAATCCACACACAGCTGTTTGCCCAAGAGTTCCAACCGGCAGTGCCATCCCGGCCTCGGCGTGCCGGCACATCCCGGCCCCACCCCAGCGCATCGCAACGGCAGCAGCAGCCCTGCTTGTGTTTGTAAGGCTGCCCAGCGCCGTGAGCGCTAGGGAGGTGATGACACAGGGGATGATGAATCGTAAATACCCGGCAAACGGCTCTTTGCAGCCTGGCCCAGGCCCAAGCTAACCCACTGGAAATGTTTCCACCGGACTGGGACGTGCTGGCCCTGGGCCAGCGTGAGCGAGCGTGGCACCGCTGCCAGGGGAGCTGTGCAGGATGAGATCCTGGCACTGCACCCCTTCATTTTGGGAGTAACATGCTTTGAGTGGTTGCCAGCGGCCATCTCCACTGCAGAGGTAGCAGGGAAAGGGGATGGAGAAGGACAGCGAGCCAGGACGAAAACCACAGGAGGATTTCTGTGCGGACCCTGGGCCCTCACAGCCAGACCTGTGCTGAGGCCTGGCGGTTTCCGAGATGGTGCTGGTGGACATCTTTATGGCCAGTCCATCATCCTTCACCCTTGCAACTTGGAAAGGAATTTTGAATAATTTTTTGGGAACAAAAGTTACACTTGGGTCATATATCTGTATGAAATGATGAATATAAACAGATGCAATGGAAGTAACACACAGAATGCATACCAGAGCCATAAATAGTGCCGGAGATGGGAAGTAATGCTCAGGATATATAATGATGGGTACAAACGGAGCCAGTGGAAGTAATGTATTGAGCATATTCAGCGATAGCCATAAATAGCATTAGTGGAAGCAAAGCAGAGCGTACACACAACAACAGATATAAACACGGTCCGGAGTAGCTGTGCATCTAATATGCAATATTAATGTGATTTGATCCCTAGTACCAGCTTGAACAACAAAGAAATAAATGCAACAGAGGCGGCGCAGCAGGGAGCGTTTATTTCCGCTGCTGATGGAACGGGGCGGTTCTGGGCTGGGGCACAAGCCAGACCATAACCCCCGAGTGGGCTCCAGCCCTCCCCAGGGAAGGCAGCAGGAGGCCGGGCCTTTCCCAGCTGAGACCAGGCGGGACCCCCTTGCCCCGCAGACCCCCGACCTCACATCAGGCTGTAGCTCACCTGTGGGTACACTGACTGGGTGCTGCTTCTCAGGGGGGACAGGCACGGCAGGAGGCAAGGGACTAACCCTGGGAGGAGGGAGACTGAAACTGGGCTGCTGCGGAGCCCGGGGAAGCGCCGAGGAAGGGGACCGGTCCCCACAGAGCTGTCGCCGTTGCTTCCTGCTCAGACACCTGGCTCCCAGCCAACCCCAAGCGGGGTTCCCCCACATGCTTGATCCTCTGCTAGGCTCCAAAGCAGCCTTTATATTCAGGCTCCATCTACAGGGAACTGAATAATTTCAAGAGCTTAAAATAGGATGTAGATAGATGTGTTTAGTATTAATTTTTTTTTTTTTTAAGCAGCCGAGGAAGCGAGGTCTGTCTGACACAGATTCCTCAAGGCTTACCACTCAAAGTCTGTGCACGTTCAATCATCAAGTGGAAAGTTGGGGGGTGGGGAGGAGAGATGGTCTTGTAGCTGAAGGGATGGATTTCAACTGGAAAATGAGAATCTCTGCTCTGCCTCAGCGATGCCTTGCACCTTATTGTCAGTGCTACCAGGATGGTAAACCTTTACAGTGGTTGTGGCCGTCCTTTTCTCACGTCCACCTTGCTCTCTCTCTTTCCCCCATGTTACCTGCAGGTGAGAGATAGGATGGTAGCTGGGGAGGCGAGTATGCGCAGCCCAATCCTGGCCTGCTGGCAGCCGATTCTCCTCCTGATGCTGGGATCCATCCTGTCTGGCTCCGCCACGGGCTGCCCGCCGCGCTGCGAGTGCTCTGCCCAGGAGCGTGCCGTCCTCTGCCACCGAAAGCGATTCATGGTCGTGCCGGAGGGGATCCCAACTGAGACCAGGCTGCTGGACTTGGGCAAGAACCGCATCAAGACGCTCAACCAGGATGAATTTGCCAATTACCCTCACCTGGAGGAGCTGGAGCTCAATGAGAACATTATCAGTGCCATTGAACCTGGGGCTTTCAACAATCTCTTCAACCTCAGGACGCTGGGGCTCAGGAGTAACAGACTCAAGCTGATCCCCTTGGGGGTGTTTACTGGACTCAGCAACCTTACCAAGCTAGACATTAGTGAGAACAAAATTGTGATCCTCCTAGACTACATGTTCCAGGACCTGTACAACCTGAAGTCTTTGGAGGTGGGGGACAACGACCTTGTCTACATCTCCCACCGGGCCTTCAGCGGCCTCAACAGCCTGGAGCAGCTGACCCTGGAGAAATGCAACCTGACCTCCATCCCCACGGAGGCCCTGTCTCACCTTCACGGCTTGATTGTGCTGCGGCTGCGCCACCTGAACATCAACACCATCCGGGATTATTCATTCAAGAGGCTGTACCGGCTCAAGGTCCTTGAGATCTCACACTGGCCCTACCTGGATACTATGACGTCCAACTGCCTCTATGGCTTGAACCTGACCTCCTTGTCCATCACCCACTGCAACCTGACGTCCATCCCGTATGTGTCGGTGAGGCACTTGGTTTACCTCCGGTTCCTGAACCTGTCCTACAACCCCATTGTCACCATTGAAGGCTCCATGCTCCATGACCTGCTCAGGCTGCAGGAGATCCAGCTAGTGGGAGGGCAGCTCACCACGGTCGAGCCCTTTGCCTTTCGCGGCCTCAATTACCTGCGCATCCTGAACGTGTCGGGGAATTTGCTGACCACCCTGGAGGAGTCAGCCTTCCACTCGGTGGGCAACCTGGAGACGCTCATCCTTGACAACAACCCCTTAGCCTGTGACTGTCGGCTGCTCTGGGTTTTCCGGCGGCGATGGAGGTTGAACTTCAACAAGCAGCAGCCCACCTGCTCTACCCCTGAGTTCGTCCAGGGCAAGGAGTTCAAAGACTTCCCTGATGTCCTCCTGCCCAACTACTTCACCTGCCGCCGAGCACGGATACGGGACCGCAAACCTCAGCAGATCTTCGTGGATGAAGGCCACACCGTCCATTTTGTCTGCCGGGCAGATGGGGACCCGCCCCCCACCATCATGTGGCTCTCTCCCCGGAAGCACCTCATCTCTACCAAAACCAACGGGCGGCTCACTGTCTTCCCTGACGGCACGCTGGAGGTGCGCTATGCCCAGATCCAGGACAATGGCACCTACCTATGCATTGCCAGCAACGCGGGTGGCAATGACACCATGCTGGCCCACCTGCACGTGCGCAGCTACTCCCCAGACTGGCCCCACCAGCCCAACAAGACCTTTGCGTTCATCTCCAACCAGCCCAACGAGAGCGATGCCAACAGCACGCGCGCCACCGTGCCTTTCCCCTTTGACATCAAGACTCTCATCATTGCCACCACCATGGGCTTCATTTCCTTCCTGGGCGTCGTGCTCTTCTGTCTGGTGCTCCTCTTCCTGTGGAGCCGGGGGAAAGGCAACACCAAGCACAACATTGAAATCGAGTACGTGCCACGCAAGTCTGACGCGGGCATCAGCTCTGCTGATGCGCCGCGCAAGTTCAACATGAAAATGATTTAACCCGGCAACAATTTGCAAATAATAATGGTGGTTTTTTTTTTTTTTTAAAAAAAAAAAGAACAAAGGAACAAATAAAAAAATAATTAAAAAACAAACATTGATACAAACATACCGACCTCTCTTCTTCCACCATGCCCTCTGCCCCTGTCCAAACCCCACTGCACCCGCACTGTCACCACCTCGTCCTCCTCCTCCTCTTCTTTGTACCAGGAAAACATCCAGCCGATGTCTTCAGGACTCCTGTGTTTGTACGGACTTTGTCTGATGGACTCTGGTGTCAGATATAACTCTGAGAGGGAAAAACAACAGAGGGGGGAAAAAAAAGAAAGAAAAAAGAAATAAAAATCAATAAAAAGTTACGAACTTTCTTCTGTAACTTTGATTTCAATAATTATGGATTTTTATGAAAACTTGAAATAATAAAAAACCCTATTTCCTATAGATAGTTGGAATGCAAAATCTTGACTTCTTGATCTGTCCAGTCCTGTATCTCCGGCGAGCACTCGTTTTGTCGCCTCGGAGGCGTTTTCCAGCCGCCTCACTACGAGCAGTCCCAGCCAGAGCAAGCCTCCTGCTGACGCCACAGGTTCACGCTCCCCAAAAGGCACTTCTTGGGGTGTCTTGGGCCCCGCACAGCACTGAGAGGAGTTTGAATTTTTTTCCCCAGGACTGGCTGTGGTTTTATAGCCAGTTCCCCTGCCCACCCTCAAAGCCCAGGGGAGCGGGGCCGCGGCGCTGACATGCATAAGCAGTCTGTAGCAGGACTCTGTCTACGTGGTGAGGACGCAAAGCCCCGTCAGAGGGCAGGCAGCAGCTCGCCGTGCCAGCGGCCCCGAGGCTGAGAGCCAGCAGGGCCAGGATTTGCCCGGGCAGTGCTGGCAGCAGGACTGGGGGTACCTGGGGATCCCACTGCCCCTTACCTGGGGAGAGGACTTTCTGCCTGCTGTTGCCAGAAGCACAGTGGTGTCTCCTCTCCAATGGGGGACAAGCTGGATCTTCTGCTATGGACATCTGTCCCTGCAGGCAGGGATGCTGCAATTCCATTATCACCCTTGCTGGCAGTACAGGCAGGTACCCAGGGCCGAGCAGCTTCAGCGCTGCGCTCCCCATCTGCCTGCAATGACTCTCAGGGTAGTTTTTGGACTTGACCACTGGCAGACAGACTTGCAAGCACCTTCAGAGACATCCAAGGGAATTTAGCTTTCAGGATTGCAGGAGACCTTATCTGGAAAAAAAAATAAAAAAAAAAAAATTACATACATTTATAAACACACACACAACCAGAGAAGAACAGGCAGAGGGCTGCAGCAGAGAGGTGGCGCAGGCTGTGATGCACTAGCTGCCCTGGTACTAGCTCCAGCATGCCCCTCACTGTGGTGTCTGGTCACCAGGCAGCAGCCTCCCTTTGCTCAGCTCTGGTGCTTGGGATCAGGAGGCCTGGGATGTTTGTATTGTCTCAAGGAGGAAACGGGGAGGAATGGGGGTTAAATTGGCTCCCAGGCAGGGTGGGAGAGGTGTGACAGTGCCACCCTGCCCTGAGACCAGAGCTACCTGCAGCAGTGAGATGTGGCACAGGGTACAAAACAGATCAGCATAAAAGTGTCATACAGCAAAGGAATTAAAAAGGAGTGAGTCGGGAGGGCAGCCACAGAGGGAGAGAGTGGTATTAAGAGACAGAGAGCAGTGGGGACAGAGATGCCTCAAGTCAACCTTTGAAAATAAGAGAAGCATGATCAGAGCAGCTCAGCCCTTCCGCAGGTGGTTTGTGCCACCCTCCCAACGCCCAGAAGGTGCAGAGCGGGGCGAAGGCCTTGGCCAGCCAACCCACAGGGGTCTGGTGCCACGGCCTGGGGACCCCAGCACAGCCTGATGGCCTTTGGCTGTGCTGGAAGCACAAAACACCCCTGCCAACAGTGGTCATATGGGCACTAAAGGTTTTTATAAGTGTTACTGAAGCAGCGAGTGCTCCCCAATCCTTTCCAGTTGCCATCAGGACCAGTGGCACCGCACCAGCCAGCAGCTTTCCTGGCCCCACCAGCCCCGGGCAGCATCACCGGGGTGGATGAGCCGAGATTTACATTCTTGATTTGTAAAGCACTTAAGGAGTCTTCGGGAATGAAAGCCACTACAAGATGATCAAAAATAAGCGACAGGAACCTGGAGCACCGACAGGTAAAAGAATGGATTTCCTTTTCTTCCAGCAATGCACCAGTCTAGAAGAACTAACCTGAAACATCTGTGCTGGTGGGAAGGGGGGATTTTTTTCTGGTTTCAGCTTTCTATTCATCTTCAAACAAAACATTTTGTGTTTCTCTCTTCACAGTGGGTTTCAGGAGCTTTGATTTGTTAGTTTCTCATCTCTACCCCATCTTTCCTTTATAACTTTGAAACCAAAACAGTGTTTTAAAGCCTTTTGCTTTTGTTTTGCTTTTTAAAAGAACCAAAGCAAAGCACTTCTTTGCAAGCTTCCCCTCCCACCAGTGTTTAACCAACATTTTCGGTGAGCTAAATACGAAACCATGAACAGCAACACACAAGGCCTGAAGCTCGGCTCCACCTGCACCGCAGATCCTGTTCCAGCCACCCCGAGCACTGGCCTGGAGCAACACTGCCCTGGGAAGAACCCTCAGCCCTCCGGAGGAAGACGTGCAGCCCAGAAAGCCGCGTACAGCAGTGCGTTAGGTGCAGAAATCTCAGTCTGAGCCTTGTTGCCATGACTGACAATCAGCGGTTCAGCAGACAGCAGAGAGGTGGAGGGGGGTCTCTGTGTTCCCGGGCAGCTGTTAACACCAGCCATCCAAAAGAGCTTCTTAATTGGCTCCAGTCATCCTTTTTTAATGCTGTAATTAAAAGAGCTAATTCAACACACGTAGATTTTAAAAAAAAAAATACTAAAAACCAAGTCCAACAAGGTATTTGCAGCATACTACAACTTCCCAGCAGTCAAAGGGAAGAATAAAGTCTTTCACGGTTAAATAGAAGCCTTAAAAAAAAAGTAGAGAGAAAATTATTTTTTTTTTTCTGTGTAGCATCTCAGGCTGTGCTAGCACAGGATTTTTCCCACCCAGACCCAGCCAAACCCACCACCTCTGCTGCTCAAAACCCTCCCAGGGGCGGAAGACACGCTCCCTGCCCCGCATCCGAGCTGGGGCTCCGAGTCCCTCATTAGTAAGTTTGCCCAGTGCTCTGTGGCACTGCTGCCTGCCACACAGCTTATTATCCACACTGACTTTTTAAAATCTTCGATGCTTTGTGAACTGGATAATTTTTTTTTTCAGTCACCATGGGATTAAAGCAGATGGATGGAGCAGAAGAAAAGCATCTCAGAGTGGCCAGTATCTCAGCTCAGCAGTTTTCATGGATGGTAAAGATGGGGAAAAAAAAACTCACAAAGAATAAACTCTCCTTTGCTGAAATTTACAGTGTGTTTCTTCTGCAGTTTAATCAGGGGTGAGAGAGCAGGGGCTAGGTTCCAGCATTGCTCTTCAGGTAACCGTGGGCTATATGTCAGAGCCAGACAACCCTTTTTTTTAAAAAAAAAAAATAAGGATAAATGAAAAGCACTTAATGAAACAGCTTTGAAGAGAGGGAAAAAAAACCCAGAAGAGATGTGTTTAGGGCAAGGAAGGGAGGCTGCCTGTGAAATGTGCCTTACCTCCCCTACTTCCCAGGCTGATGGGAGCCCCATGACAGGCACTGTGTGTTGGGATGCGGCAGGGAGGAGGACGAGGGGTTATTCAGCACTTCCAACCTGGTCACATCACCCACCACTGCCCTCCTCAACAGGCTCCATGTTTCTCCCCACCGCCGTGGGCTGTGGCTGGCAGGCACCCGACTTTCCCCTGCCGCCGCCGAGGCAGGAGCAGAGTTATAGCTTCCTGCGGGACAGACATTCATACCCATCACCTCCCCGGCCCTCCCCATCAATCCCCGCGCCCGCTCAGCTCCTCTCCCCGGATCATCAGAGGCAGAGCAGCGCACAAGGCCAGGTTTGAGACCTTTGCCTACGCAGGGGTGAGGGTGACCAGAGGAGAGGGCTTTGGGCTGGCCCTTTGCCTCCCTGCGCCCCGCAGCCCCCCCGGCGCTCTGCCCGCAGACCCTGGCTTGCTGCTTTCCCCCATTTCTATCAGGCCTTATCGCGCTTCATTTTACTCCTTCTTTCACTAACTGCCCTCCCTTTCTTATCTCTGCTTCTGAGTCAATTTTTTACTCTTTCCCTTTTTTCTTCCTTATCGCGCTCTCTCTCCATTTTTTTTTTTTTTTATTTTTGAAAACACTTTCTGCCTCCCCTGCTTCTCTCTCACTCTCCTGCCATTTCTCTCTGTCAGGTGCTCTTCTCTCCCTGCCACATCTCTTCTTGCCGTGGTTCCCTCTCTGCACACACATTTCTTCCCTGCATCCCTCCTCCCCTGGCAGGGTCCCATCCTGCTCCCTCCACAGTGTGCAGTGCAGTGGCACGGAGGGAAGGAGGGAAAAATCTTTGGGCTTTGCCTCCTTTTCTCCTTTCTCTTCCCCACCCTCCAGCCTTGTCCCTCTTTTCCCACCTCCCCCTGCCTCACTCCCCACTTGCTCTCCAGCCCTGCCCGGCCAGTTTGCCACAGGACAGGGCATAGATTTACAGTGCCATCCCAGCTATCATGTTTTTGGCAGGACACGGCAGAGGAGAAAGGCTTTGAGGGGCTCAGCACCCCAGAGGAGATGGCTGGGGGAGCAGCCCTGCTCCCCATCTCCCTGGCCCCGCCATGGGCACATGCAGCGCCTCCAGGAAAAAAACAGGCCTATTGCTTTCCTCTCATTTTTCTCCGTCTGTAGCTGCATGCTTATGATAGATTTACTGTGATTCTATTGGTTTATGATTAAAACCCATAAATTTTACTAGGCCTTTTTCTTATTTTCCATAATCTGCAGGATTCAAGGCAATCAAATTTTAACTGGAAAGCATGGGCTGTGCAGTTAGGTCCCCGTGTAATGGGGAATGGTTCATTTCCCAATCCACCCCCATTAGTGGTGATACTAAAGAAATATTGCCCTGTGAAAGAGATTTTTCCTCAATTCCCTTTAAAACAACATCCTCACCTGAGCAAAGGATTGGAGGAGCAACACGAACCTCAAGTAAAACACAGCGTCCCCACCACTGTGGTTTGTTCACATCCCGAGGTTTCCAAGCAGAGTTTCCCGGTGGACTCAGGAGGGTGCTGAGGGTCTCGGGGGGACCCAGTCTGGGGTGAGCGGGGTGGCAGTTGCGGGTTCCTGTCAGCTGCTCTGTCTCAGCTCCCCATCACCAGGCAGCGGTTTGCTCCAGCCTCTCTGGAGATTTCATCATGTGCCCGTTACGATCCAGGTAATAAGACATTTCATTCAAATGAGCAAATTTATTCCAGTGGCACTTTAATAACAAAATCAATAAAACTACACTTCCCAGCAGGGCTTTATCATATGCTAAAACTACAGCATATTGCCTGCATATACTAAATTCTCTTCCTGAAATAAAGTGCAAAGTTTAGAAGACAGATGACACCATTTGCAGCACTAGTAGGATAATACCCTAATAAATCCACGGCCACCTGGGCACTTCAGAGTTGTCACACACTGTACTCAGTGGCCACTGGGAACTTCCCAACGACAGCGAGAGCAGGAATGAGACCTTTGTGGCTCCTTGGGCTCACGGTGCAGGTGTGAGGACCACAGGCTCTGGAGTGCAACCCTGCATATCAGAGCAGCAGGGCATCCAGGCACACAGACCAGCCAGAACGGACGGCATACGTGGAGCATCGCGACCCGGTTATCAGTGCAGGTTACCTTACCTGTGGTGGTTCTCTCCGAAAGAGTCGGCTCTGATGGAGTGGGCAGGTGAGCATCCAGCTTGGGGACCAGGCACTCTGCGTGGCGAGGACTGGGCTGGCCTCTCCCAGCAGAGCTCCTCGGTGTCACCACTGAGCTAGAAAAGAGAGGGGACAGTCAGGAAACACTGCCGGTCCTGCACGCCCAACAGTCAGCACCCCGGGACAGGCAGCTGCCCGAGGAAGCGCCCACGTAAGAGGACAGTTGCTGCCCTGTCTGCCAGTCAGCCATCTCCTACCAGCTCTCCCCTCTTTTTCCTCGTCCCTCCAGCTTGCGCTTCCCAAGATATCAGTGTTCCCCAGCCCTGAGTGCTGCAAAACTAATTAGCTCACTACAAAGATTGAGGAATAATTAGGGACTCCACTGAAAGCACAAAACTAGGGCATCTCGCCTTAAATAAACGCAAGCGTCTCTCTGCTCTGCTGACGGCCCGCGACTGCTTCAAGCAGATGATTACACGACACGCCATCCCTCGGCTCCCACTCCAGGCACGTTCACCAGAGGAGCCTCTGCCCCCATCTCGCTGCTCAGATAGGTGCTATCTGGCTTTTCAGCTTGTGTCCTTGCCACTAAACCCAGCTCCCCCCCAGAGCACTGTGGCTAGCCAGGCACCAGGGCAAGCAGGCAGCTTTCCTGGAGATGCTAGGGCCACTGGTTTGGGCGCTGCCTTCTCGGCAGTCCACCATCTCCAGCTCTCTGGGGTAAAGCTAGCACCAAGCATGAAAAATAGTTAGCAAGAAAAACATTTGCAAAATTTCTTTTCCAGTTGGCTCTGTTGGGTAGAAGGGACTACCAGAAAGGCTAGTAGCGGTAGAAAGGTAGAAAGGCTGTTTTTGTACAGCCTTCCCCCTGAGCAGCTGCACCGTGAAGGATGGGAATCTTCCCTGCCCCATGTTGAAGCCCCTGAAGAACAGGGGGATAGAAGAGAAGGGGGATCTGAGGACTGCATAGGTCCCCTTTCCTCACATACGGGCCTGGGCACGCTAAAGTCCCCCTGGTGACACACAGAAGGTCCCTGCAAACTCATGTCTGCTCCTGAGGAAACACCCACCCCTCCTGCCGCATCGAGGTGACGAGCAGGAGATGGAGTTGGAGGCAGCCCAGCACGAGACCTCGCTGATCTCCACCACTCGCTCATCTCTCCAGCACTGCAAACAATCCCTCCTCCAGCCATTGTCTGCACCTGAAGTGCTCCACACAGCTTTGTCACTTACTAATGATATTTAATAACAACCTGACACTCAGCCCCTGCATCCCACTCAGAGACCTGAGGCAGCCGTGGCGGAAGCCTGACTAACGGCCCCAGCCGGCTGCGGAGGAGTGGTCCCTGCTGCCTCCTGGGGAAGGTGGGACAGGGCGTGGGGAGGGAAGCATTGCTTTAAGCCCTTCAGAAGACCCCCTCCAGCTCCTGCTCCTTCCGAGTCTGCTCGGCCCATGCTGAGCATCCTCTCCTGCCCTCACCCATGGTGAGGAGCACTGGTAGGAAAGGACAAGTTCTCCTCTCAGGGACTGACCAGCAAAGGACCTCATGGAGACTACAGCACTTGCCAAGAAGCCATTAGAGGCTTTTCAGCCCTTATGAGTTTGTTTTCTTGTTTTTAGGGTTTTCTCAGATCTACAGCCACAGAAAGGGAAGGGAAAGAGAGGTGGGAAGGGGGTCCCAAGCAGCAGCCTACATCAAACCCAAGGACAGTGTTTCCAGCATCAGGTCCCTGATGCAGACTGCAGGCAGGCTGGTCAAGCTGTGCTGGGGAAAGCAAACCTCACCCTCATCCAGCCACAGCTCCTCCTCAGCGCTCCGGAGAGGTGAGAGATCCCGTGTCTTTCCCCCACAGGAGGTTCCCTTGCCATACCCAAGGACACAAGCTCAGGAAAGATGAAAAACTTCAGTCTTCTGTTGTACGAGTGTTCCAGGACCAGGGAAGCTCTGCATCCTGAGAAGGGCCACGCCAAGTCAGCTCCAGTGCTGTGTCCCTCAAGAGTGCATCCACAGGCACGTCTGCGGGCAGACGCATGGGAAATCTACACTGCAAATGCAGTCCTGCCCCATTTCCCCCACCTCTGGAGGGCTCAGGATTCGCGGAGAGCCCAGGCAGAGCAGGCAGGGCTGCTGCCTGCTGTGGCTGTATCCACACCAGCAAATGGACGGGAGCAGCCGCTGCCTTCTCCTGGGTGGCTGCTTGAAGCGACAATGCCAAGGTCGATCAGACGCAACCCTGGACGAGCCTTTTCTTTCTCTTTTCTATTTCCCAGAGCTCACAAGTGTTGACAATTCAAACTGAGGAGAATTCAGGACAAAAAGCAAGAGTGAGGGCTTCGGATGCCTTCATCTAACAACCCTCCCGAAGCGGCTTAGCACTGCCTTTTCCACAACAGCCTGCCTGCCCTTCACAACCTGCTCCAGAAACCAGGAGAAAAGGCACCCAAAGCTTTTTACATTCTCATGCTTCTCTTTCTTTGTGTAACCAGACAGCATGGTTTCACACTCACTGTGCCTGCTCGCAGCATATAAATCCCTTCTGGCAGAGCCATTTTAGGGGTGAAACCTGCACCAGTGCCATCTCACGTCAGGCTGGAGACAGGCAGGGCCAGCCTGCTTGTCCTGCAGCAGCCTCCTTGGTTCTGGACCAACGTCCAGAGGACTCCCTGGGCATGGCTCCAGCTCTGGCAGAGGGCTGCCACCAAGCAGAAAGAGACAGGAGTAGATAGGGAATGGGCCGCAGGCTCTCCAGCTCCCTCCACAGCAAGCCTCTCCAATGGGATGCTCTTTTCCAAAAGCAGAAGCGTGACGAGGAAGAGGAGACACAAATCACCTCAGACAAACAACCCTGCCCAGTGAGAAGAGGATCCAGCGTGGCACCTTCGAAGGAGATCGAGAAGTGCCCTGAAAGACTGGGGTGGGCTGGAATCTGTGCCGAACCAGGAGGGTCCTTCCGGCACCAGGCCCTCACAGACAGATGCTTGAGGCAGCAGACAGACACGTCTTCGTCCTGCGGCACAATCAGAGCTGTTCTTGTCTTTCAAACACATGCCTAATCATTTTTAAGATCTCTGCCTCAGAACTATCTTTTTGATAAAACTAATCACAAGCTTAAATTACAGATAAATACCCGATACTAAAAGAACAGTTTGGAAAGGAGGAAAGGGGTAGTTTAGCGGTGCTCATTTTCTCCGCTTGTCTATAGCGCACATCTTGGGCTATTTAACTGCAGAGCTTATGAAGCTTCATTCTGACAACTCTCCTTTCTTTCAAATGTCGCTTCCACAAACGTTTCCCCTAGTTTCTTTACCGGCTACGCTGCTGTCTGCTGTGTTATTGCAACAGCTACCGTCTCTCCAGCTCAGGCTAGGAAGCAGGCACGCGAGGAGTTGCGTGAACGCACAGAGGAATAAATCTGGTGCTCAAAGGCTGCGCCCAAAAGCGTCTACATTGGGAACGAGGGATGCTCAGGTGCCCGCAAGGGATCTGGGCTACATCAACAAAGAAGAGTAGCTGGAAAAAAAAAAAAAAAATCAAAAAAAAAAAAAATCAAAGCTGCAAGTGGCTGAAGAGCCAGGAGGAGGGCAGATGCAGCCAACACCTCTGCCACTCCTCATGCCGCCAGCCAGGAGGACAGCACGGCTGCGGCTGGGCTGGCAGGAATGATCCAGCTCTAGGTGCTTTTAAAGCATCGTGCAATCCAGGCTCACGCTGGCTTCCTCTGCTCTGCGGGGAACAATGGCTTTGATCAACAGAAGATTGCCGAGTTAATTGTAATGATATTCTAATAAAGCTAGGGAGATTAATTACGGCTCTTTATCAGAGCTGGCCCTCCGCCAAGGGTTTGCGAAATTGTTTTCCTCTGTTTCTTGTCATTTGAATTTAGGAGAAGAAAGGGGGAAGTTGGGTGCCTTTTTTTTCCTCCAGCAATCAGAACCGTGGCCTCGTGCCCCGCTGACGCTCACAGCTCGGCGCGTTTACGGCGGGGAGCGTGCAGACAGAGACAGCAAACGGAGAGCGACAGAGCAAAACAATTAGACATGATGCAGCACAATTACATTCCCAGTCAATAAATGGCTTGGTGCAGAGAAGCACAAAGGAAGGAGGTGACGGCGCGTGGACCACAGACGTTGCTCCGTGGAGGGTAAACGCTACACCTTTCCAGGCTGGAGGGGCACGGACAAGCTGTGCGCAGTGCTTGCCACGAGGGCTCACAGCATCAGGAAGGGTGAAGGTAGCTCCCTTTCCAGAAAATCTTCCTTGGCCTTCGTTCTACTCACACCACTCTGGTGTAGAAAAGCAAGTGTCCAGAAAGCAGCCAGAGCCCTGCTAAGTAGCCTTGGGCAATGCGAGACTCAAACCTTCCTATTCCACTTGACAAATAGCTGTTCTTTCCCGGGAAGATTTAGCCATGCCCAGACAGGTGAGAGACAGGCCTGCAGAGGAATGATCCAGACCAGAAGGCAGCGGATCGAAAAGGTAGAGCTGCCTGCCCTCGCTTACAGAGGAGAAGGGAGGAGAGGCCCTTCCCGCCACCGGCTGGCACATGACATGCTGGGGAGGAGGCTGCAAGTCAAACCAGGGAAGGAAATGTGCTCCTGACACCAACCGCAGGGAAAGCTGAGGATTAAAATAATACCACTGGCTTTTACGCAGGCAGCAGAGCAGCACCAGGAAACTTCCTACCAACAGACCAGGGCTTGAGGCTTTGGGGAGGAAAAATGTCACCATCTAACCCTACGGCCTTCACCTCTCCGAGGGGCACCCAGGAGACAGGCGGCTGCTCCTGAATGGCATCTTCCTGAACGGCTCTGGGAAGATGACACACTGCTAACTGCTCATGAACCACGAAGACAGAGTGGGAGTCTAGATTAAAATTTTAAGTATTACTCCTGCCAAATTGAACATAAACAGGTTGCACGCATCAGAGATACGCATGCAGGGCCATCCCTGCGGGGCCCCTGCTCCCCCTGTAGCAGCGAGACTGGCATGCAGCACGGTGCTTTCTGCTGACCCCTTCCTCTGCCAGGCGTGAGCCGTAACGCTCACCTCCCACCGCCGAAAAGCAGCCCATGCTGGGGTGGCAATGCAGCCGCGCTGGTGCCTGCCCACCCGCCGCGTGCCAGCTTCAGCCAGGGTGTCGCTGAAACAGAGAGGGCTGGCACAGCGACTGCGAATGTGTTCATCCGTGATGAAAATTTGGCAAGAGTCGGCAGGGAGCACCAAGCTCCATGTACAGCGCAGCCGTTCACAACCTCCGACTGCCTCTCCAAAGCAGCGTGGGCACGCCGAGCGCTTTTCGCCTGCCGAAGGACCAAACCATGGCAGCAACGTCCGCTCTGCGCTAAACCAGAGCACCTCCAGCAAGGTCACAACGGGGTAAGAGCAGGGTCCGTGTGTTGTACCGTCGCCCTGATAACAGCCTAGATGAATCTTTAGGGTTTTCAATGACCCATAAAACTATCTCACATCCTAAATGTTTGCTCCAACTGGGAGGGAAAAATGCTGATCTAAGTACTTTTCTCCTGACAGAAACAATTATTCATTTAGGCTTTTGTAAAGACTACCGAGTTTGGCAAAATGTTGCTCCAGGGGTAAAATAACTGGAAAAAAGTTTTAAAAACCTTTAAAAGCCCTACTTTTTTTCTGATAAGGAAACTCTATTTTTCCCATTTCAGAACAAATCTTTACACTAAATCCAAATTTATCTTAAATACAAAAAAAAACAAAGGAAAATTTAAGAGGATGATTACCAGGAAGATCAACATTGGAAAGCACAGTGCTGCAAAACTGTTTTCATTCATTTCCACCCCCAAAAATATTCACCCTTTTATATGGATTCTGGGTGACCAAAGTATTTTAACAGCTTAAGATATGCCTTAAGAAGAAAATCTCATTTCCAGTTGCCTGCGATGGCTCTGGTACCGGTCCCTCTCAGAGGGCTCGGGACCGGCAGCATCAGGGTGGCACGGCCAGGGGCAAGGCACACGCCCAGCGGCACCCACTGCTCTGGCACGCACTACCCGAGATTCCCCATAAATAAAATCGTCGGCGTCAGCTCTCGTGTTCATTTCACAGGCGGCTGCTCTGCTGACAGGTTTCACACGCCACTACCGTGTCTTGTCAGCTTTATACTCTCAGGCCAACGCTGGCTCACCAGCTCCGATGTATATACATAAAAATAAATGGCTCAGAAACCCCAATAAAGTGACAGATAACATAATGGGACCTGGCTTCAGAAAATAAGCTTGTTTATAGAACCTCTGTGCCTCCAAATTTGATTTATGTCGCGGGGGCTGGCTCTTGGCGTGGGTTTGGAGAGGAGGGCTTGCCCGTGCTCGCTTCCCGTGGGCGGCGGGGGAGAGGGCTGCTGGCGGAAAGCTGCCTTTAGGGCTCCTGCCCTCAGACTGGCAGCGTTACTGTCAGCAGCAGAGCTTCCCGCAGGGTTTGGTTGACGTGATCTTCCTCCAGCTCCCGCAGGAGCTCAGCGTTTTTGCTAGCAGTTACCCCAGCCAGGTCCAATACCTGCCCTCCTCATCCTCGCTGACCCTCTCCCACACGACTCCCTTCCCTGGGCTTTCTAGGCTTGCCTACGCTATCTGCAAGCTGCAGGTAGCCACAAAGAGCTCAGGGCTCCAGCAGCCAACAAAGCATATGAAGTAAAACCAGACAGTGCCTGAAGGAGACCACATTGGCTTCAAAGAGGAGAGCTCTTAATGGCAGGAGCAGGTTCTCCTGGTAGCCCCTTTGCTCTGGGCTGCAGATGGTCCTCATCCAATCTCTTGCTAGAAGTGCTTCCTCGCAAACAGGGATAATCCTTCATTTGATGTTTGCTCCCTTGGATATCGCTGTTCACAGCAAGCATTGCAATTTGTGTTTATTCTTGCCAAGCCATGTTTATTCTTGAGCCGCTTTGATTGTTGCAGTGAAGGCTGGGATGGCTCTTTCAGTCAAAGTGCCTGTTTCCAGGGGGCTAATAATGAGACACTGTCAATCTGGAGACATGAGGGAAAAAAATCACAGCTTGTCCTCTCACAGAAAAGCATCAGCCACTGCCAGACCCCACACTTCGTACTTTTCAATCTTTGATACGCAGCCGGAGAATCCTTAGCTCCAGCCTCGAGCGGACATGCCAAGACAACACCAGCCCCAATGCCTTTCCTGCAGAGGCTCTCAGGAAAAGCCTCCCAGCCTCAGGGTACGAATGCCACAAGATGCAAGCATTCAAACAGCCCCAAGCCTGCTGTGAGGTGAGCCTGCACGGTGGAGTGGGGCTGCTGGGACAGACGTACCAGAACTCCCGCCCCGGCAAAGCTCTTCAGAGCAACCCCACGGGTCCAGAGAGTTCAAGCTGCAGATGGTGGGTCACGGTAATTTGCTGCAATTTCCTACACCGTGATTGATGGACAAGCAGCTTCCATCCTGAGCCCATGTGTGGAGCAAATCCCTGGCTAACTGCTGCCAAGCACGAACCACCCCTCAAGAGGAAGAATTACCCCAGCAAGACGCAGGATCACATGCACAGGCCTGCCGGTGGCAGAGCAGGGGCACCTCAGGCTCGGATGGCAACCACGTGTCCCCCATCCCTTGTTCCCATCTCCAGGCCTTCATCCCATTCAGATTTTAATCAAACCTTGCATTATGCTGCCATTTGTCTGGGGCTTAGTACTAAGAAGGGCTGTGGGGGGGGTTTCCCCTCAAATTAAATAATTAAAATGTTTTTCTCCAGCTAAATAATTTTAATTTTTTCCCCCCAGCAGACCAGTGGCAATAAATATTTAATACATTCCTTGCTTCACTGCATCCAGCATGTTGCCATTTTAGAAATCATTTTATTGTGTGTATTTTTCTTCTTTTAATTACAGTCACCCAGTATCAAACAGTTTCAATAAATAATCAAAGGCAGGGGAGAGAGACAGGGCAGCCGTGACGCTTCAGGAGGCTCGTGCTGTGCTATCAGCATGGGGAGGTGTGCAGGGAGGTACGCATCCCACGACAGCGGCCACCGCCACTCCTGCTTGAGGCTGACATCTGACCCCCACCTTAGTGCTGCAACCATGGTCATCGCCAGCTCCTTGGGGGTTACCAAAATAAGAAGGCGAGGGGAGCCTGCCAGCTCCAGTGCCAAAATCTGGTCCTGTCAGCATCCTCTCTGGCAGGGGCCAGCAGCGAATGCCAGGGGATGAGCATAAAAGCCGGCCAAGCGTGGACCGATACCTCCCCAGGACGCTCCTCCAGCCACGGCAATCTGAAGGACTTCCTGAGTCAGGCATCTTCTCTCTCCTTTAAAAACCCTCAACGGATTTCTTTTTTTTCTTTCTTCCAGGAATTTCTCTAATTACAAGGATAGCCCAAGCACTTCTTAACTGTTCTCCATCCACACCAGCCCCGGATTTCCAGTGCCAGCAGATACAGATGCTCTCCGTGCCAGCAGCAATAGGTGGGCTGCCGGTGACGCTGGGCGTGGCAAGGGGGGGACCACGTGTGAGATGTCAGAAACTGTCCCCCCACCACTGTTGGAAAGCTGGGAGCCCCAGCCCTTCACTGCAGGGCCAGATCCTGCCTCTCCTGCAGCCATCGGGCTCCCGGCCCTGGTGACCTGGCGAGGAGAGGGTTACCACCCCCCCGCAGCCGCCGCCGCAGCCAGCCTGGTGAATGGTATTAGCACAAATGAATAGAAATACTACATGAAGCTAATAAGATCTGAGGGGATCTCCTTAGACAAGTTGATTTCCAAATTGGACTGACTTTAACCTCACATAAATAAAAATGAACGCTTATAAAATACGGTGGAAAAATCCATGAGGGCAGATGAAGGCATTGATGCGTGTTTATCTCCCCCCTGCACTTGCCGTGCACAGCAGGGCTCCACGTGCTGCTCAGGACCACCGCGAACCAGCCCATGCTCCAGATTAGCCCAAGCAGGCGGTGTCTAGGGACGGACTCAGTCTGCGATGGCAAACGCTGCCCTGGGGCATCCATCAGCCACCAGCAAGGTTCAGGGCTGGGGAAGCTCCCCTGAGCCGGCTGCCTGCACCCTGCGCTCCAGGCACGATGGAGCGGGCATCAAGCAGGAGGGGGCAAGGCCTCAACCTGCCCCCCACCAGCACCGAGCTGTGTAAACCCAGCACAAATCAAGCCTCTGCGTGCCAGAGATGGTCCCTCTCCAGTATCCAGACACCTCTTTTCACTAAACCTGGAGGAACATAACACCCCCACCACCCAGCCTGCCAAATTCGGCTTGAATTCACCACTGCATCCACAAAGCGTGGCGGCAGGACAGACACACTTCACACATGCACAGACCCAGGAGGATCTCACGAGCTTGTATTTCTTTAGGCAACCACTGCTAAAAAAGGCCCTGCCCCAAAGGTCTTCAGCCTAAACAGAAGATGAAGAAAACAGGGTCACTGCCTGACAGACAGGCAGTTCCCACACTTGTACATGAGCCATCGTCACCAATTTGGGACAGGCTGGCAAAAGGTGAAGGTCAGGGAGACATTTCTTGCAGGGTGCACCTAGGAACTCCTCTTCAAGCAAGAGGTGCTGGGGCAGAAAGCAGAGAGCTGGGAGACACGGCGAGAGCTGGCAGAGGCTGTCACCAAAGGCTGACTGACAGCGAGAAGCCACGTGTGGAAAGGGACTACAAGGTTAACAGGAAAGAAAGCTGTGAAAGGCCTGGAGTGCAGAGACAGGTAACTGCTGTTTGCCAGCAGGAACCAGGAAAAGCAAGTAAAGCATGGGTGACACGAGCAAAATGACAGGCGAGGAAAATGATGCTCGCAGCAGAGCTCTGAACAGGCAGGAGTGGGAGAAGATTGCATTTGTCAAGGCCAGAGAAAAGGATGTCGAAGGAATTGAGCCGTGAGATTACGACATTCCAGATGAGAGTTTTAGCTCTACCTTAGCAACCCGACGCGAGGGAATGAGGCAGGCTGAGTGCAGCCATCTCGCCCGCAGGCAACATCAAGCTGGCCCTTGCTCTGGGGTAACCTTCAGTTACCCGCGTGGATGCCGAGATCCAGGTCCAGGCAGTGCAGGAGGTGACGGCAACTGAGGACGGGCTCTGGGGAGCCGTTCCTGAATTCAATGGTCTACTGGCATGATGCAGACCATCTTCAGACAGACAAGACAAACAGAGGTAGGCAGAAGACCAGGAGAGACAATTTGGGCTGCCAAGGGAGGACAGGTCCTCAAGAGGTCCGTAGGATGAAGGAAACATTCTGCCAGCACAGAGCTGTTGCCAGGGAGAGCTTATAAGCATCGGGGAAAGCAGGGCATGAGGCCAGCGCTGTGCTGGAACCAGAGCTGGCCAGCAGTCATTCAAAAAAGCTATGGGAGGAAAAAGAGGGGAGTGGAGGATAGCTGGTGAGGGCTAAGGTAGAAGGGAAGAAAAGCAAACCTGTCTGGGAAGGGACGATCAAAGGGGAAACAGGTAGGGAATCACAGCACAAGGAGAAAGTCACTGCACCCTTCCTGCAAGCTCAGCCAAGCCTCCCACAGGCCAACCAAGGTACCAGGAGGCAAAGCCCTAAAGTCGGTTCAGAAATCCCTGTAACAGCAGCAGCTGCCCTATAAAAAGGTGTCTGGCCTTCAGAAAATAATACGGGCAAATAACAAAGCGGAGCAGCTTTAAATATCCCTTTCCTCCACGTAAATAACATTGTCCATAACTTCGGCTTTACAAGCAAATATTTACAGGGCAGAGAATCTACAAATACAAATGAAAAGTTCTGGGCTGCTCAGGACAGAGACAAGGACCTCAGAGATAAGCTCCCCTCGCCTAAAGTGAGCAAGGTCCCTGGAAAAGAGGGATGGGTCCAGGGACCTGGGCAACTAGTTGACCCTGGGGGCCACATGCCCCTCTGAAAGCATGGGTGGCCATTTGATGCTTGTGAGATCTTTCCTCTGCTGCCACGTGCCAGTTCAGAGCTGGTTGTGTGCAGGTCCCGGTGTTCACACTGAGCTTTTCTGGCAGGCAGGGGAACTGTCTGTGAACCCTCAGCTCTGCTTCTGCCGGGAGGTAACATGGGGATGATGGACGAGCCTGGGTCCAGCAGCTGGAGGTCTGTGCTCACCCATGAAAGCCAGGCTTGGCCAACCAACCACTACCCCATACCAGCAGGTTTCAGCTCAAGAAGAGGACAAACAGCTCAGCCTCACATGCGTTGTACTGGTTATGAGCCTCCCTGCCTCCAGCTCTCCCTAGCACTGCTTGAATGCATTTTTAAGAGCACTGGACACAGCAGTTGCAGTGTTTCTGAAATAACACCATGAACAATTTTGGATCCATACAAAAAAGCAAAGCTTTTCGACCCAGATTCAGGAGTAAAAAACCCAACAAACCCAGACTCATGTATTAAAATCCTCCAAGGTTTTTATGGCACTGAAATTCAGGCTCAGAACAACTTCCTAGGAGAGAGGAATTCCCACTGTGTCCCTCCTTTGCACTCACCAATTATTATCCTCAACATGGAAATTTTTTCTACCATTTCCAGGACGTGCTTTGAGCTGTGTTCAGT
Organism: Tetrax tetrax; assembly: GCA_009806455.1. NCBI lineage: Eukaryota > Metazoa > Chordata > Aves > Otidiformes > Otididae > Tetrax > Tetrax tetrax. Next base: position 293,731 of record WHYT01017994.1, read on the forward strand.
TCAAAATGCTCTGTGCAGAGAATCCAGATTAGACTTGGTAGGCAGGGGTAAGAGGAGGCTGCAAGCAAGGACAAAAACCCCACAAAACACACATACAACATAAAGACACTTCCAGCCTCGAAGGGCTTACCACCATAAGTCCAGACCTTGCAAACTTCTCCTGAGCTTGACTGGTCACATTTTATTGAATTTGGCAGTGCAATGAACTAAGCCCACATGTGAGTGGGTGCAGGATCAGGGCCTTGGCATGTGAGGGGCAGTGTGGGAGCACTGCGGGACACGGTGCGCACCCACCCAACTCCCCGCTGCCCCGCCACAATGTCTTGGAGCAGATCAAACACACAAACTCACAAGCGAGTTCATCTCCACAAACACTGTCATGGCTACTCCAGAAACAAAGGAGGACGACAAGGGAAGAAGCCTCCCTCCGCCCGGGGGAAATCAGATTGCTGCCTTCACATTTGGGCTGCATCGCTACCCAGGTGCTGGGAGCGGGCGCAATCCGAGTCAGCGTGGCTGCCGCATGCGATGGGTGGCTCTGCCCATGGCACAACTCAGGGCTTGGACAAGTCCCTAGTCCTCTCGCAGGGCACAAAGGGCAGGAGAAGGACCTGCCAGCAGGCTCAGGCAGGGACAGACACACAGAGGTCCAGGGCAGACTGGGACGAAGGCAAGGGAAATTGTCCATAAAAGCAATAGATTTACCTTTCCCTTCTCCCCAGTAAAATCCAGATTTCTTATCAACCCAGAGACATACAGGTCAAATTCAGAGACAAACTTCAGAAAAAGAAGCTAAACTGAAAATTTCAGACCTATTTTTTTTTTCCTGAACATTTCTGAAACAGAGCACTTTTCACTTCGGAAGCAAGCCGGCATGCACAAACAGGAAGCAAAATGAAATGACCCCAAATAACTGAAATGGATTTTCGTGGTTTGTTTCTCCCTCAGGTTGTGTGTGAGGGGAAAGAGATCATCGTCAGTCTCCCAGAGACATTTTTTAACTGTTCTACTTCAGACACCACACTGGAAAACTTGAACTATTCAGAGAGCTCTAATTGGAGCTCTGAGGTACCCTTCCCTTCCTTCACACCGTGCCATCCTGGGCAGAAACTACTGTTTTCCTGCTGCTTTCTCAAGGGACACAGGCTCTACCCACACCCAGAGATCATCGCATACCTATTCCCAACACCACGACACCTTTGAGGGAAGAAGGTTTTGACAGATGTGTGCACGCAAGTCTGTGCATATGCTTATAAACTTCGTGGGATGGAAGGAAGAACAAGAAATAATGAATCGCCTTGCACTCACAAAGTTCAAACAAAAAGACTGAAGTGGGAGCCTGATTCGTGTTGGTTTGATTGAAGATGTAATTCGCCACTGAATAAATGTAGTTGCATCCAAATCAGACCTTTAGCCCCTCAGACATTATAACTCCTTCCGTTATTCCCTCAGGGTTTGCCAACCTTTAAGGCTGACCAAGGATGATGTATTACAAGATGGAATGGCCTTAAATAACAGAAGGGCAAGTTTAGAATAGATGTAAGGAAAGACTCTCCATAAGGAAGAAGATGATGTTTAAAAAAACATCCAATAAAAGATGTCATCGCTAGGAATGATTACATCCAGCCCAGCCCCACATCCCACACAGCATCACCTCAGGGTTACAACATCCCTCACGCATGGAGCTGTGTCCTACATGCCATGGAGCTGAGGCTCTGTTTTCCCTGCAGCCTCCTGCTCGGAGCTCCCCTCAGTCTGCCCCACAGGTCCCCATCAATGCATGCAGCTCTCCTGGAGCCACACGGTTGCCCATAGCAAGGTACATGATATCGCATCCTCACGATGGGTGGGAGACGTGCAGATCTTGGTAGGTGTGCATCGCTAGGGATGGGCCTCTGATAGAAATCTGGGCCCAAATTTAATGCTATTAAAATTGGAAAGTATTTTCCAGAGCTTTTCAGGAACTTAGGGCCTTAGCCCTGGCTGCCTCTCCCTCAGTAAAACCTTGTGGGATTCAGACCTTTCCTCCTTTCTCACTGCCTCATCACAAATGCCACCTGGCTGGAACTGGTACTTAAATGCCTTCCTCAGCCTATCAGTGACTGGGTGAACGCACTCCCCATCAGGGACCTGCTGCACGCTGAGCTTCCTCACTTGTTCTTTTCTTTCCTTACAATACCATATTTATGACATCTCTCCAAAGTCTCTATCGATTAATCGGGCAGCCTTGGCCACACAACAGCTATCTGAGCAGCGAGGATCTCATCAGCTTCTCAGGCAGGGAGCGAAGGGGAACCAGAGCCCAGCAAGAACAGGTTTACAGGGCATCCTCATTATCCCCATCCCCAGGCACACCACCGTCCTCCCCCTCTGCCTCAGCCCCCATCCACATCGCAGCTGCACCCAGCTGTCAGGCTGCATAGTGCTGAGCAGAGAAGATACAAGCCAGTGCAAGCAAAAGGAGAATAACGGCCACAAAGATGAAAAACGGTGCATTATAGCCAGGGAGGAAGTTACTCGCACATTACCGAGCGGCTCTTTGCTGTGCCCTTTGTCTGAAGCTCTGGGGACTCACAGCCATGCTATGAATGCATAGCAGAATCATGCATCTCCTGGGCATGAATCCTGCCACTGCACAGGCTTCGCTGCTCCAACTGCAGCTTCCCAGTGCAGAACATCCCTGGGAAGAGCAAGGATGCTCACAGCCTCAATTTACGCAAGGGAAATCCATCACAAGGCATGAAGGCCTTTCAATTCAGGACAATTTGTCGCAGGAGTTATAAACCGAGGTGGTGGGAAGCCAATTGTCAGGCCAAGAGCGCTGCAGATTGGCAAGGCGGAGAGGGCTGCCCCTGCAAGAGTGATGAGAGCCACCTAATAAACATTTATTGCACAGATGAGGCTGTAAATAGCATGTCCTCTCCCAAGCTGGGCACAGGGGAGAGAAGGGGACAGGGGTAGGCAGCGTCGTTGCCGGGCGCTGTTTGTAACCTGGAGTCATCACTCAGAAGCAAGGACCATGGTGCAGGCAATGCCAAGGCCAGAGGAAGGGAGAGATTGATTATCCCATAAATCAATCGCTGGGCACTGATTACAAAATAAACCACCAGGGCAAAGGTCAAGTGCTTTATTATATCACCCAGCCCACAAGATTTATTTACCACTTGGGCCATCAGTCCCTCTTGCCATCTATTACAAGGAGCTGCAGCTCTCCTTTCCCAGCCTCAGGCACGGTTTCTGCCTGTGGACACAACCCAGCACAGCCCAGCAGGCAACAGCGCAAGGCTTCGAGGAGAGATCCAGCAGCAAGGACCGGGCAAGTCCAGGCATTAAGGACCTACATACAACCCTGGAAAAGGTGACAGCCAGGCAGACCGACCTCGCTGCAGACACCAGAGGTGGCTGAGGGTGGTCACCAAGTCCTCCATCGCCATCAGCCTGCCTGGAAGCAAATCACTTCTCCCACTTAAGTGGGAGAGGCCAGAGGAACGTGGTCTCCTCTGCAAAGAGCCACCAAGTCTGGCTGGAGTGCACCATGCAGAGCCTCCCACGGCAGGCTGGCCTCTGGGTGCACTTGTCCTTTCTTTCTGGGCTCCAGGAAAGGCCGAATCCTTCCAGAGGATCAGCAACTCCCTGGCAGGGGTGCAGGGCCTCGCTCCAAATCAGATCTGTAGCCAGCCAAGCTTTCTATGCCCACTTCTACCATCTGAGCTCTGTATCCATACAGGGAGAGCTGCAGAGACTATCTCATTGCACTCAACTGGAATTCAGCCTACAAAACTTTATTTTTTCCCCCCTTCCCTTTCTAACTTTAGATTTTAAACACAGGCAGCAATAAGAGGAATTCCTGGGAGTATTGTTCATCTGTTTCCCATAAGCTGCTTGTCACTGACCATGAAAAGATTTCTCAGTCTGGCTCCCAAAATATAAAAAACCTAAAATGGACATTTTTTGAGTCCTTCACATCAACCAAAGGAGAATAACGTCAGAGCTGTAGGATGTGCGTACATGTATACTCAGAGGGTGGCAAAGAAATATCACGGGGAGGAGGAGAGGCGCCAGCCCGTGTGCCGTGGGCAGGGTGCCTTCTGCCTGCCTCCAACAGCACAGCTCACGGCTTTGGGAGACGAAGGCACCAGCCTGGATGCTGCTGGGTGGGCAAGCACAGATAGCCTGGGCTGGGGCTGTTTCCACTTATGGGTGTTCCCATTGATCCCCACCCCCTGCACGACAGTACTCTGCCAAAATGGTTGCTGCAGTTGGCACTCGCCTGGGAGTTTATTTTTCTTCCCAGAAGCGCTGAATGTTTTGACTCCTATTTTAGCCCATCTGCCAGCAGAGAGTGGAGGATTCAGCTCACGGGCCTAGCTGCATGTTCCCACAAGCCTTGTGGGACACCACCATGCAGAGAGGCACCATCACCCAGGGGACAGCTGAGGTGATGAATTGCAAGACACTCTGACCCTGGTGCAAGTCAGTGTTGTTGCTAGAAAGACTCAGTGATTGATCCTGGCTGGGGATACAGTCCACAGACAGCTCCTGCTCTAGAGTAGGATTCAGCCATCTTTTGTAGGGCAGCTCGCAGCCCTGGCAATCCCTGCTCTATTCCTACCAACAACAAGCTCAACCACCACTCAACTTCAACTGTCTCCAGCTTGAAAACACAAGGCACCCTCATCACCAACAGGTAAAGCCCCCACCCCAGTTTCTCTGAACTGCAACAAAAACATCCCCAGTCCACCAGGACAATTCTATGTCCCAGCAGAATCATAACAGCACAAGATCCGTGGTTGCTCCATTGGTCCCTGCTTCCCCAAGGGAGGCAGCAGATTCCAAAGGAGAAGTCCTACGAGTGCAGAGATGGGCATCTCTACCAGTAGCTGTGTTGCTCTCAGGACTTATATTTCCCACTGCATGGGTGGGCTCCTCAGAGTATGGTGCTCACCTCCAGAGCTGGTGTTGTCAATCACATTTGCCACCTTGGCCTCAGTGGAGAAGGTTGTGATAGGCAATCAGTCTGTCTTGCATTCTCCCAAGGAACTCAATGGTGACAATACATTATTCCAAGCGTTGACTGCCTCATTCCTGGAGACTTTTGTAAATCCCTTGCAGTCAACAGTATATTATTTTTAGGGCTCAGCACGTCTGCTCCTCTCCCATAGGGGTTTTGACCTGCATGGACATCCATCACTCCTAGGATGGAGCCTAGCTCCGTGTTTCTGATGGCAGTAATGAACCAAGGTCGGCGTGAGACAGTTACATTCCCCAGCCCTCCCTTTGCTCCTCCTGGCAGATTTAGAAGTTCACATTTAATCTAAAAAGAGGGAAGATGGAGAGGAGCTGCACCAGCTGCAGTTTCTGTAAATGTCAGGATAGGAATGAGATCTTAGCAAGCCTTAATATACTATGCAAATCCTCAGAGCATGACCATGTGTTGCCACAGCTTTTTATTCTCCTCTGTGGTAATTGGAGAGACAAGGATTAAGAAGGGGAGTCAGCCACATAACTAGTTGGTCCCTCTGCTTTACTAACCCCTGTTTAAAGACAGAATCTGGACATATGTGCTCAAGGCTCTGCAAAGACCTACAGGCAGAGGCGGATGTTCTCCTAAAGGGTGCTAGCCAAAGACTTTTGCCTCCTCCTCCTTATTTCGGAGTATATTTGGCATACGTGCAAGGGCATGCATGCATGCTTCTGGCTGTGTCAGTAAAGAACCACGTTTTTGGCATCTGCATGGCTAAAAGTGAGGCTGTGCTCCATGGAAATGGGATGAGGAGGCACCGCATGGTGCCCAGGCACACAGCTCTGTGTACCTCTTTTTACAGCTGCATGTTTACATTGCTTTTTTCCTTCACTTTTTTTTTTTTAACGCCTCAGGAAAACTCCATCACTTTCCTCTCTGTAACGATGTTGACCTGATTAAAATTTTTATTGGATTTTACAAAATAATTTCTTACATACTGTTCCCTGGAGCCCTGCAGGGTGGAGGGAAGGCAGGGGAGAAAGAAAGAGAGAAGAGAGTATATTAAGAATGAGGTGGAAAATGAAAATATTTTATTTTACTCTGAAATGATTTTTCCTGAATGAATAATAGATTAGAAATCTCACTTGCTTTTTTTTTTTTTTTTTTAAATAGTACTCTTGCAAGTGCCCCTGAAACATGGAGGCATGAAAAAGTCACCACTTGAGCATTTTGGGCCTATTTCAGTAGCAGCTTCGCTTTCCTACCACAGCTCCCAGCCCTTTTCACCACCTCTCAGCAGTAAGCAAGCCCCCGATAACAGCTCCCACAGCCTCAGAGACGGGCAGGAGCACGGGGAGACAGACCCCAACCCGTCTGGCCACCCACAGCACTTTCCTACAGTTTTCCCTCCTTCCAACGCAGTGCCCTAACATTAACATTTCAGGCATACAAATCCCACTGTTTTGCTCCAATCCCTAGAAAGAAGTCAGGTGTTTGCTAGTTTGAGGAATGTCATGGGGATGATTTAGTTACCCAATGCCATTTTCATATATTTAAATTAGATTGCAACCTTCTGGCCCAGGAATTAGCTGTTGCGTTCCAAAGGAAAGCAGCCACTCCTGCAATGGCCACTTTGCACCCTAGGTCCCAGTGCAATTTTAAAAAAAAAAAAACCTCAGCATTTGCTTCAGATGTCCTTGCAGGAATGCCACTGCAGGTGGCATGTTTTGGACTGAGTTTGTGGGGTGAGGGTTGAAAGTTTTTCCAGCATTGTGTTCTCTAACAATTGCTGTTTGACATTTCCCCACAGGTTCTAGTTTTCTCCTGCAGCGCATGTTCAGACGAGCTCCAGATCAGACCACCTCTGCTGAGCTAAGAGGAGACAGCAGCCTCCCAAATCCTGCATCCCTGCCACTCGCCTGGCTGGGACAGGACTGCTGTTTTACATAGCAGTCTCCATATCCGCTCTGTTGTTATTGAGAGCAGTGGCAGTGTCATCTCACCTCAAAAGAGAGGCAAACCACCTCACCCCCAGCAGCACTGGGGCTTCAGAGAGCTCTGCAGCTTGCCCTCAGAGCACCATCCCTCCTGCTGCCGCCATCTCCCGCTGCGGCACTGTCCTACGGGCATCCATCCGCATGATCGCAGGCTGCCTCTGCCACACAACACATCTTAATCTTGACTTTCAACACTCCCTGCTACTCCATTTCCCCCCGCCCTGAGCCCCTCCCGGGCAAGGGCTGAGGGCAGAGAGTGGGGACAAGCCCAGTCCGTGCAGGCTCTGCACAGACCAGCAAAGCAGAGACCTGGCTGCACACAAAGGGATCTGCAGTGTTGTGAATAGCTAACTGATTAATATTACAGCGAGAAAAGTCCGAGCCCTGGATAGAAGCGGCTTACGGTGTTGAGCTGTGCCCAAGGTCCAAGAAATCGAGGGCACCAGCAGCCACTATTACCTTGCCCCACACTCAGCACAAAATGGTCATTTGTTTCTAACTGGCTTTGCTTTTCAAAGGAAAGAAGAACATAAAGCCTCCCCAAGAGGCTAAGCACAGCAATTCACCACACAGCCTCACTGGAGCGAGGCACAAAATGGCAGCTGCTCCCGCAAGCGGGCAGCGCCAGCTCCTGCCCTCACCATCACAACGAGCGGCGGCAGCTCCTGCTGCTGCACAGCTGCCTCCAGCTCCGTCCTGGCTCAGGGTCTCAGGAGCTGGACGAGAAATTAGGAATGTTAATTTCCACTCTGTGATGGGCATAAAGAACAACCAAACCTGAATCTTTCAAGAACATGGGTGTTAATCTTTAGAAAGAATAATAACTCCCCCTAAGTATTTGCATTTTACTGGTTTGTGAGGAGGTACAACGCAGACACAGCCTCTCTCTGCCGGGTGACCGGCTCCTGCGTAACACAGAGCTCTAGGACTCTCATATGTGATCTGCAGGCCCATGTCCAGGCCTCACAGCTCCGTCCTTTCCCAGAGGAGCTCTGGGAATGCTCCAGGCTTTGAAGCTCTCATCCGTCTATCGGCAGCCCTCCACCCGGGCTCCCCGGGGTGCCTGCCTCACGGCTGAGGGCAGCCACCAGCTTACGGGCCACCGCCTTGGCTCGTTCCTTGACCCCATATCACGCATGCAGATGGGATTAAATACATCAAATTATCTCCTGACCTCACATCTCCCTGCGAGCAAGGGCTAGAGCTGTCACAGGCATGTTATGCAGGGGAAAACAGGAGAGGCGTGAATTTGGGAATCCTTGATCTGCTCTCACCAACCCCTGCCGTCAAAAGCCATCTCATGGGCAGGGATATGGCAGCCAGTGCTTAAGAGGAGCCTGCAGTCCACACCACAAACCGCCATTGCCACACGTGGCATCTCTTGGCCTTCACTAACTGGATCCCTCGGGGAGCAGGGGAAGCTTGTGCTGTCACTGCTTCGCCCTGGATAACGAGGGCTTTAATCTCCAGGTTTGTCAACTTAGCACCTTGCCAGAACTAGGACTCATTTTTAATATTAAAAAATAATGCATGTTTATCAAACCCAGTCAGGCAGCAGGGAGGGAGAAACAGCTGGCAGCAGTCTCCCCCTCCCCATCTGACACGTGCTTACCATTTTTTGCATTTCAACAGCTCTCCAGCTCTAGTCCTTATAATTACAATGAAAAAACTTCACACTCGACCGTAGCGCCTTGCAGCCAAGATGCCAGTGTGTTTCCACATAAAAGCCTCATTGCAAAAACCCTAAAATTTTTCAGTCTCTGCTTTATTCCCATCCTCCCTTACATCATTGTATTCACATGGTCTTCAATTATTTACAAGCATACAAAACACTCCAGCCCAGATTCTCAACTGGTGTTATCAGTGAAGTGCCAACTAAATCAGCGGAGCTACAAAGAAGGAGGATCTGCTCTGGAGAAGGATCTGTCCTGCTGTCCCTGAAGACCCCTTCTTCCCTCCACAGCACACATCAAGAAGGACAGGATAAAACTATATTCTTTTTTCTTCTAACTCCCCAAGTTTGCCAGACACACAAGCACGCTAATGCCCACGGAGACCTGCTCCCCACTGCTGTCCTACTTTTCCTTCCTGTGCTCGCAACACTTCATCTCCCGTGGCAGCCACAGGTATCCCTGGAAGCAGCCATCCACACCATGCCCAGACCCCTGTGCCACTCCAGGAGCTCTGTGCATGGGACAGGCTCTCGAGTACTAGGATCACACCCTTGAACTGAATGACAGATAAGGCTTTCAGGCTATTCAGCCAGGCTTGGTGCTTCCTTGGAGCTGGGGCAGCATCACCTGTCTCTCGTCCATTCCCTCAGGGATTTTTCTGCGGCCTGTTCAAGAGGCAAGGAGGCCCAAAGGGAGATAGCTTCCCCGGGCTGGTGAGCACAAAGGGCTAACACGAGAGATGGTCTCCTTTCGCAGTGGCTGATCATTTCTAGCTTTCCAGCCTCCACCATTTTAATTCAACAAGACCAACAGAGCCCTAGGACACAGATCACAAATCAGAGAGGCCAGTGTATTGGGACAGGCATGGGACTTTCCTCTAAAGCCATTGGACAATCTTCAATCAATTAGTGCTTTTTTTTAGAGCAGATGAATCCCCATAGACAACACTAAGCTTTCCACAAGACCAAGGCCAGTGCAACCAATCTTTCAGTAAATCTCTTTATCAGGACTTCGTGATCATACAAAAAGCAGAAACTGACTTTTGAAAGACATTTTATTATTCACACCTTCACTTGGAATCAGAAAGTGTTGAGTTCATGAAAACATAATACAAGCGTAAAGAACAGGTCTGCTCCCTTGAGAGCATTTTCACACACAGACTGGAGAATTACATGTGAAACCCTGGGCCACTGAGCATCTCATTAGAAGACGAGTTTAAATTTACTCCTATTACCATCACCAGTCCACAAATTGGGGCCACTCCATTCAAAACCAGAAGGCTAAGGAAGTGCAGGAGACAGACCCTAGGCTGAGTCTTACTGCACTGAACCCAGCTTACTCATCCCTTGTGTACCACCACAGCAAAGAGATGTCACAAGGCCTTTATCATGACTGGAATCATAATATCCGTGATTCACATGGAAGACTTTTTATACAAAGCACCAAGATAAAAATAAAATGAAGAGGAAAAACTTAACAAGAAACTTGTTTCATCCCTACAAGATGGATAAACCAAGACGAATGTAAACAGCTCAACTTGACCCAAATATTTTTTGGTTGCTGAGTAACCCTGCAAAAAATGTTATCTCCCTAGCATCTGTGGAGATTAGATGGAAGTGAATTTTAAACAAACATTCATTGTCCCTTGTTTTAGGAATTTCAGCCTGGACATGAACTCTTACAACTGCTGCTCTTGCAGCATCCCTGACCCCTTTCAGTAGGGAACAAACAGCTGAGAAGGGCCAGAAGCACCTGTAACATCTCCAACATATTAACATGCTGCTGACATGAAGGTTTACATGAAATATTTGTGTTTACAGCTTTCCAAGTTCTTCTAAGAGAAAGATGCGGCTGCTCCGCGAAGGCTACAAGCAGGAATTACATGCTCAGGCCATGACTACAGCAGGAGGTGGGAGGAGGGGTAGTCACAGCAGATGGCTTTGAGCCATTTTGGGTGGCAGTAGGCACCCGCCAAGGGGCTCAGACTTCACAACCCACACTGGCTGCCATATGTTGCGACAGTGGCTCAGCATCACACAAGACCCAATTTATAGCATACTTCGTGGCTGCAAGTATCAGGCCACCCTCTTACTGCTCTCCATTAGTGCAATATTCTTTCAGTCAAGTATCTTCTAGCACCTTGCTACTGTATTTACTGATTTTTTTCATGTTTTTGTAGATGGAGATCTGATAGATCAGCTGGGAGATGCAGGCATGAGGTTTTAGTCTCATTTGTGCTCTGGAGGTCAGGCCTGCTCACTCCTTCCCTCCCCTCCCAACAGATAAGCTCTATCTCAACGGCACACAGATGCTTTTAGAGATCACCTTGGCCCCTGCTACGCTGTGCAGCATTTCTGCCGTGTGTGTCCTGGAGTGCAAAGCGCACGGCAAGCAAGGATGTGCCTGTGACACAGGGAGATCAGGAGAGGTGGAGTGGGGAGATTACAGCTCTGAAAATGGCAGCACTTCCAGCAACAGCAGACTTCTTTGTTGAATTTCTCCTGGAGTAACTTGGGGAAGCGAGAGCAGGGGCTAAAGAAAGGCCTGGAGGTGGCAGGATGGAAATTTGTCTTCCATCAGCCAGGGCTTGGAGAGAGGATGCCAGCAACAGGCTGCAGTGAAGAGATTGGCACAAAGGGCAGAGTGAAGGCACAGCGTCACTGTGCCCTTGTGCACTATTGTGGCACAGCGGCACTAACATAACCCCAGTGCCGTGGTGTGATGGCAGGGTGATACTGCAGTCCAACAAGCTCTAGAAATAGGATGCCCTGACAGCACTGTCCTTCCACCCTGGGATGGGAGACGCTCTTGCCTCTGGAAAATCTGGCATTCCGATCAAAATATTTCATCTCCGTCAGATACAGACCACTTCACGGGCTGGACCTTCTGCCTCACGTGAGAGCAATGAATGAGAGATCAGTTTACCGTCACTGGAAGGAGCAGGTCACCCTGAACCACTGGTTTACATCCCAGCTGCCAAACTAAAGATTAAGGCAATTTACTCTGTAAGGGTCCTCAAAATATCAACTCAGTGAATATTACAGCTCCCACCAGGGCTCCGAGGGAGGACCGTCATCCACACTTGTGCTAGGCAACTGCAGCTACATCTCTCAGATTCATGGAGAATCTGGGATATTTTTAACATTTTGAAAGAAACAGCTACTCAGCATCAGTTATTTTAACTCAGTACAGGGAGCATTCAGACCGGTCCCACTGTACGTACATTTGCTAGTGCCCTACTCCCACCTCCACGGCAGCTGCTGGCCCTGGCCTCTTTTGCCTCCCGACTCACAGCAGTTGCATTTTAATCCTCAGGCGATGCATCTCCTCAACACATACAACAGGCACAGCCAAGGAGCTTCCTGGAAGGAGCAATTACAGAAACTAAGCTCACCCAAACAATTAAAAAAGCTGAGATATATCTCAAAGGTCCAGTTTTTCCCCCTACTACACTGCTGTCTAGTTTAGGTTGGATCAAAAAGTTCCATAATGGAATTGGTTTCTGTTACACCAGTGCAGATCAGAACCTAGGAGCATCTGGCCCCACAGCAGCATTTTCAGCCCTGGAAAGTAGAAGCTTCTGTCTGATCGCAGCCTCCTAAAAGGCTTTGCTCCTCCTGCCCTACCTGGCAGCTCACACATCACAGCCAACTCCGTAATCCCTCAGCAAAGCAGATCCCAGCTGCAACTTAATCTGAACTCCTACTTCAGCTCTCGCAGTCAGCTCAAGTGAAAATGAAAAGCAACTGATAAAGGAAAATCCACAAAGTGAAGCAGGTGGTGAGGGGGCCAGCGGCAGAGAATGCGACCGGAAAGAGCAATGCCACCACAGATCTAGCAGTGCAAACATTAATTGCTTTTTAATTATTCCAGTGCCTTCCCTCCCTGGTGGTGGGTAATTACAAGATTTCTGCCTGCCCTCCGGTGGCTAAGGAGGAAAGGAAAAGCAGGAGCATGTCAGGAGAGCAAGCCCAGGAACTGAGCATCCACAAAGGCCTCTTTTGCCCCACAGTGGACAGTAGGAAGCTTCAGTGACCCTGAAGCTGCTGACATTTCTTTTGAGCACCATTGCAGAGCAATTCTACTGGGACACCTCAGCCATCTCTGGGGGAATCTGAACCACCAGTGCTATTTACATGAAGACTACAGAGAGCCCAGTCACTACCTTGAGATTCCTCCTGACTCAAGAGCGTGATTTACTTCTTATCAGAGATATGGATAGGAAAGAGCATAAACAAAGCAAGGTCAGCCCAGATGTTTTGCCCCAGATTCAGCTGAGGCTGATACCGATTTCTGATGCTTTAAAGAACAGAGGGAATGACCTTCTCTGTCCTGCTGCTCCCATGGCCCTCTATCCAGTCACTTCCAGCTCTTAAAGAAGGGCTCCTTCTCTGAGGTGCCACTCCTGCAATCAAACCCCTTTGACAAAGCTGGCTTTGTGCATCCCTGTGCTGCTTTGTGACCTGGAGAAGTCCAGCTTGGTAAAGCACAGCCAGATGATCAATATGGCACAGCCACCACCAGGTACCACTCATCAGCTGTCATGAGTGTTATCTGCAAGCATCCCCATTCCCTCCAACCTCTCCCCACAGTAGCCCTGAGCCAGCACCAAGCATCAGGTTCAGACCCTCAAGCCTTCAGCAGATCCTCTCCATGGCAATCTCACTCAGCACCATGCAAGGATTTTGACAGACATGTTGTAAATAAGCAAAGAGAGAAAAGCCTGTGTTTAACTTTGGGTTCAAATATATTCTCCTCCATCCACTCCAGGTGCTACTCAGACACTTTGGAAGCGGATATTTAAAGACAGCATGATCAAAGTGAGAGGAGGAGGAGGAGGAGGGCAAGAGCAAATGGCACAAGAGTCCCATTAGCAGGAAATCAGAATTCAGCTACATCCCTTACAGAAGACAAAGGTGAGACAAAAGCTCTGCAAGGAAGACAACATGGGAGCACAGCAGCATTGACTTTAACATCCGTAAGCCAAAAACATGCTCACTGCTTCCATATGGGAAAGGGCAAAAACTCAGCAGTTTTCTTCTGGTAGGCTGATTGGAATTTGAAGCAGGCTTTTCACAGCACCAGTTATTTCTGGATTTTAAAAGCCCAAGAATAGCTTCTGCTTCTTGCAGGCCCAAATATGAGCACCCAGACATCTGCCTAGGGAGCAGCAGTCTACTCTGGGTATGGCAGAATATTCTCTAGCAGGACGAGAACAGGACTAGCAGCCAGGAGACCTGACCATGGTTTGCTGTATGATCCCCTGCTTCACCTCACAAGAAGGACCAAGGTTTCCATCCACACAGCATTCCCACTGGAGCAGCTCCATGTTAGCACCAATATGTTGGCAGCCCTACGATTTCAGGCTCAATTATTGGCAAAAGTGGTCTCAACTCAGCCATCAGTACTTTCTCAGGTACTCACAACCCCCAAAATCACAGAGAACAAGCTTTCATCACCCTCCATAAGCTCAGGGAGCACTAAAAGAGAAACAGTCACCAAGGAGCTTGTGACAAAGTATTTATGTCTACCAGTGAGTCAGAGCAGCTCAACTTGCACCCACAGCATGATACGTCCTCAGGATGGTGGTAACCTCCCTCCAACTCATTTCCTCTAAGGCAGGAGGGAACAGGCTCAAACCTCAAACCAGCCTGGCCTCAGACACACAGTACACGTGAGGGAGGTATGCAACAAGCTCCCTCTGCCCCAGCTTTGGGGTCTGCCTGTTGTACCATCAGCCAGGTACCGATCCCAACACCCATCAGTGATGATGCTGAACACCAGCAATTTCATAGCAGCCATGGAAGAGTAAGTAAATAACCTATCTTAGCCAAACCTTCCTCCAAGTCGGCAGGAGCTGGTGCTGACTCCACAAGGCCATTTTTGCTGGCATTGTCATTACAGAGCCAGAAAGTGACTCACGTCTTTGATGGAAGCTCAGAGGAGAGGGACTAGGGAGATTGCATCTCATCCTGCCTTTCCCTAGCCAAGCCTCTTAATGAGAAAGGGGAAAAAGAGGCATCATCCTTTTTAACACAGGAGAAAAAAATTGGTGGTACAGAAGCACAGAAACAACTCACCCTCCACTGAATGCAACTGGTCAACACCCCAAGGACTGCTGTACAGTGGGAAGATCTGGGGTTGAATGCTGTCAGTGCCTGCAAGGAGACAACCCAGCATGTTGTGAGCAAGAGGGACTGAATCCCAGGCCACCAGATCACAGGATAAAAAAATTCCATAAGGAGGAGTGCAAAGTGTGTCCCCTGAAGCCCACAGCAGCGCCTCACCCATGGCCACTGTGCCATCTAGCCCCCAGGACATGACAAAACACCACTGAGGGCACATGGACAACCAGCCCATCACCACTTCAGTGCTAAGGGGCAACAAGCAATTCAGGGACCTGGAGAGAGACACTTCAGTGTCAGTGGCCAACACCACAATGCAGGTACTGCAGACAGGAAGCTCTTGTACCTTCACACACACTGCCCTGTTCCCCGAAGACCCAATTCCAAGCTCTTCAAAAATCAATGAGATAACAAGGAGATGAGTTGCAGCCAATACAGATTAGTCAAGAGCAAATCACATCAAACCAATCTATCTTCCTCCTATAACAGCGTAACAGGCTCTCGGCAGAGAGCACCACCTGTCAAACATCTCAGCTTTAGTAAGGTTTTTGACACTGTCTTGCCTGCCACTCCCATAAGCCAGGGGAATATGGTCTGAAGAGAAAGGATGACAGGGCAGGTATAAAACTGCTCAGCTAGCCATATGCAGAGGGCAGATACCAGTGGTCTCCTCTGCTAGAAAGGAAAAACACATTGACAAACAGGATTTTGGAGGAGTGTCGCATACCAGCTCTCTTGCTTTTGACCTGGATGATGGAGCAAAAAGGAAACATTAAATTGGCAGATAGTGTGAAGGTGGGAAGAACTGCAAGTACTTTTATAAGACAGGATTAGATCATCTTGATCTCTTCAAGAAGTCATCTCTTTTTTCAGGCAGATACAAGGGCCAGGTTTTTCTCTCAGGCAGGAATAAGTAGCTGTCCAAGGACAAGTGTCCAAATACAAAGAACACATTTTCAGGGACTATTGCTTCACTACTGTTGCATATCAAGGGCAACTGATGCTGCAGGGGGTCTGAGGCCTCTTGTTCATGACCCTGGACAGTAGTGTCTACAGTCCAAGCAGGCATCCCTTCCCAAGCAGCTTGCAAACAGAATCAATACCAAGCTCACAGGGCCCTGAATGGGATCAGAAAACATGAATTCCCACTCCCAGGCTGCTCTTTATCTACTGTGTCACTGTCATCTCATTGCAACTGGCACAGTCACTGTCTCTTCCGAGAACTGCGTTCATCAGGGACTGTGTTCCTGGGCCAGCAGCACATCACGCTAATGACGACAGCCAAGCACATACTACATCTGGCTGCTGTGCACACCATACATGTTTCATAAAGTTGTCCCAACTGCCTTCCCAAGCCCTCCCCATAATCAGCTGCACCCGATTCTGCTGTCAAGTGATCTTCCTCTTTCCCTGCTACCTCTCACTATTTTCATGTGTGGTCCCTGCAAGACAAGGACTTCCCATGTCCAGTTGAGTTTGCCACTGGAAACAAACCAGGCACAAATGCCCTGCAAAAATAACAAGCCAGCACATCCAGATATGGCACCTTTTAGGGAAAGCCATGGCCAAGCCCCCACAATGAGCTACATTTTTAGCCCACAGGGAAGAGACACTTGCAAGCCATTCTCCAAACGATCTTTGAGCTTTATGCTCTGACCATGCCTTTTGTTTATCTCAGCATGAGCTGGTGGAGAACCAGACCTTGCAGCCCTAGGAACTCTGATGTTCCAGGTAAGTTCATTCACTGCCAGAATAAGAAAGCAGAGTTTCCAAATTAGTGACATTTCTTTTCCTTAAAAGAGTGACTTTTGGCAGCCAATTGCAGGGAAGACTGCAAAGTAGCAATGGATTGATTTGTCTCCTACAGAGGCGACTAATGGGAACATAATCCAACAGCTAAGGCAGAGGACTAGATGGCAGTGCCCCCCACAACTGCCTGTGCAGGAAGACCCTTCTCTCGTGTGTAATGAAGGAATCCTTCTACCACCTTCCCTGGGTGCACTTCTCCTGGAAGTGAATGCAGTACATTTTTGCCCCAAGAGCTGAGAACTCAGAATGGGAAGCTAATGCTTGAAATGAAAGCAAGAGAGCAGGGCTAGGGAAAGAAAGTCAGCATCACAGTCCAGGTTCATAAGCACCCAGTCATCTGGCAAAGCCCTCTTCACTGCTCTGGAGGTGAGCGATGGGTATTGACAAGGCAGATTACCCAGAGCATCACCCAGACCATGGGCTTTTAGCACTCTGTGCAGCATGATTGAATGCAGTCTTATCCCTCCAGAATAAAGCCTGAAATAAAGCATTGCAGCAGAAATTATAGTGAGACCCAGGGTCATCCCAGGGCAGGTCTCCTCATGGTGAAGGGCAAGACAATCTATGCATCAGGAACTTGACCAAATCTAAAGAAAGGTCAGAAGAAGAGCCAAAGCAGAAGATGAACTGTCTTGTATTTATTAGCCCCCACAAAAGAGAGCAGCAAGATCAAGCCATAAAAGCAAGGCATTAGCACCTCTATGATCAGCGTAAATTGAATAGGATCTGCTGCCTCTCTCACCGGTACTTACTGCAGTTTGTCTCCTGAAGGATGGGCCATGCATGTACATCTGTACACACCCCTCCAGACCAAGAGCCTCACAGCACCCGACATCCTTGGAGCAGCCAGGCGAGGCTCCACAGCCTGCCATTGCATTTACTCCTTCAGAAGAGCTTGGGCATCATGACTGCACACTTAACACTGCCAAAAAGCCTGTGAAGGCTTGTCGTGGCTTCTGCCATTCACATGAATGCCAGTGCCACAAGGGTGTCCTAGAACTTAGGCAAGATCAGCTCACAGCTCAGGGATGGCACTGGGAGCAGAAGGAAGTTACAGGCTATGTAAATTCACCACAGAAAATGCACTTTGAGCACTGGAAGACAGGGGTTAGTGGTGCTACTGGGACAGTCAGTTCAGTTCTTAGCTTACGCTTCCTTGCCTCCCTTGCTGCCTTTAAGCTACCATGTCAGAGCACCTGTGATCCACACTATTAATGCCAGGATCTCAGCTTATCCCAGCCTGAGAACAGTGCCACAGACACAGTTATTCATGCCTTTCATCATCTCTCAGCTAGACCGCAGCAATATGACAGCCTTGCAGCATGCAGGAAGCTCTAGCTGAAATACACTCTGCATCCCTGAGTGCTCCACAATCCTGTTACCACAACCACACCAGGCTGGTCCCCTGCCTCACAGCTCCTGAGGCAGAGATCCAGGAGAAATCCGACTCAAGGCCTTGACCCTCATGTCCCCATAAGCAGAGCAAAGGCTGCCTTCCAGGATGCAGCCCTGGGCATGGTACGTTTGAGCATCACAGAGCACCCCTGTGCCCCACAAGTGTTGATCCCATCCATATACAGCAGACATCCTTCTCAGCCCCCAGCGAGCTGTCTCTGCCCAGGGAGCACAGGTTAGCACAAACATTTCCTGCCGCAAACAACTGGGTTTCTTTGGGTACCTGGTCAACAGAAATACACTGTGACGTGTGGATTTTAAGGAAATACCTTAGAACGTGACTTTCCACTGTGGGCACTTAATCCCTGGGATGACGCTGAAACATCCAGACCCTGATGGATTCACCATAATGCATGACTCAAAGATGCTCAGATACATACCCTGGGAGCACAGGAAGCTCTGTCTACCGCCTACACTAATGATGGAGAGCTTATGAGCTCTTCATCAGCCTGTTCAGCCATATCAAATTAGCATGGAAGGGGCTTGGTTCCTTTGGAGCAGGACTGGGACAGTTTACTTGGGGCAGGACAGGTATCGCAGACATGAACGGGAGAGGTGAGGTCTCCAAAGCAAGCAATGACTATCATGGCAGGAAGTGACAGAAAGATAGAGATGGTGTTTGTGCCTCTGCTGAGCGCGTACAATTCCCCTATGGCTTAGCTCCCTCACCTGTAAAGACAAGGATAACTTTGCTCACCTATCAATTTCCTATTTGCATCAGCTCAAAAGAATAAAGGTCTGGTCCCAGGAGGTTCTGATTCACTCTGCTGAAGGTGCCTTATCCTTTTAAGACAAGTTAATAGGGGTTGTGGTAAAAAGCAATCCATCTTGTTTGGATTTACTGGAAGAGACGACTTATCAAGAAAGGCAGCCTCAACGCCTCATCCTGCAGATTCCCAAATATTGCTATAGGCCTTTTCATTACCTGCCTTCGCCAATTTTCACCGTGACCTGTACTGCTTTATTATTGTCTCTGTAAGGTTCCTCCACATGCTCCAATCTCATCCCAGTCTACCTGAACACCAGCCACGGCAGGCAGAGAGCAATGGGCACTGCAGCGCTGTTATTGCTGCTGCCTCGGCTGGAATTAATGCAGCTCAGACATAGCACAGTGAAAATATTGACTTTCTAGCTAATCAAACCAAATTCCATGAAAGCTACAACTTCAAACTTCAAAAAAATCCATCAACGATTCATAAATATTTGAAAGTGCCAGACTGATTGCAGTTGGATCACTGCAGCAGAGGGGGCTGAGGTCTGGCTGAGAAGGAGATGGACTAGACAGCTGCTCAGACCTCGGTGCTGTGTATCACCCTGCACTACTACGACTGCACAGATCTTCCCAGCCTCAGAGAGAGGATGAACACTGTATCCCAGTGATACGTTACCTATGCTGGTGTAGCCCTACTCACTCCAGAGCACCCAGCCTGCAAGGTAGGCTGCACCATCCCAGCTGCCAGGACCACAAAGATTAGAAGCCTAACTTGGTTGTTCAATTTCTGAATATATATGCCCACCTCCTTCACCCATTGCCTGCCCACCAACCGGGTTGTTGATATTCCCAGAACATACCAACCTTCAGCTGGTCAGCCTCCTTGGAAGCAAGATGATTTGTTAGCTTAGCCCAGTTCAGTTCTCTCATCTTCATACTATCCAGTCAGCCAAGGAGTGTTGTGTTTTCCTAACAAGTTTTCCAAGGGCAGTAAAATCCAGGAAATTATGCAACATGCACTAAGTCAAGATGATCTCTTTTTACTTCAGAGACACTCCAACTTCTTCCACATAAAAGAAAAATAATTCCAACACAGAGGAGAGGGAGAACTTTTTGGAAAGAAACACTTACAATACGTTAACTTCGGTTGCATTGCAGACAGTCTTTCCTACATAAAAGTTGATTTTCAAAGCCATTTCGGGCTGCCTTTGTCCACCATGTCTCCAGAGCTACATTTGTACACAAGAGAACCTAGCAGAAAGTCCTTTCTTGTGAAACCATATATTTATCTCTTGAAATCACAAGGAGAAAGAGGCCTACAAATCTTACCCTGAAACAAAAGAAAACCCCTGTCTTTTGTTAGCAACCAATGTGAGGGCAGAGTCCCAGATGAACTGGAAGAGCCATGCCCCTTCAGGGCATGGAAGACCAGCATCAAAAGAGGACCAAGGCAGGGCACAGCACTGTGCTGAGCCTGGTCTCGTACAACTGTGTCTCATAATTCAATGACTACCATGGCAGGAAGCGCAAGTGACAACCGAAGTGCTTCCATGATTTCAACATTCCGAGTCTCTCCTCCATAATCCTCCTCTGTAATCCTGTAAGCTAACATGCTGCAGCATCATTCTGCAGCCTCTCCCTTGGTGGGAGCATGAATAACTTCATGGGGTCTGCTGGGGCAGGCTGCAGAGATAGCTGGGCTGCACCAGCACAAGCTTAGTCTCAGTACTAAGATAAGCAGTAAGGTTCAGCCCTGTCCCGAGAAGCTGACAGTATCCTGGCAAACATGCCAAGAGACCCAACTTTCCCAGGAGCACTGCACCCATTCTTTCTCACCACCAAAAAAAGTAAGGCCTTAAGATAGTGATTCTAGACACAAGAGTGGAAAAGATTCCTTGCCCACAAGCTTCCTGGAGCAAGCTTTCCCATTTCTCACACCAGAGTAAAAATACCTTTAACACAATTCGTTCCACAGAACTGCTGGTTCCTTCCTAAATGTCTAAGAATAAAGTCTCACCATCTATATATTTAAATAAGATTTTCCTTAATCAAGAAAGAAATAGGATAATCACTTCAAGTAATTTAGTGAACTAGTTAAGCTTCACAAAAATATCCCTTTTGTTCAGCAGGGATGGCACATACATCAGCTTGACCCTCAGTACTGGTGTCAGGGCTGCATCTCAGTTCTGTGCACCTGCAGTGCCAGAGCGGGGGGTTCCTATACCAAACTGAGCGTCACAAATACCACACCAGTCAAAGCCCCAAACATGCAGATACTGGTCTGCCCCTCATTTCCAGTGCCACTGTCTTTTCCCACTCTCCACCGTTCAGTTCTGGCTGCCCTCCCCACCCAGGTTAGCTGCTGCCTGTACGCAAACATCATTTCTCGTCATCAGCCGCATCCTCGCTCCCACGGGTGAAATTGTTTCTTCTCATGAAAACCAGAGGCCAAGGTTGAAACTTGGACTTCACTCTAAGTAAAAGCCATTTAAAAAAAAAACAACCTGTACTCTGAGGCTGCTCATGTAAATCAATGGCATGCTAGTAGATGTACCAAATATCCCCCAATGTGCATGTGTCAGTGTATTTCTTCCTTCCGAGATCATTAATGGCTCATGATCAAGGTCAGGAGTCAAGTCTAAGATTGTGCTGCTGATATTAAGGCAAGCATCTTTGCAGTGACACAGGGCACAACCTGCCCAGTTAATAGACTCGCAGGAACTCCATTCCCAGACCTCATCCATCCCCCAATTTATAAATAATAAATTGCCATTTTAAAGCTGCTCTCTAGGAAGAGCATCCTGAGCCTTCCCCATCCCTTGGAGAGTGTACACACAGAGATTAGAAGACCAAACACACAGTGGATTAAAAATCGCTCTAACTAAAGTCAGCTTCAAAGCCAGAATAA
The DNA here is from genome assembly GCA_009806455.1 of Tetrax tetrax. Lineage (NCBI taxonomy): Eukaryota > Metazoa > Chordata > Aves > Otidiformes > Otididae > Tetrax > Tetrax tetrax. Next base: position 315,373 of record WHYT01017994.1, read on the forward strand.
AAGCAAAGCACAATCCCAAAATCTTCTGGAAAAATAAAGGTTTTTATCAGAAAAACCCTAAAATGGGCAGATCTGAGATCAGCCACCACGAGGAAAGGCTCTCAGTCACCATAGAGACAACACACAGGCACGATGCTCCCGTCCCCGCTTCGCAACCCCCGTCTCCTCTGAGGCTCTGGAGCAGATGGCAAGCTGTGAGCAGGGAAAGGATGGACTGGTGAAACGCTGCATGTAAATAAGACCGCTAACCACTCCTGTTGTGACTCGGCAGCAGCCGGGAAAGGCTATTAAGGGGCTGCTGCAGGCGAATGGTCAGCCAGCAGTAATGAGCTGGCTACAAGTCACTGATTCCACGTCAAGGTTAGGCGGTATCGATCAGAGATGTGCAGCTGCAGTCCTGCCACTTCGGAAAAGATGCGGGCTGATGGATCGCCTGCAAGGCCCACTTCACCAGGGAAAGGCAAGGGAGCAGAGCGTCCCAAGAGAGACCAGGACAGTGCCATGACTTTGGACAGGAGCCACCCCAAGCACTGAGCTTCTGCCTGTTTCCAGCAGTAAATGAAGATATTCCGTTTGCCGCTGTCCTTATGCCCTCAGGAGCATCTTTTCATCAAATTTCTACCTGGGTCTGGAAGCAGACCACAGGGATAACTTTGCTCCTTTGGAGAAATACATTATGTGATTCACACCACAGCGGCCATAGTCCTGTGGCAGACTGCTCCCCACTGCCAGTAAAGGGCAGGTGAAGAGGCACATTCCCATCACCATGCTTGGACCCAGGAAAGACTCCATCACTGCAGCTTAGACCATCACATCTCTACACCAGCCAAGAAGCAGGTGTTTTTTTCAGGAGCCTCACCTTGTGCACCAGGCTTGGAGGGTGTCTGGGGCTTTTTTTTCTTTTTTCTTCATCTGAGGAATTTTTCCCCTTATGTCTTGCCTTTGTGCAAGGAACCTATCTCCTGGGCTCACCCCACTATTCCAAGAGAAGAGAATGGCTCTGCATATCAGGGACAGACTGATGTAACTTCTCAGTGCATGTTTGCTGCCCAAAGCAACACCAGCCGGTCCCACCACATACACGTAAGGCCAAGCCTTCTGCACAGCTACATCAGCACAGCAGTGCCCAAGGTGAGAGGAGAGAAGCAGGAACAACATCCATTTGGATTGCATTATCATGACAAGACCTCGACAGATCAGGGCTACAAAGGGCAGCCTAACAGCAAGTAGAGACTGTTCCTTGGAGTAGAGGAATATCCCTGCTCTTGGTGCTAACTGCTGCACCATATCCCAGCTCAATCACCAGGGCTTGGGGGTTTGAGATGAAGGATCTGCCCCCAGGATCAGTGATGAGACCAGTCACCCGCAGTTACGGATTTCTCTGGGTCTGCGCTCTTCCATCCCTCCTTAACTGACACCCTTACACAGCCTAAAAAGACTAGTGATAGTCACAGCTCAAATACTCTATTTAAAGGCTGCCTTGAGGACTAGAAGTTAATTTTAAAACTAACTGGTCTAAGCTCTCTGCCATGCTACCTCAGGAGGAGTCTGGAAGGGTGGAGGGTACTGCTAATGCATGTCTGGAGAGCATGTTTTACCTCCCAGCTCTTATTTCTCATTATTAATGTCAAGGTTTTTTAACAAAATTTGTCTTGGTCAATTAACTCAGACAGGGATGCTTGTAACATTCCAAATAAAGCCAGCCACATCCTGCGCTCAGAAAGACAAGCGAGTGTGGCTCAGGAAACAAGGGAATGACAAGGGCAAGGCATGACTCACATCCACCCTGCTCCCACATCCTGGAGAACAACCCACCCCACGAGCCAGCCGAGGACACAGACACACGAAGAAGGCTCCTGCCTTCCCCATGAGAGTTCTTTTTGCTCTCCTGCAAACTGAGGCCAACACCTGCCTGTGGCAGAAAAGAAAAAGCCTGATTTGAAGAATATTTACCCAGAGGATCTACCATAAGGAAAGCATACCACAAGTCACAACGAAGCTTGTGATAGCACTGTTGCAGACTGAAAATAGAAAGAGGGGTCCCTTTCCATAGGAAGGTGTTACTTACACATCAAAATGTCTCCTGGTTTCATTTTTATCAGATTCAATCACAGCACATCGTAACTTAAGGTACAGTGAGGCAGGCCATGGCCATGAAGGGCCACCCAGCATCCTTGCAGTTAGGTAAGAATCACCTTGTGGAAGCTAGGGCAAATACCCCAGTTTTTCATGGTATTTGGGACACTTCATGTGGTTTCTTTTCCTTGCCTGGATGACCACTGCTGTTTAATTGCAAGGCAGTGACCAGTTGGCACCTAAGAGTGATGCAGGCACAGCTATGACCCCTTGACCAGTGAATGGCCCAATTCCCTTCCCAAAGATGCTCTAAGGCTGGCCCCAACTGAAAAAATACTGTTTCTGTATTAAAGTATCCAAGAGTTAGTCTAAGGTATTTCATATCCAAGAGAAAGGACAAGTTTCAGAGAAATTTGGTCGAAAAAGTTATTTAAAACTGCTTCATACACCCAAAACAAAGTGTTTTGACTATCAAAATTTCATCTCTCAGCTGAAAAAGCTCTTTACCAAACTTGGCTCAAATTTAGGGTGCTCACAGAGGTTGTACTTTCACATAAATAGAAGTCATTGTACAAATAGTGAGGAAGGATTTCTGAAAGCCGTCATCTGAACTCACCGCTTTTCCTGAGGAACACATTCACAAGTATATTTTTTGCTACGGGAACTATAGCAGATGTCATTTCCAACAAGAACATGCACAGGACTCACTAGCATCTCAAATACGGACGGAGCAGGCACAAACCAGTGGGTGCCCGGAGCAAGAATTGCCTCCAGCCTCCCCATGGGCCTTCCTCAGCAAGACAACTGCTAATGAAGAGCTCTTAACACCTGATCTTGGGGGACCAGTCCCCACACACTGCGTGGGCAGGGCAGACCTTGCCACGGACTGTCACCTGCTTTGCCAAATGCAGCAAGGCCAGGAGCACACACTGAGATCTGCAAGGGATGAGGCTTGTGTGGAGAAAAGCAAAGTGCTGGTGACCACAGTGAGAACCCAGCCCCACACTAAAAGGCTGGTTTGGGTGAGAATTTATTTGTATTGACACCACAGTTTCATTTTCCAAGTGAGGGAAATGAGGCTGGCTCTACACATTTTGTTTGTAGGCCAGAGCTCACCTAAAAGCTGGATCTCAGCAGATGTCAGCTCTTGCCAGCCATGGAGTAGAAATCCCAGGGCATAGGGCCAGAGCATACTGCTTCTGGCCATGCAAAGCCTGCTAGAATTCCCCCTACAGCCACCATTTTCCATGCCAGCCCCTCCAGCAGCTCATCCTGCCCTCACACCACAGCTCAAGACGTGCTTGCGCACCTCCACTGTGCTGGTAAGGCTATCAGGAGCTGCGTTTTACCACCAAACCATTTCAGTGATGAAACGTAGAGAGAAGGCTCATGAACGGCTCTATCAGTGTAACCACGGAAGCCATGTAGGACCTTCTCAAGCCATCTTCACAAAACACCACAGGCATACATCCCTGCTCAAACCACTTTAGTACGTGCTCTCTGCTTAAGGGTGACTGACCCCAGCGGTATTTCATCTGATGAACTGAAGCTTCATGCTGGCTTTGCACTGCTCGCGTCTGCACAGAGCTGTGTGGAAGCACCATGGTTGACTACTTATGAGATCCCACCCATCCTAGTCCTCTGCAGCAAGGGCCACCTCCATCACACCCCATGCCAAGAAGGCACCTGCATGCAACTGAATTAACAAGCCACACTGGTAAGAGGGCATCCCATTATTGGCATCCCATTATCCATATCAGAACACAGGAAAAACTGTAGCTGACAATAAATAAACACCGGTCTCTGGAGTGCAGAAAGATTATTGCATTGATTTACAGTACAAACTAGAACTTGAAGAAAAGCAAGACTGATTTCTACTGATTCTTGGAGCTGAACTGGGTGTTTGTAGTTCATTCAAAGGGGAGGTGGGAATTGCACGGAGTAGGACAGTCCATGAACCATTGCTGCTGCACAGGTGTGGAAGGTAAGTTAAGAAACACCCAAAGAAGATTGACTGTGTCCATCCAGCAGCCTAAGAAAATGAGTTTTCAGAATAACATTTCAGTCGTGACTCCTGCTTTGGGCTACCCCTGGCTAGCCAGCCCTGGGCAGTGCAGACCACCTGCACTGGATGACAGCAGCCAGCTCTCCAAATCCACCCAGCCAACACACTTCTCGTGTAACCAGGGACACAGCATCGCCTCTTGCAGATCCCCAGAGCCAGAGGCCGAGCGCTGCCCGCTCAACCCACCAGTACAGAGAGGCACTGACTCTAAGGCCAGGGCGGGTTTCTGTTTGCTGGTGTCCCGTGCCGCAGATCAGAGGCAGGATCAATACCACACTCCTGCAAAACCTGCACCGTGTGGAGGTCACCGATTTGACACCGACTAGAAACAGGAGTAAAACTGATCTCATCGATTTTCGTTTTCCAAGCAAAGCAGAGAGAGAGTCAGGAGGAGACTACTGGTACAAAGAACAGAAGACTAATTTAGTGGGGGCTTTCCATTTTCAATTATTTTACGTTTAATATCCATGTTCCTGATTCCACAGAGATTTAAGATTTCTTTGGGCCTACACACTTGAGTAAAGTTGTGCATGCATTTAAGTGACTGCGGGATCTAAGCCCAAGTTGTTACTAAGTACTAGGTAAGCAAATTTGCTTAATAGGATTTTTAATTTGCCATTATCCCTTTAAAAATGTATTTGTTCTCTGCTAAATAGTAATAAATTAGCCTAACAGCAATCATTTATCTTTCTTTAGCATCTTGGAGGCATCTCAATACATTTTACCAACCACAGCAGTCCAATGAGGCTGAATCAACTGACACGCGTAGATCTCCCAGGGCCTGGTTAGAAGATGAGGTCTTTACAGTAGAAAGCTTGAATTTTTCACTAACTCACTGAAAAATGTATTTATAATTGCAAGTGGGAGGGGAGACATGCAGGAGCCCTGCAAGAAGAGTTTAATCTGTTGAAAGGAAGAAGTCTTTCAGCAGATTTTTTTAATCTGCCCACCTACCCCCTCCCGCCCCGCCATCACACATCGGGAAACTGAGCAGCAGACAGCTCCCCAGACCCAGAAGGTATTACGCCTGAGAACAGGCTGAAGAGGCGACAGACACTAACCAGGCAGGCATTTCCAAACTGTGGCACTAAAACCTCTAGATTTTGGCACACCTTCTCTCCACCGTAACCTGCAGCATGCATAACAACCCATTTCACTCCAACACTATCCTCAGAGCAGCACTATTGCGAAAGCAGGGAGAGGAACACGCAGCAACCTCCAAAAAGGCAGGGGGGCTTACCCAGGACGATGCAGGGAAAACACCCTACCTCTCCCTCAAACAGCCACATCCCAGTCACACTGCCCTCCCCTCTCTCCACAAACCCAGCTGCTCATTTGAGTGTAGCTGGATGGTAATGAAGCACTTGGTGGAAGTAGATTTTTTTTGTTCCGCCTGGCCGTGGGCTGCTGGAGACGGGGGTCATTAGCTATGCATCACTAGCAGGCAGCCGCTCCCTCATTAGCAGGCCACTCCAGCCACCGACATCATTGGTTCAAAGGAGCGTGCCCAGCCATTATTGGCCTCGCTAGAAACTCAGCCTAATTGGCTTAGGAGAAATACAGGTTAAGAGCATGAACAGCTCTGCAGCTAACGTGGTTTTGCCAAGTCAGGATTTTATGAGTTCAGGGAATTGCATACCCTCAGGTTCTGGAGTCTTAGGCACTGTACTTAACCTCGCTTTCTGAATCACCTGAAGAAGATGGGATGCTTCTAATCCTCATGGCTATAGGGGAGGAAGAGCTGGTCCTCAAAGGGCTACAAGCCAGATGGAACAAGGTTACTTTTTTTTTTTTCTCCTCTTTATTCCTCAAGTCACACAATTTGGAGGCCACTTCCCAAGACTCAGTAATACAACCTCTACTAATGTGAAAAAAAAAAGGGCACGCTTTGCTCCTCTGAGCCCAGGAAGCAGCTGGCCCACAGCCCACTCTCAGCTTTCCTTGTCCTCTCAAGCCAGGGCACCCCAACCCCACAGCACCAGCCAGCACAGCTCACTGCAGCCCCTCATCCCACACCCACCAGCCTGCCCCAGCTTACAGGGCTGCGGTAACTCAGTCCATTACCACAATCTAACCTCACACATAAGGGAGAGGGAAGGCACGAGGGCTAGAAGAGATATCTTCATGTCTGGCCACAACCATCACCAAGATACATCCACCAAGCATACCTTCAATTTCTGAGTTATTCCTGTTCAAATCATTCCTCCTTCACTGATCAACAATTCATGTTCCTTCTTAGGCTTCCACAGAGGCTTCTCTCCCCCAAAGGTGAAACAACATACCAGAGCTCCACCCCCAATTTCTCCTTACCTGCACACCTCTCCCCAGTGCCCTATCTCACCCTCACCTCCTCAACGAGTTTTATTACCTCTCGTTACCAGTTCCAGGTGCTGCACTGCTCACCTGGCACCAGGTTTCTTTGCTGTTCCTCCTTGCTGGTGCCATCTGCTTGCAATTATCCCAGGGTTGAGCCGGAGACCTTATTGGTAGGCTACCCCTCCCCTCACCCTTGCTCCCACCTGAAACTTCTGTGGTAACCCATCTCTGATTTCAGGTGCCCCCTCATTTCCAAGCCTCTTGGCTGGGGCAGAACTTGCTTTAGGCCTTTGCAACCCAAATTCCCAGAACTGGTGGGGTTTGCCTGGTTTCCTGTGACCCATACTCTCGGCAGACACTCAGCTTGGTGCTATGGGTCTGTCTGATCTTCATCACAAGTCAGGGCTTAGCTGATCTGCTGAGAACTCCAGCAGACTATAATGGACGGGAGAAGCAGCACTGTCAGGCTGGAATAAGTTTAATTCTTTACATTGACCCATGAGACAGAGGAGTTTTGTGTTTAAGGCTTTTTTGATAGCATTGTTCATGCAAGCTTCCCTACACCTCTTGCAATCACAGACGCCTTGCTCTCTGGATAGAGGCCAATATCTAATACAGACCTTGCCTATCTTACTAGAGCAGATCAGCGATTGTTCATCAAACCATTGCTTTCCACCAAAAAAAATTATTCAATTTTCATTTAAATCAACACATTTTGGAAAATACTAACGTCACATAGACTGTTCAATAGTCTTTCAATTTTTAAAATGAAACAAAGCATTTTGATAAGCCTAAAACGCCTTGTTCAAAATTATTTTTCCAAACAAAATCATTGGTTTTGTATTTTAAAAATACTGGCAAGCTGCAAAGGCTGAAATAGAAATGAAATGTTTAATTTTGGAAGAACATATGCTTCATCAGAATTTTTAACATTCATTTCAGAGTCAAAGGAAAAACTGATGCCAGAGACTTTCTTGTCAAAAGGAAGACTCACTTCTTCTCCGGTCCCAATATTTATCACTTCTGCTCGGTGTTAACAAAATGTAGAAATACCTTTCACTTCCATGCAAATGCAGGGAGTGGATTTCTGTGAAATAGCGGCTGCCTTCCACCCCAGCGGCAGCTGGATTCCAGCCCTCGGCAAATCCCCCATTTCACGTGCTAAAGGCTTTGGCTCGGGAGGTGACAGCCTGTGGTGACAGCAGCCTCCTGTCAGGACTGGCCAGGGCAGCCAGCAATAGATCAATGTTCCTGTCGCACTCGCTGTCAGTACCCGGCCGTTAGCGGGCAAAGCGATGAATCCGCCGGGACCAAATTAATTGAATCCCAATCCTGCAGGCATCCTCCAGAGACAGAGGTTGGACACAGCAATCCGTGCCTCTGGCACAGGAGTGCCGCTTTCGTTTCAAAGTACCTCTTTCCCAGAATATGTTGAAAAGTGATTAGCAATTGGCACATAAAAAAATGACAGAAAGCTTCGTTACGCATTAAAATTCAAATCTATGGTTAGCACATCTCCTCCACTCTCTATTCACCCAGACTGGGAGAGACTGGGGAAAGGAGCAACACGGGATGGATGGGTGCGAAGGATCTCTGTGCTGACAGGGCAAGAGCAAGCAGTAAATGTCCTTCCCATCTTCCCTCCAAAAACTGGTCCCTGGAACGACCTGGCAAATCCAGCTCTGGTCTCTGTGCACCATGTGGTCCTCTGGTCTCTCCCACCAAGATCTGGGCATTTCCCTGTTTTCTGACAGTGCCTGTATCCCTCAGAGAGTCAGAAAATGTACCAGCAAGAGGTGGGCTCTGTGGGCAGCTGATGGCTGGCACCCACCAGCCCGCAAGGCCAAGCGTACAGAGCAACCTGTTTGTGGGCATGGGGGCTCACACGCCTTGACAGCAACGGGGGTCTCCAAAACACCCATACATTAGGGGTGCTCTCAGGGGACAAATGGCTTCTGAGTCATTCCACTGCCTTCAAACATGGGTTTGTGCACTGGGTTATAAAGAGATGGGGAAAGAAGTCTTGAAAGCACGGTGTTTTTTCATCTTTCAGCAAGGTGGCATGGGAAGCGGTGGGGATCATGTGTCTCAGTGGTGGAGCAATTCATGAGGCTCACGAGCTTCCCTGAAAGGAGGCAAGGCAGTCCTAGAGAGATCAATCGCAATTTTATCTACCCTTTTCAAGTTCTCATTTCTTTTTATCCCGTACTGCCAGATAAAAATCTCTGCCTCAAACATGGGTAAGGAGATAGAGCTTTATTATACTATTCCAAAAACATTAGATGCTGTAGGCTTCGCCCTTTTATGAGTTCACTTTGCTGGCACTCCCCTGTCTGCCCCCCCAAATCTCTTCCCTTTAATATTTTTTTCTCTCCGAATCAGAACAACAGGCACAAAACTAATTATGTGATATTTCAGATCCATGTTGTGTTAATGGCACCAGATCGCGTGTGACATTTCCGACTTGTTAGACTATTATTCTCGCTTATTGTTATCTCTGCCGCTCTGAATGCAGGCTCAGGGCTTTATATCCCCCCCATGCACCAGGCTCCCACCCCCGCCTTCCCTCTCTTGTTCTCATTTATCAGCCTGGGAGGATCTGTGGAATACTAAACTGGGCCATGCTGGATTGCTCTGCTCATTGTGGGCACTGGTGGAAGGGAAGATAGAAACAGTGGAGCAGAGAAAGGCAGGGAAAAGAAAATGCTGGCAGGGATTTGTGGGGCAAAGCTGCCACAACAAGAGCCAGCCTGGGGGAATCACCCTGACTTTAGGTGTAGTTGTGTCAGGCTGTGAGATGTCCGTCCCTCAGGTGACCTTCCAGTGATGGCTGGCCATCTCACCTGGCTTGTATTCTCCAGGGATGGACAGGAGCCCATGAAGGACCCTTCTGATGTAGCTTCATCTCCCAAATGCCTTGCTTGAAGAGACAAAGTTGTTGCTTCTGCTTAGACCTATGGGTCTGGCCTTGGGCTGTGAAGGCTGCACACTTACACTGGCCTTGAGTCGCTGGGCTGCCTCAGAGAGCTGATAGCTGGTGGGTCACGTCACACCTACAGCCTCTGTTGCTGACCATAAATCCAAAGAGATGCCCTCTGACTCTAGGTTTAGTGCTGGGGCTGAGGTCCAAAAGCACAGCTAGCCCTGCGAACACCAGCTGATATGCAGCTGCAGCACGAGGCAGAACAAATGGCAGGGTGTAATAAAGGGGTGCTGCTGCCACCACACGCCTACCAGGCAAATATCTGCAATGCCACCTCAGAGACGGGGCTTCCCAAGGGAACATCAGCAGCTGTTGCCCCTTGAGGGCTAGTTGGTGGTCCCAGGGGTCATGGGGAATACGCAATCATTTTACATAGTTTTAGCCACTCCTTCACCTGCCTGAAGAGCGCCGATATCCCTAAGACTGCTGGAGGTATTGGCCCAAATGCTGCCATCGTTTTGTTCCGCTTCCTGAGTGATTGTGCTCCTGGGTCTCTTTACTCATACAAATACAGCGGCTGATTTGTCTCCGCGCAGCACTCAGCGAGATGGAGGGTGCCAAGTTCTTCCCATTGATATGGGCAGAGGCAGCGTGATCGTGCCAGCACTGAGACTACAGGGAGAAGACTGAGAGGGTCCTCCCACCTCCACTCCCGCTTGCTGAGGCTTCCCAGCCTGCTGCGCATCACTTCCCTCTCCATCCAAATTCTGCTCCCCTCCAGCCTCATCCTTGCAGCACTCCAGGGAAAGCCCATGTGCCTGGCTCTAACCGCTGGGTCTCTGACACTCCTTTTACTCTGTGCAAGCATCTCAGGAGAGATCTGTATTGGTAACTAAAACAGAGCCAGTGTCATGGCCATCCAAGCCATTTAACAGTTCACACGCTGCCCGGCCCGCGCCAGCCAGCACTCTCCCAGACAATCCTGGACACAGTTCAGGGGATGGCATGAGCCAGAGACTGTCACGAGCGAACTGCATGGGAGAGGCCAAAGTGTAGTTGTATCAGCACAAACCATACCACATCACGGCCCCTCAGGACCCGGGACGGCATCCTGGCTCGTTATATTTACTAGAACAGATACAACCTTGGTACAAATGAGCCCTTGCCAGGAATATCATCTCCAGCTTTGTTCCCCTACGGCTCAGGCCAGGAAGAGTTTGCAACCATGTACGGCTCCTTCCACACCAAGGAGCTGGGAGGGGGTGCAATATCGAAACCTGAATATTCAGGTTTGTATAAAACTCTGAGCCTTTCTCTTGGTTTAAGCCCCATCCAACTCTGATGCCACCCATAGGGCTGGAAGGCACCCTGACTCGTGGGAGCCTGTAAGAGAGAAATCAGGGAGGCCACAGGCGCAGGCAGGGCTCTGCGAGTTCTCAGACAGGACTAGGATGTCTGTACAAGTCTGTGGGTTGTAGGCTATTTAGCAGACACACATAGGGACCCGAAATAAACTCCAGCTGGGAATAGGCTGCTTCCAGAAGCTTCTGCAGGGATCTGCCACAGGAACAGCTTGGCAAGAGCTGCTCATGGGAACGGTGCCATGCCACTATGGCGTGCCCTCAGGGTCCCAGGCGAGCAGCAATTTGTGGGGTTTCTTTGGAACAATTTCTGTCTAGAGACATTCTGTCTGCCCTCCTGGTCCATAACCCACTGAAACGCTGGCTCTGAGCAGCTCCATGACCCCATCTCTGTGGGCTCTCTGCCCCTGCCTTGAAAAGAGGGACCCACAGCAGACTCTTCCCAAGGAAAAAGGGAGCAAAGCTGGCCTCCAGGCCCAGCCTGTTCACAGTGGGGTCTGTCAGTCTCCTGCTTTAGCCCCTTGCACCCCTGCCCAAGCATCCATCTGTGCCAGATCTTTGCCTGCTCCCGTTCCGCACCGTCCCCCCGGACCCCATGTCACCGCTCCTCCCTGGAACAGCTGCAGCAGCTGCAGCACAATATGCTCCACAACTTGTTAAGGGGGATGGGAGGAGAAACGGCAAGATATAAATAAATAAAATAAAATATGTCTAGCTTAATCCTTTTATCGCTATACTTCTTTCAGTCGTTTACAGAGATAATAATCACCCAGGCTCTGCAGAAAGCACTGATGGAAGCAAGCACAGAAATCTCGTGGCAGCACCCTACTCTCTCATCTCCTGTCACTTCGGTGCAAGGCAAGAAAACAAAGTCTTGAAGAGGGCCAGGCCAGGAGCAAGCCCCAGCACGGCTGGCCGTGGGTGAGCAAGGTCAGGGCCAGCGGGACACGGAAGAGAGGAAAAAAGAATGGGAAGCCGGGGAGAATGAGAAAAGCAAAAAAAGCAAAGCCAGCACATGCCTAAGTTTAAAGTCTCTCAGTAGAACACTGCTTTCCTTGGAGACTGACCACAGGTCAAACTGCTGGTCCATGCCTGGGTCTGGAAGCCCTGCCCAGGACTCCAGGCTGCTCCGCTCCAGGAACAGCTGGAGCAATTCAGATTCAGGGACAACGCTCCCCGGGGAGGGACCAGGCATCCTGATGGCCACCAGGGTCTCTGCTACATTCAGCAAGGGAGTGGGAGGGAAACACGTCCCTCTGGGCAAGGGCGAGAGAATCACAGCGGGTGGCGCCTGGGGGAAAATGGACTTTGAGCTGACGCTGGCCAAAAGCCACCCAAACACGGCAGCAGAAAGAGCTCAGCATGTGCGGTGCTCTTAGCACATGTTGACTCAAATGCTCCCATATAAAATGGCAGCTGTCCCTTCCAGCAAACAGATGTCTTCCTGGCTTTAAAGGGCAGTGGATCAAGGTCATCTTTTCCCAAGGGTTAGCCATCTCTTTCTTCTCCCTTCAGGCTTGCTAATACAGTACATCAGTCCACTGGCTCTTCAACACATCTCTTCCAGACACACCGATTCAGACATCGATTCATTTAAGTGCAGCACCAAATGCAACCCCATTTTTCCTATGCTCTTCCCATCCCGGAGAGTCTCCTACCAGACCCCAAAGGTGCCTGCCGCAGATCACCAGCCCCTCAGAGCTCCAGCCAGGCCTGCCGTCCACAGTACCCTTCATCCAGGAAACATCAAGTACCTCTGGTTGTGATTTTTAATTTCCTGCAACACTGAGATCTACAATGTGATGCCAGGAAAACAACGTTGTTATTATTTGACTTGGTTTTATCCTGCCATGAAGTGTCACTGCCGTGCTCAGCGAGCGGTGCCTGTAAGGACCCGTACGCAGGTCGCTGGCTCCTGCCCAGACTCCCCATGCATCCGTCAGCCGGGCGGTGGGGAAGCCGCCTCTGGCTTCTCTCCAAGGAGAAAAGCTTCCCAGGAGAGTCAGGCTGAGATTTCCCAAGCAATCCTTGCTGAATACAGTGGGTTTTAGCCTCTTCACTTCCTTCAGACCCCTTCCATGAGCCCAGCCAACTGCAAACCCGAAGTAGTGGCCCTTCCACAGATCCCAAGCAGATCTGTGTGCATTCAGAGCCCTTTCCAAGTAAAAAATGCCAGCACTTCATTCTGCCTGTCCCCACAGAGGGAGGCCGTGCCCTGGGAGAAAGACAGGACGAAGCAGAGCTGTTTAATTCCATGTGTTCCTACACGGGACTGTCATCAGCGCTGAGATCATGCCACGGAACCAAAGAATGGTTGAAAAAGAAGCAAAAAGCAAATCCCCAGAGAGCAGCTTTCCTGCTCCTGACAAGGACGTTCAGTTGATCACCAAATGTCATCTCTCCCTTAGCCCTCAGGTCCCTTGGGCTGTGCTCTTGATTTTATTCCCTAGCTCAGCGAGGAGGCCATACGAATGAGTCTGGGGAGAAAGCTGCTCTGGCTGGATCTGTCCCTCGCCTAGCACGCTGCCTGCCCTGGTTTTAGGTGCCACGCCAGGAGAGTGACACACAGCCACATCGCATTTCCCCTGTGCATTTCATGCTATAAACCTGGAGCTGATTGCTGAGTAAGTCATTTCCTCCTGGGTGATTTAGCAGGGACTTGTTGACGGAGCTGCAGTTTGTCTGGATTAGAAGCAGCATCTATCAGGCAGCGGTATGGCCCACCTGCCTGTCTGCTCTCATTCCCATCTCCACAGCCATCCCCTGCCCACTGCCCCCAGCTGTCCTGCCCCCTTTCTCCCCAAACAGCTTTGAGCTTTCAGGAGGGGGAGAAGTCAAGCAGGGAAAGAGGCACTGAGCAGCCTCTGCTCTTTCCTTTCCCTGTCATAAAGCTCTCAGGGCCAGCTCTGCAGGCAGGGGAATATTATCTCTCCATGCTGCTGTTAATCTCTTTATGGCATCATTTGACCCTTTCTAACATCCATTGATTTTTTAACTGCCCTTTATGGCAACTCTTTAGATTCCTTTGGTCTAAATTACTAAACATCAGTGCCCAGGGCAAAACATGGGAACAAATAAAACAACCGGGAAAAGTCCATTCAGTGACCACAGACTTCACTGGCTGCTTTTGAGGTCCCTTCTCCCTCCTTCCATGCCCCTCAGCCCTGACAACCCTCTGTGGGCATCCTACAGATCCTCCTAGAAGCTGCTCCCTCCTTCCCTCCCTCCCAGCACACAGAGGCACCTCGCTGTAGCACAGCTGTACTCTGAAAACAGGGATGGTGTTACCTCCCATCGCACATCTGGCAGTCGGCACGGAGCCCACCTGGCACCACCTCAGATCTTCCAGCCCTGCACCTCCCCTGGGTGCTGTCGTTCTTGGGTGCTACCTTTTGCAAAGGATGCTGCCACATCTGCACAGCTGAGACGGCCAAACTCATGACACTTGAAGTCACATCCAGGAGAAGCTCCTGGCCATGCCTTTCTAAAGCAGCCTAATAGGGCATCTCAACGAGAGGTGAAGGCTGCTCCTTTTAATTTACTGGAGAAATGACGGTTCACTCCAGATTAATATGTTTTAATTTATTTCTGTTTTCCTGAGCTCATCCCTTGTCCAGCAGTGGCTGTCTCCTTGTCTCATACTTGCTACTTGTCCCAATGAAATACTGAGCTGTATTGTCTACTATTATGGTAAAATACACAATATATCACGCTGATGCATGCTGTGAGTATGACATAAAAATGACGAATGTGCTCTGGCCAAACACCGAAATGTATTCATCCCACATTAGTGCAAAATGAATATTAATATGCTGGAAAATGGCTCGGGTGATGAGGGTTTTGTGTCGTATTAGAGAGGACGCTTCATTCCTTCCTCATTTTCATTTTTTAGACAGCGTTAGCCCCAGGTCCTGACACAAGCCCCAAGATACCTAGCACAGGCCTATTTTGACAGAATTCCAGCCAGGACCACAGAGGGTAAAATGCCGGAACATGACACAGAGTTGAGGCCCATAGAACAGATTTAGAGGGCAGGGGTGGTACCAAAGTTAAAAAGGGTCCCAGCCTTCTCTGTGCTGCAAATGCCTCACGATATCTCTTTTCTGTGTTATCGTCCCCTCCTCCAACTTCTTCCACCCCTGACTAAGTCAAAGCCCACCATGAGGGCTTAATGGGTCATGGGGTCAGTTCATCAAATTTGGATTTGGCTGGCTTCACCTGCTGAGCACAAGTTTGTGTCAGCTTTTCATAATTACTGCCCTCCTCTCTGAGGTGCGGTAGAACAGTTAATGAGCGCAATGGTGAGGATAATGTACTTTACAATTAGGCCATTTAATTATTCCATTGTGTGATTTCCATAACCACGACCATATCTCTGTGAATTTATACAGCACATACAAGAGAATATACCAAAGGAAGAGGAAAAGCAACAAAGCAGTGAAAGTAGCTCCATGGAAGGTTTGCACACCATGATTGTTGCCCTGGCAGCACCAGGAGCCATACACAAGCGCATAGATGGTCTTTGGCCCAACATACGTACTGTGTAAGTAAGACAAAGTGGGGAGAGGCGAGGGAAATTTTCACGTTACCTCAGCCATGTCTTCTTACACAGTTGCTTAGCTGCTGCATCTTTGCCAGATTCCTTAGACAGCACGCCCCCAAGCAAGGCTGACCCAGTCGAGACCAGCTCACCGGCGCTTCATTTGCTTCCAGGGGATGAGCAATTCCAGGCCAGGTCTACCACATCCATGTCTCTTTCTCTGGGCAGTGCTTCAAAGGAAGGCAAAACAAATACATGTTGTACCATTACGGGTACAAAATTGCAAAGCCAGGACCAAACAGATGGCTCCAGAAGCGCACGCTTTCATCTCTGCGGGCTCCATGGCACAGTCCCTCGTGCCCACGTGCCCACAAACCCTCTCTCACAGCCACGAGGTACTGAACAAAAAAGCCTCAAGAGCAGCCCCAGACGAACTGTTTGTACCTGGACTGCTCACCACCGCCTTTCATCTCCAGCAAGTGGGCCTTTCTACAGCAGCATCAATACAGGATGGAGGAGGAATCGTTAGATGTGGCACTTCCATCAATATCTCTGAGAGAACCAGGTGACATGAAAAAAGGTGAACCTGAGACCTCTTCAGACTAGAGATAGAGAAATTACAGGGATCTTTTATTTTAGATGGGTTAGCATTCTGGTTTATATCTGTATCTATACCTAATTTATACACCTAGAAATGCAGCATCCATTTTTCTTTTGTAAATGGGAAGTAGAGGCCTTTGCCTAGAAGACTAAATGGCCTTTGGAATAGGCTGATAAGTGATAAAAACAACCTGCAAAAGCATGTATCCTTGCATCACTTAAGATGACCTTTTAGAAGGGAGACACTGGAAAAGGGGAGAAAACGAACAGAGGGAAAAAAAAAAAGCTGGGGGAAACTAAATTTTAGAACCAAACATCCGCTGTTGGCATTTGAAACAGCTGTGCTAGAACAAGAAAATAAAAATAAAAATAAAAAGAGATTCGACATTTTATTTCCCCCTATCAAACAATATATCCCAGCTAATGGCAGCAGAATAAAAAATCGCCCGATGCAGCCTGCAAGAGAGGAAGAGGAGAGAACAGGGAAGAGGGAGGGGAGAAAGGTTATTATAAATGTGTCAAGCTTGTTTATGGCCCTTTATCAGCAAGCGCAGCAGAAAGAGAGAGGCACCGTTAGCACATCTTAAACGTGTTTGGCAGCTTTGTTTGGGAATGTAAATAATCTTTATATTCAGGAGCGTTTATGTTTCAAGGAACACACAGGCACATGTCACCTGCGCCGACAGATTGTTGAAGGACTTTCTGACATCCCTGCTGGGCTCTGCCTCCTGGGTCTGCGACGTGGGTGCTTCACCCGATGGTCTGAACCGGCATTCGATGGAAAAGGCTGCACTGGGAATATGAAAGAATTTAGGAGAGGACTTGAAACCCACGGAAAACCCTTCAGTCAAGGTCAGATGCTGGGCTGGTTTACCTCCTCCCTGAAGTCTGGGGGGTTAGATCCCACTTCTGGTGACGTTGCCAGAAATCTGGAGGAAGGCAGCTCTGATGCTCAGCGCAGAAGACCACGACCATGCCCGAACCGCAGCCCCCACGGAGCAGAGCACGGCAGCGGGGGTCAGTCCAGTCCATCCCTTTTTCTGCTGTTCCCAGTCTCTCCTACTGCTAGTGTAACTGATAGGTAAACCACTCCCACTAACTGATAGGTAAATCACCAATTTACATGGAAAATATATTATCAGGAATACTCATGCCCTGAAGGGAAGTGACATCTCATTTTTCACAGGCTGGACGGGGAGGGAGAGCCCCGAAGAGCAGCAGTGGCAGAAATAAACCAGGAGATTGCCACGAACACGGAGACAAAGGAGGATGCTGCGGTGCCTCTCCCCACCACGGCGAGGGAGAGTCACGCTCCGCAGATTAATTCTGAAGCAGTGTTTAACGCATCTCCCGTTGGGGATGAAGGATTTGCCCTGCGTTTCAATGAGACATTCAAAATCACACTCATCGTTCTCAGAAATTGCACTTAGTTAAATTGTCACCTCTAAAGCGTGAAGGCAGGTGTGGGGCTGTGCCCCGCATGGGAGCTGGGCGGCTGGGGCGGCAGGAGGAGAGCAGAGCCAGCCGGGCGATGGCAGGGCAACCACCCAGCCGGGGCAGCTGGCGTCGCTGTGGAGGAGCAACGGAGGGGCTTCAAACACCATGGCAGGAAGCTGAGCAGTGCGAGGTGAGGGCTTGGAGGAGAAAGCATGGTCATGGCACTAGCGAAGACCAGAAGGGAGCCAGGGGATGAAGGGGTGGGGATGCGACTGCCTGTGGATGGAGCGGAGGAGAAGAAGAATGCCTGGAAGAAGGGTAACAGCCAGAGGGCAAAGTTTTCCTTCTTGCGTGGGAAATGCAGGCTGGTCAAGCTACGCCTTCCCTTTCTCTGATCTCATCTTTTATCCCTTCATCTTTCTTGTCTCCTTCCTGCACTCCCTGATTTGGCAAAAGAGAGGAAAATTCAGAGGGAACATGCAGCTTTGCCGTTCTTGCACATCCTGGACTCGCACAGCCAGCAGAGGAAAGGGGGAACAGCCCAAAAGGCTCAGCAGATAAGTGCAAGCGTAAATAAACCCAAAACTCTACCATGTGCCTTGGTGGCCTGCTCCAGTGTCCCCGCCACGTAAAAGGTATGAGATGAACGGCCTTGGGAGCATTGCCACAAGCAGAGACAGGCGGAGCAGAGGCAGTGAGAGAGCAGGCTGTGCTCTGGTCTCGCTGTAAAGCCACTCTGAGCTGAAGGGCTGGACTCAAGGCACCAGCCTGGGTGTCTCCGCTCTGGTCACACACAGCACTGGCCTGCAGGACGGTTACCAGAGTGATTCCTCTCCCACAAGTCTCCAGAACTGCCAACTGATGGGTGACAACTTCAGTTGCTAACTGAAGGACACCTGAACAAAAGTCCAAAGGCTTTTTCTACACTTGTATTGTTCTTAGGATTCTTCACATTGGCTTTATGAAAAGGTGTGGCTGCATTAAAGCACAGATTTTGGAGACGTGAACCCCGTGTAAGTGCACAAGGTGGATTCTTTTAAACTGCACCCCAGCACTTTCCAGGAGGCACTGGGATACTGTCAAACCTGTGGTACTCTCCTGCTAAGGAGCCAGCAAACTCACTTTCCCCTGCGCAGCCAGGTGCCTGGAAATCGTCACATACTGGAATTTCAATGTAGATGTGCGATATTTACTGCAAAGCACAACCTGCACTCAGACAGGGGAAGGAATGCTTGAGCAGGAGGAGTAAATGACTATCGCAGGCAGAAAACCCACTGCAATTCATGCATCACACAAATGGTTGTGTATATTAAAGCAATGAGGACAAAGGGTATTGATTTAGCACAAGTATCAAGAGTCCCAGGTGCTAAAACCTGAAGAAATACAAACTGTGCTGGGCAGAATAACAACAAAAAGAAATGATAAAAGGATATGAGTGTTTGAAAAGACACATAGGACGGGCTATAAATTCTAATAATCCATATTTCTCGAAAGCAGCAGCTATTGACTCAAAAACAAAAGAGCAGGCATTGTAATGTAACAAATGTCAGACGGGATAGCAGCAGGAATTCAATTTGCTCTGGCCATATATCAACTTCAAACTTAATGTAATGGCATGTAGTTAAAGCTGCACCCTCACTTAATGGCTATTACCAGTCCTGGGTGGGTTTTCCAGCAAGCATAAAGCAGTGAGTAATTGGCCCCACTCTGGCTGCATCACCGCTAATGAAAAAAAAAACCGCGCTCTAGCCTGCTAGCAGCAGAAGGAGAAGGCAGGGAACCCAGGCAGAAGCAGGTGGCACTGGAGCTGCCAAGAGCCTGCCCTGCCAGGATCCCTTGAAACGGTTTCAGGAGAGACCTCTGGGACTTCAGCTGACCAGCATCTCCTCTGTGTGAGGGCTGGATCCTCACGGCAGCAGCCTGACATCCTTGCTAGCCTCCTAAGCGAACTTGATCCAGGCCTGCTGGAAGAAGAGGAGGAGAAACCCTGGGTGGTTACACCTCATCCAGCTCCTAAGCATGCACTATTTATTACTGCTTGGGCAGTGGCTCTGCAGTCAGCCAATTAAGGCCATTGTAATTACTTCTCTTCAGTGACTACAAACGGCCAAGTTAAACGACAGATTTCCCGTTCAACAGCTATTGCGCCTGCTGAAGTGAAGAAGCAGAAGTGTCGGCGTCGCTGAGAATATGCTCTGACCATATGTTAGAGGCAAGAGACACATACTGAATGGGAGAGGAGGTGGTGGGGGAGGAGGCATGGATGTGGGACAGGAACCTTCGTAGCAGTGAAGCATCCAAAGCAATCAAGGGAGGGCAAAGATGTAAAGCTGTCCTAATCACTTCATTGCAGATAGGCAGGGGCATTCCCTATGGGCACATTAGTTTCTACCACAAGCAAAGCTTGTAAAATGTTGATTTTCTAAGGATATGCCACTCCAAATTTCAGGACTCGATTTTGGAACAATCAAAACTAAGATCAGCCCCTGGGAGAAACTCTCTCAGGTTTGTCATTGAGCCTCATGCACGGCAGAAGAGGACTCTGGAAGGTCGGTCAGGGCTGTGCGAACCTCCCTGCAGCACAAACACCACCAGTTGTATTCCATATCATGAAATATGGAACTGTGGCTTTTGGCTTTACTTTGTGGGAATGATGCTCTTTCAATGCTTCTCAGGAAGCTATTTAAATGCCTTCTACAGCCTTTTATTAAAGCAATAAAGATACCCAGAGCCTGGGTCTCAGCTTTGTCTCCTCATTTACCACGAACCATACCTAGAACTTGCAGAGATGTCTAATGGTGCACGGATTATCACAAGTAAAGGTGTTAGCAAGCAGTTGCTATGGGTGGCACAACTGGTTTTCATCGTGCTGCAATACCATGAGGCATTGGTTGGGTTTCTGCAGCTGAGCTGTGTAAACCCTGGCACGGGCTCCCTGGGACCCCAGCCACTCTCCTCAGGGATGGGGGGATGCTCATTTTGCAGAGAATTTCCCTGCTTCCATCCATGGGTGAGGACATAGCCCAGCCACACCACCACAGACAGAGAACAAGGCCAAGTAAGAGCCCAGCTCTCTTGTTGGTGTCCACTGCAGGCAGGAGGTCGGGAGTCGATTTTTGTGCTGATCAGACAGCCGATAAATGCAAATGGAGCACTGGAGGCTGAGCGTGCCCATGGGAACCAGGCCTTCAGCGTGAGAAACTGAAAGGGGGAAGGGATTTTGTACAAATCCCCATTCCAGATTACATCTCATCTTTAAACCCTGAGTTCCAGTACCAGTATCTTTTTTAATGCCCACAGGCCTTGCTTTCCTCAGTAATCTCAGCCATCAGTCTCCTGTGACTGACAACGCTAGGAATGAATCTCTCTTGAAGCTGACAAAACTCACTCTGAACTGATTTTCTCTTGAGCTGTGTTTATCTGAGACTGATACTGAAGATGGCAGCTTGGAAGCAGTCATAGCCCGTATTTACCCCTGAGATCTGCACTGATGCTGCAACAGCCATCGAGTGCGGCCAAGGCCGGCCTTGGCAAGAGCGATATCTCTCAGCAAGTAGGCCAGTTCGTTTTCTGCTCTCCAGGCCCCTTCCCCTGCAAAGACCAAGGCAGCGTTGACATGGTCTTGGCTGATTCCCAAGGAGAGCTGGGGCAGGATGCCTGGCAGAAGGGGGACCCCAGCCTGATTCACAACAAAACAGCTGAAAATATTCCGGGCGTCTGTTTACAGCCCCATAAAGATTTTATGCAGTGCATTTAGCCTCATGTCTCTGCATTCATCGTGTTAAACGCTGAATGTTTTACTTTAATGCCATAGTGGCTACAAGCAAGAATACTTAACTTCAATAAATAAGGAGTAATCACATTTTCCCAGTGAACGGATTGAAAAATGGCCACTGGAAGAGTTCACCTTCTGAAGTCGAAAGCCAGGGGCTGTCGCTGGGGTTTCCAATAAACTATACACCCTGTGGAGCATCTCCAGGGGGGAAAAAAAAAAAAAAAAAGTAATGGTATAAATAATAAAGCTTATGCATCTTTTAATTGAGGAATTGGTCTGTAGCATGGGCACAGTATGCTTGTGCCCAAAAGCCAACATTAAACATACATACAAATTTAGGCAATGGAGGGAAAGAGGGACAGAAGCAGATGGACTAAGACTCTATGCTTTTGTGAGTAAAATCTACCTGAAAAGCACATTAGTGCTCCTTGGAAACTAGAGCATTTCATGGAGGAACACATACACAGAAGAGGAGCTTCTCAAGTGAGTCTGGATTATCGCAACAGACTCCCAGGCACAGTTTCTGCAGATCTCTAACGAGCCTTACCTAGGCTCAGGCACACCTCTTATCTACCTGGGAGCTCCAGACACTACAACCAGCTAAATTCCCTTGGATGCAATAACTCCTTCCTCGAGGTGGGCACACGACCAACTCGCAGAGCCACACTTCAGCCTACAATCTAGACGTCAACTGTTAGGAAGAGCTCAATATCTCATGAGATAATAGCTTCATTGCAGCACCCAACAAGAGTTTTACCAGGAAAGGAATTCAGGGTAGGTTATCAATGTATTAATTATGTTTGAGCTGCTTCAATTGAAGTGATACACAATAAGAAGTCCTGACCAAGAAGGTCAAAACCTAACCAAATGTCTCCTGATTTTATCTCAAAACACCCTGTCATGTTGATATGTTCACATTAGATAACTATATTCTTCCATCTTCTTCCAAACACACTTCCCAACTCTCTCCTCCACTCCCTGCCTCTGAACTTCTCTCAAGTCCAATCCTCTCATCTAAACTTTGCCCTCCCTTGTTTGTCTCCTAAATTTTCTCATTCTACCAACCAGAAGACCAGCTTAAATTAATTTGCATCCTAATTAAACCACATTCCCAATCTGTCATTCAACTGTCAGCTGTAATGTTAGGAAACAACAGTTCAATACCTTCTGCACATCACTCCCAAACAAACTCTCTTAATTCTGAACTGTGGGGTTCTGTTGATACCCGGTTGCACCACAGTTGCCTAAATCTGGCTATAGAAAATACGATCCATAAGGGGGCTGATCTCCAGGTTACTCTTTCAAGGGCATGGGTGGTGCTGATGACAGCAAACCAGCAAACCTGATGCACATTACAACAAGACTTCTTATCCAATAGACGAGAAGGATGGGGTAGGCAGAGATGATGCCTAGTAGATGCCTAGTAGAAGGTAGTACTTGTCCCTGTCAAAAACATCCTACTTGCAGTTCCCAGACTGTTAGATTCTGAAAACACAAAGATGCCTGTGTGAAGCTTCTTGGAGATTGAGGCTATCAGCTCCACTAAATTGTTCTCAAGAACTTTACTGTGAGACTCTGGAAATGAAAACTGAGAGGTGGATGACTTGCAGCTATGCTCTACAGCGTGCCCACAGCATCTATTCCCAACCACAAAGATGCTGGGAATTAGGCTGTAGAGACAGAAGGTGGGAAGCTCATTTGCTTTCTCCATCTCAGTCTTCTTTTCACTCTTACTAAGTTGTCTAGAGAAAAATGGCAACTTTGAAGTTGACAACCAGACACCAGTGTTGTCCCACAACTGGTGGTCCACCAATGAATATGACAAAATTTTCAACTTCCTTTGCAATCAGACATCTTCCAGAAGACCCTTGATCAGTTCTCCTCAACTCTACAGGATGATCCACAAGGTCTCTAACAGCAGCCTGCACAACATCACCCAGAATACCTTGCCTGTCTCCCTTTGAAGCTGTGACCTGATTACCATAAGCAACGCACTGCAGATGTACCTCTGCAAGCCCAGAAGCACCAGGGGAAATGAATATATTAGTATTTATCATATTAATGCAGATCAAGCTGGGTATTTGTTCTGACATTTCAATAATAGCTTTTTCTATTTTTTTTAAGCAGCAGCTTGTATTTTCTTCTTCCTTAAATAATTCATTGTTACATTAAACTTATTTTAAATTGAAGTCTTTTTTAAATCAAACTAAAACCTTATTTGGATGGCCAAAGGGAAAAAAAGGTATAAATGAAAACTCTCTCTTTTCTCTTCTCCATTCTTTCATTCCCTCTTTTTTCTCTCTTGTTAAAATCTCTTAATCAAAGTGACAATCTGTCTTTCCCAGGAAGGAAGCTGGCTCCTTTGAACAGCGCGGCTCCGATAGCTCTTGCTTTGATGTGGGATTTAACTCATGCCTTTAGCAATCTCAAGTGTCTGTGCATGCATGCGCTGCACGCCTGCACACATCCACGTGTGTGCTTCTGTGTTTGTTCTTGCTGCACATACACAACCTGGCCTACCCACAAATGCAAAAAAAAATTAAAAAAAAAAAAGTGGGGGGGCGGAAGAGGAAGACAGAAAATGCCATGACCACACAAAGCAGTGATGTGAATCTCGTTGAGCTGCTACTGAGCACAGTTCAGAGAAGACCTTGTTCTTTGCCTTTTCCCACAGTGACATCTTGGAGCACTTTGTCATCTGTTAACCTCAGTGAATACAGAGCAGTCTGTTAGAGGAGGCTGATACCCTACGGAATGTCAGGTGAGTTCTGGAGTCTGTTCCCGCAGTTCATGGTCCCCAGACCATGGCTACAGTACGTTCACATCCAGCATCCTCCTGCATGATGAGACACAGTGTGCGATTGTGGTGTTGTCACGCAACTTGCCATCCTCTTCCTTTTCCTTTGCTCCGTTTGACTCCAGGCTGCCCTGTACCCATCACAGTCTCTCTCCTGCTTTGACAGTTGTTTCCCTCTCCCTCTCTTTTAGCCCTCCTGACCTCAGCACTGGCAAAGTCTTCACTTTGTCTCCTCTTTTCTGAGTACACAGCATAGCTTTGTCTGGTACGGCAGCCAGCAGATTTAACCTCAGGGAACATAAACCCAGCCTTGGGCCAATGGACCATCTCAAGAGGCTGGGCCCATCTTGTTTCCCATGAGTGATTGCTTCCTAGATGACAACTCTTCCCCTTGCCTCTCACTGCTGTCCTGGGGCCTCGGTGGCGTGTTTTCTTGTAGGATGAATGTCACAGAAAGCAAAACCAGAGCTACTGACATCTTCCAATTTCACAGCCAGAAAGCTCTCCCCCTATCCCATAAGGAAGCACCATCACTTGCTGCTATGATTTTACGGCAGTTATTCATCACAGAATTCCCCGAGACCTTCTATTCTAGCAAGTGCCTTCTCAGATTTTACCCAATCCTTCAGAGACTGCCTTCCTGATCAGTATTGGGACCTTTCTAATCCCTAAGAGAAGTTCTTGGTCTAAAGAAATCACATCTCTTGGTTTTGTGTACAATGGAGATTTTACAGGTGCTTTTACTTACTGAAAGTCTTCCCAAGTGGTTTTCCCTAGCAGCAGGCCAAATGTACAAATGCTTTACAAAATACTGAACAACATGAACCTTGGAGCTACAAATCTCCAAAGAAGCTTCAAGTCAGAGAAAACAAAACCTTCACAAGAGCAGAATCCGGTACTGCCTCAAGTTTCTTGTACCAAAAGCCACTCTTTAGAGCAAAATTGGTGTCCTCTCATAATGCCCCACTACCAAGAGTCTGAGGTTTTTTTGAAAGTTTAATCTTTGAAATTTACCCCACTTTTCTACTCCTTTAAAAACACACACACACACTTTTCTTCTGCTTTACAAACAAACACACACATACACAGAAACACCCTATTTTTCCTGGATTGTTTCTTCCTTTTAAGTGTGTTGTGCTCCTCACCTCTTCTAAGGTTTACTGGAATTTACATTGGAAATCTGTTTCACATTTCTACAAACTGTGGGGATTACAGGGTAGGAAAAAAAAGCCAATTCTCTCCCTGCCTACTCTGGGAACCTCTGCTGAGCCACCACAAATTCCTGCACCACTGGGGAAAGCTCACTCTTTGTCCATGGTGACCAAGCAGGGAGATGCCAGAAGAGATCCATCCAATTTCCAGTATCCACATTGCAAACAACGGATTATAATTGAGACAGAAAATAATGATAGCCACAGAGTAGACAATACTCCAGACCTCTAGACTCTAAGCAATTGCTGTCCCTCTTTCTTTTTTGATTGAGACACTCTGGCTAATCTGACCTCTGCTGCATGGATGCTTTTCTCACCTGCATGGTACCCTGAGGTTCATCTCCCTCTACTTTCATCATCTCTGTGTTCTCCTTTGCATATGTCCTTTCAGTGCCCTCCCAGAGCACTATCTCATTGAGCATTGTCTCCAGAATCTTTTGCCCCCCTCCAGATCTTCTTCACTGGATATCTGTTTCTGTAAGTCCTTGATCAGCCAAAACCAAGGGTTATATGCCTTCCATGGAGGAGTGAAGGAAAACAGCAGCTGTCCCTTAAAAACCAAGGAAGTCTGGAGGCCAGGGATGGACCACCTAGATCCAGGGGTTGTGGGAAAGGACACAAAGTAGGCTTGAGATGGAGACAAAGGAGAAATGGATTTTTTGGGGAATTAATCTGAGAGAAGAGGAATAGAAGACACAAAAAGTGATAAGACAGTGACTAGGGAATGGGAAGAACATGAGGAAGATGTTTTAGAGTGGGCAGGAAGCGTTTTTTTCATATGTATCAGGAAGCAGGGAGATCTCCAGGGAGGCTTCCCAGGGCATTCATTGTAGCTAGAATACGCACAGGAAACTTTCCACCCCCGGCTTTTGTAATGTCTGACATTGGAGGTAAAGTCTGACTCTTCCTCCTCAGAGATACAGCCCTGAGCTAAAACTTCACCACTTCATTGTCTGTCCTGAGTGCTTTTCCATGGGGTCCAGCTCTGCGATACGTGGTGTACTCGTGCCATGGAGGCTGCAAACTGAGGATTCAGTGTGCTGCCTGAGATAAAAGCCAGAATGGGATGTCTCTGCAGAAGCCCTATGTCATTTCTAACAGGCCAGTAAAGCAAAAGGGCAGGATAAGCATGTCCAGGTCTAGGACACCTATGCACAGGCATGCCGGTCCAAGAGCACCTCCTTCCCTGCTTCGTGCTGGCGGTGCTACCTAAATCCAAGTCTGCTGCCTGCAGTCACTGCGCTGCGCTCACCCTCGCTTTACATTCCGCATCCCCCTCCTGAGATTTCCTGCCAGCTTAACAGAGTGCACACTGGAGAAGGTCCCCCCGTCCCTACCCTCATGCATACCCAATCAGGCCTCCTCATTATGCAAATTAAATACAGCAACATCACCCCCCCACACACCTCTACCCCACCCTCCTCCAGCACAAAAGGGGGGGGAAAAAGTAACAAACCCCCCCATTCATAACCAGAAACATTAATTATGTGTAATGATGGGCAGTCAACTCCCTGAAGCATTTGCATAATTACTAATGCTAATGGATTCAGAGTGCCTCTCTCCTTCTCATGGAGGAAATTTAATTGGAAAATGCATAAAAGCATGAGGAGGGAGGCGGGTGCTCTGAGTGGTCTGAAGTGGCACACGCAGAGCGGAGGAGCTCTCTGGAAAGGGTGGAAGGAACCTGGTCACTCCCTCCTGGCCCCCATGGCCAACCTGCCTTTCCTTCCCTCACCTGCTCCAGCATCACCCCTGTTTCTGGGGGGCAGGAGCGGGAGGGGTTGAGGGGTAGGTTTAGAGAGCATTCAGGTCAGCTGCCTTGATCCCAAGGAGATTATAAAAATAAGCGTTAATGAAGTTAGGAAATTCTCATCTAGGTGCCTCAAAGACAGCAAGGAATAACACTTGCCACTTTCTTGTCAGGAGGATTTCTTGGTCCCTGTGGCCCCACAGATCTCCAGTAGCTGTGTCTCTCTGTTCCCCTGAAGATGCTGGCAGCTGCTGGGCTTCCCTAAGGGAGGACTTGCTGCTTTATCCACGCTGTCTCCAGTTAGGTTACCACCGGGCCCGGCTCCCTTTCCACAGCAAAACCGACCTCGTAGCGAAAAGCTGGCTGCGGCGCAACAGCGAGAGAGCTTGAACCTCTCCATGCCCTTGGGGGAATTGTCCTCATCTCTGTCAACCTAATGGTGGCTAAAGGAGGTGTCAGCTCTCGGGCTGGGCCATCTCCTGTGGTCTGCTCAGGTCCACAGACCCCCTCCCACAGCACTCCAGGCGGGCATATTGGCCAGTGTTTTGTAAGGAGTGAACAAGAGACTGGCCATGTGTTTGAACTTCACTTCTTCCACCCTTTCCCTACATTTACTCCCCACCTCTCTGAAGACTGGCACCAGGTCTGGCTTTCTGTCCCGCAGACAGCACACGGGTCAGTTCTGCATCTTCAAGCCCACCACCCCTGCCCTCTTTGAGGGGCTGAATGGAGTTACGCTTTGCGCTGCAATGTGAGCAGCTGGTGAGGCAGCAGATGGCTGGGAATCTGTAAAAATAAAAAAAAAAAAAACCTGGGGCTGTGACAGCGGCACTTTTATTGTTCACTCATTCCCACTGCCGCTAGACTCCGAATGCATATCAAACAGGGTACATGCCCTTGCAAACACCACCACAGACAATCGTGCAAAACGGTGACAAAGCTCCTCTCACATCCCCAGCCAAGCCGTCCGAAGAGGACACCCTGTAATGATAACAAACCTCTGCATCACCGCGGAGGGAGCATCAGCCCCTTCATCTGGCCCCTTCAGCGGTGGCGCAACACCCCGAGGGACCGGACACCAGTCATTCTTTTTATTGCACTATAAAGCACCGCGCACACCTTCGGCAGTGCATAAATAATAAATAACAGCAATAATATCGTCCCTCGAGCAAAGCAGCATTTCATCAGCAGAAAATCGTCCTCTCTTTCCCTCTTAACATTCCAGTGGGTGCTCACTGGCAGCCCCTTGCTCTGGGAGCGGTTTGCACATCTGCTTTCCATTGCAACCAGCCCGTAATTTAGGAGAGGTCTTGGCTGCTTATCATCTTTCTGCTGTGAGATGTGTTTGGTTAACTTCTAATACTTGTGAGGGTGAGTGACCAGAGCCAGGCAAAAAGCAGCTTTGGCAAGGAATCCCTCTCTTCCCCACTTCAGACTTGCAGCAGCTGCTCTGGGCTTGGGCCTCCATTTTAAACACCGCCACTAAGACAAATCTGACTGACACCTACACACACCAGAACCAGCACCTTGGGTGAGGCTAGCATGGAAAATGTTTCACTATCCTTGTCCTCTTTTGTCAGCTCACCAGGGACCTCCTTGGAGACCCACCACATTCAGTGGAAGCTGCAGGTTTCCAGCACCTCCACAAAACAAATGAACAAAACCCCTCAGGAGCCCAACTTATGACATGGGGAGTTGAAGTACTGGTGTATACCCAAACAATATTTCTTACTCAGGCATGTTTGAGTCACTGATTCTTTCTCAGAATATTGTTTAAGCTGTAAGTGACTTAACAATAACAAATTCTGAATTTTACCAGTATAGCTGGTTGACTCTAGACTCCCCAAAACAGTTTTAAACTATTTCCCTGGGGAGATTTCCAAAGTCTAAGCTCTCAGCCTACATTTCCCTTTACTTTGTTATTTTTTTTTTTTAAATGACACATTTGGATGCCTGGATTACAGAACACTTTGAAATCTGGTGCATATTTGATCCATTTTTCCAATACAGTAGAAACGCGCAGACACCACAGGGCACATTTTCACTCCTTCCAGCTAATCCCAACGCAAAAAGTAGCCCAGCATCCCTTCTTTTAGAAAGCATCGTTTTTTCATTCATTTATCACTGGAGAAAGCAGAAGATCAAATCAAAGAAAATACTGCCAAAAAAGCCACTAAGCAGTGTAACTGCAGATTAAACCTTGTTTCAGTAGAGTCCAACCTCAACAAACACAAACTTCTAACAAAAATTATCCACACATTGCCATTGAGAAAAAGAAAAACTGTGAGTATTATTTCATTTTGCTGCAAAGATTTAATGCTACCATGTACAAAATAGGGGCTTGAAATATGGTAGCAGATCTTTCTGGTAGGACCTCCAAACTTTTTAAGCGGAAGCTGTCCCAGAGCGCTGTGACAATATTTGCCCAGTCTCAGCTGCCTGAACATGGAGGGAAACTCCATCCCCTTGGGGCTTGCCTGTGCTGGGATGCTGCCCACTCCCAGCCACAGGAGGAGAGAAACAGAAACAGAATAGAACCAGAAATAACACCAGAAATAACGAGCTCCCTTACAGCTCAGG
The DNA here is from genome assembly GCA_009806455.1 of Tetrax tetrax. Classification (NCBI taxonomy): domain Eukaryota; kingdom Metazoa; phylum Chordata; class Aves; order Otidiformes; family Otididae; genus Tetrax; species Tetrax tetrax. The sequence goes on from WHYT01017994.1 coordinate 344,804, forward strand.
ACAAGAAACAGCTAAGAGTTTTGGGGTACAAAAGAGAAAAAGAATTCCTCAAAAGCAAGCACAGGCTCTACCTCCGATCCTGCAGCAAGGCTAGAGCTTGAGAATGGAGAAAATCAATGAGTATGAGTCGAAGGACTGGAACTGACTGAGAAAGGTACTTCAAACGCTCGCTCCCCCAGAGACAGTCCAGAGAGACTCGGGCTGTCTCGCAAAGGCCGCTTCACTTCCCCAGCCTGTCTTGTTATTTGAGATGGAGTGGTGGGTAAGTGATATCAAACAGCACTAGTTTGTGTTTGTATAGCATCTTCAGGACCAATGGACCCTAAATGTCTTTACAAATTTCATACAGAAATGGTCTCAGCTGCCACTACAATCCAAAAGGCAGGAGGGCAGACTACAGCTATTTTTAAAAGAGAAGTTCACACAGATTATCATACTTTCTGAGCCTGTCAATCTCTAACGATTATTTTTACCTCTGTATTTATTGTGGCCTAAATCCTGAGTCCCAGTATCTGGAGGTTTGCTGACCCATGAACCAGAACCACGCAGAAGCATGCCCCCCCCTCAAAAAAAAATAAAATATCTGTAATAAGATATAAGTCTAAGAACTATTTACTTATTTTTTCTTGGTAGGTGACAACCTCAATGGCAATGGCAGCACTCTAGCAACAACTCAAGATACATCTCCTGAAGATTTAGTATTTTCCAAGATGAGTGGAGAAATGATGTTGCATGAATCATTGAAGGTAGCTATAATTGTCAGAAGACTCACAATGGGTTTTGCTCATGGTGGACTGTCAGATGCAAGACAGCACGCAAACAAAACATTGTAAAAGATACTACAGAATAGCTTCGAGGAACAATATTTCTGAAAAGGGTTATTGGCTGGAAATACAGAAAGTAACGAAGCAGCTTCCGTGAAACCGCAAAGGCACACAACAACACTATTTAGTTGTTTCCACAGATCTCTTGAATGCAGCAGCAAATTAAATAACGTTGTTTCTACAAGATTAACCTGTAGCTAAAATGCTGCATCTTCATAAGGCAAAATCTTTGTTTATTGACAAAAATATATTAACTTCCTTTTCAGTACAGGAAATAAAGACATCCTGGAGAAAGACAATTTTATTTTGTGTCTCTGATGCTACAACCTTTGGAAATACAAAAATATTTCCAATAATCACTTATAACTACAAAGCTGAAAAGGAAGCAACCCATTGTCTTCTTGATTACTTTGAAAGTAGTGCTGAAATTTCATTTAGATTATTTTTAAAAGTTAAGGATTTACTGTAATGAAATTATTTCAATATTGGCAAAGTGTCTCTACTTATAATTGGTAAGGTTCATGTTCATTTGTATATGGAGTTGTACTTTCCAAAGCTAAAAGAATATAAGAATACATCATATAGCAAGCATGCTATGGATATATCATCCCTTGATCAAGGCGGCTGCATTGCAAAGTTTCAAATCTTTTTGACTCATCTCCCAAAATGTTCCAGTGTTCCTACAGGGCGTTTCTACATGCTACATTTGAAAAGATTTTTTTAAAATGTTCTTGAGCTACTGGAAGTTACTTTCATACAGGGGAAGATCAGACTGTTCCGTAGTAATTTTTAAGCTCTTTCGGGTTAACGAACACAAGGACGCACTTCCAGTACTCCAAGCCACTTACGGTCCTTTCACAGTGTGGTAAAAGCTTTTTAACGATAGAGTTTTAAAATTAAAACAAAGGCAAAACACATTAATTGAAAGATAAGTTACAAAAGGGAGTTGAAGAGAAATTATTTGGCCATAAATGCAACTTTAATCTAAGAACACATTGCATCCAGAAAAAAATTAGAAAGGAATTGCATTCGGCAATACGCATTAGCTCTCAAATGTCTGCCTTCACGTTTCAATTAACTCAACTGCCTTAATCCAATTCAGCCACTGAAAAAAACTGTTGCTTCTCAGGAAACCATGAATATTACTCAAAGGCTGAAATTTCTCCAAAAGCTGTGTGGAACTGTACCCTTACTACAGCACATACCGAGAGAGTCGATAACGGGAGCGCAGGCTTCAGAAATCCTATAGTTACAACTGGCCAAAGTTCTTTAAACTCTGGGTCTTGAGCCTCCTAACTCTTGTAGCATACATCACGTCCCTTCCTTCCCTTCACAGCAATAGAAATAACATTTTCCTTGAGAAACAAGCTAAGACAGATTGCAGAAATATTGACTCAGTTAAGGCTGAGTTTCAAATTAAAGTCAATTTCAATTATACATGTAAAGACTTTTGTGAAATAATTTAAAAAAACAAAGATACATTGAAATGCATTGAAACTGCTAATAAGTATTATATTTTAGATAAAAATTGACACTTAAGAAAATTGAATTTTGTACTTGCAGGCAATGGAAAAGTAGACTAGAAGTGTTAAGGAAAACAGTAGTTCTTTAAAATGTCATTTAAAACAATTAGCTAAGAAAGGTGGTTGTGCTAATCCTGTGATATTAGAGTCCCACCTGTACCTAGTTTCCAAGAAATGATAGAGCTGTTGTATGGCATTCCTTCAGCCAAACACAGAGACAGCAGATCTCTGCACAGCACAGATACAGCAGAGACACAGTCCAGGGAACTTTCTGGACCTGGATAAAAGGAATGAGAGGAAGGATCCCCATTTTCTCTAGTCCTTCACAGATCATGCTAGCAGAAGGAAGCTCTGCAGGACAATTACTTTTCTAGGTGGACACTACTTTCAGCAGTCACACGGTTCCATCACACATGAACTGCGCACCTCACAGTCTTTGCTCAAAAGCACGTATTTCGTCATAACACCTCAAAATGTTGTAACAGCACTTTAAAACGGTGGCTTTCTTGCAAAGTTCGATGTTCTTACCTGCTTCTGAACATCAAGGCACATACAAATAGGCACACCAGCCACAAGATTGTGCTTTTCATCAGCCCAAAATTAGACTGATCATCATCCTTCATATTTCACAAGTATTGCACGTATTTTTGTGACATAGTCAAAAATAGTGAAGGCTTAAATAATGACACGAACAACATCTGCCAGCTTGTTGAAGGCTCTGTCCTTGAACTACTTAGAGACGTGCATTCCAGGTGAGTGTGCATCTTGTCGCTGCTCTTTGCTGGCTGTGCATTTATTACAGCACCCGAAGCTCCTCACAGACACCCTTGGACAGGAGGGCACATGCAAATCCAGTACACCACCCAGAACTGCACCGACTCACGTATGCAGGCAGCCTTCTCACAACTGCCTTCCTGAACACGGAACCTGGGTTAGATGCTTAAATAAAACCTGGGAAATCTGTATTCGAGTCATGATTCCACCACAGACTCCCTGTGTGACCTTCGGCAGGTCATTTAAGCTCTGTAAAAATAAGTCTGATAACACTTCCACTATCTGCCTTACCATTTAGACCTTAAGCTCCTCAGGCAGAGATTGTCTCTTACATGCACCGAGCCTGGAACAGTTGGGGCTTCTAATAGCTACTGTAATACAGATAATTATTAACAGCAACAATGCAAGCAGCACTGACAGGGACAAGGCTGCCCTACCCCTAAAAACATTGCAAAGGGGGAAAAAAAAAGCACAAAGCAGAAAGTTGTGGTTGAGCAGAGCAGGGATGCTATCAAACACAAACACATTTTTCAGCTCTGTGATCAAACCAGAAGGCAGGTTTGGGGCTGTAAGGAAAGAAATCGCGTTGTTACCCACTCGCACAACCTGACACACAGCCCCATGCAGAACCCATGAAAGCTTTCCCTTTCTATTGTACTTAGGTGCTGTGATGGAAACTCATTTTGTTTTCTTTTCATAAATAAAACCGTAAATGACTAGCAGCCTGGAAAGTAAAAATCTTGCAGGGGGGAACTGCTCTTGTGTTTTATCAATGAGGAAGCAGAGCACTGGGCATCACGATTTGTCTGTTTGCCTGTTTTCATTATCTTCATAACATTAACATTAAAGTCTTCTGGAGACCATATTAAAAAAAAAAAAAAAACTGCTATGGAACAATTATTTGAATAGAGATGAAAAGCACCTTTGAGAATATCAGTTAATAGCAAGGCTTTGCTCCTGCCTGTGAGCTGGGAAATACATCGTAATGTCAATGCTGGGGTTTGCTGAAAAATTCTTCCCTGTTCCCAGTTCTCTGTTTCTTCTCGTATCTTTTAGCCCTTGCTCAACAACGGCACAAGGAGAGCTGGGGGCCACAGAACCCCAAAGAGCAGCAGTTCCTGGCTGAGGACCATGTGAATCAGCCATGCGGATTCACTTCAGGCTGCGTCCCAGGCTGCTTACCGGGAACGATCCCAGTCCATCCACTGGGAGCTTGAGCGATCAGGTATGCTCCACTTAAAAGGGAGGTGCAGAGGGAAAAAAACAAAGAAAACAGTTGTACTTTTATACCCCTTGCTTACAGCATACAAAGTAGAGACTGAAACCTTTAGGCTGGATTTTGTTGTTGATTTTTTTTTAATTTGACTTGATTGTTTTCAACCTGCTTAGGTTTTTTTTTTTGACTTTTTTTTTTTTTCCAATTAGACATTCAAGACTTGTCGATCCTGTTTCTCTGGAAGAATTTGTGGATGGGCTGAGAACTAATAGATTTAGGATATCAGTGGAACCAATAAATTGGAAGAGCCCTAAAAATCACAAATAGATTTTATCTGAAATGAGGCAGTTGCTTAAAGTGTACCACAAAGATGCATTTTACTAACCTAACAAATGTTCAGGCCAGCTTTTGCATAGCAGGAGGTGCAGACTGCTTAGGAAATTTGCTTCACAGCCCACCCAAAACTGCTGAGGCAAGTGCAAAGCCCGTACACACACATGCTTATGTGCGCACATACGGAGGGATTTTTAACAAGGAGTAAGCAGCTTTCCTGTGGATTCTTCTGCTCCTCTTACTGGTTTCTGACAGACTCTTCTCCATTTCACCATTGCATTCCTGTGCAAGAGCAGCTGATAATTATCCTTTCTTGGGCATCAAAGCCAGAAATGATAGCTGAGATCACGTATGCCATATTCACATTTTTCATACACGCATATATGTTGCTTATGCCACAATTCGTTCCTTCTGTCATCACTCTGCTACAGAAATACTGGCAATGGGACGTAATTATCTGCTTGTGCCCTCTGTCCCTGTGTCTTGAGATGGAAAAGAAGGGGAAAAGAGTAGAAAAGCTCTACCAAATTCTCTCTGAAGGCTCAAGCAAACCTGCCACCTCTGAGTCTCCTGGAGCAGCTATTCCCACAGGCGCAGCATGCAGATGAAGGAAACCATTGCTTTCAGGAAAAGTAAAAACACCATAGGCCTGAAAGTGGCCCATTAGCTAACTGTGAGTGACAAGATTACTCCATCCCGTGTTTCTTCCTTGCCTTCTTCATGAAGACTCATCTCCAGCCCCGGCTCCTATCCAGGAGCAAGGGTGCGTGCTGGACCCCCACCTGAGCACCACAGGGGAGCCAGTGCAGTTTGTGACTGAGGGATGCCGTACCCCAACTGCACTCAGGCGGGTGCTTACCTGCGCAGAAAACTCATTAAGTCAGCAGTAAAATTGAAACTTGTTATCATGGAAAGCATTGGGACCTAAAGCGCAGGCCTAAAGATGAGCACGGTCCCCAGTGCGCTCCTGAATCAGGGCCAGAGTAAGCAAAGAGCAGAGGAAAGGGAATTATTTCAGCTTTGTTCCCTTCTGGATGCTCCATATGTTACAGCCAGCTGTTCTGGGTTTGTTCATACTCATTACAGTGGGTATGTGTGACAGACTCTACCTCCCTTCAGAGTGACTCAATCATACTGGGTCTCAAACGGTTTGCTCGGAGCTCTAATGCAGTTTGCGTCCCCGCACTGCTCCAAACACACTCCTCCGGTATTTCCTCCTGTCTAAAACCAATGGCTTTAACAAGTCGCACCCTCAGGACAAGAGGAAGGTTAGGTGACTGTTCTCTCTGTTCATTCAGAGTTTCCTCCTTCACCCACCGCTCATCTGCCATCTTACACGCATCTCAGTAACCAGAGGGAGAATACTCCACTAAAAGAGCAAGCAAACTTGTCCTGGGGGGTCAAATTTATAGCCAAGCAGCTCTTTAAAAAATAAATTTGTTCCATGAGGATATACAGCAAAGCTAAGGGAAAAATGGTGATGGGGTGCAGCAAAGCCCACTGTGCTCAGCGGATTCCAACAGTTTCACATCACACAAACTGCACGTGCACTTCTGGAGCTGCTGGAGACCAGCCGTCCCAGTGAGCGTGCTCCTGCAGTATTTGCTGACAGACACACCGGTGCAAACAGCCCGCTCCTGGCCCACGTCCTGAAATGGTGTAAGGCAGGCTCGTGGAACAAATTCACAGGTTCGGAGATTTCATGGTCCCGGAGTCTGACCTGCTGCAGACACCACAGAGTTTTCCCGTTCAGCTCTGTCCCCACCACCCACACGATGTCCCTGTCCCTTTTGAGTGCCCTCCCCATAGCATCCCCGAGGAGCAGAGACTCGACCGCAGCAGTAACTCAGCATAACCTTTTCACAGGGTACACCATATAGCATAGGGCCAAATCCTGAACTCTTGGCTCAGGAGGACACTTGGCACACAAGAGAAGGTGGCTGGCACATCCCAGGATCAGACGCCTCGTTTATTCTCCATGTCCCCCTACGCAGAGGGGCACACTGCTAGGAAAAGTCTTTGGCTTTCAGTATTCTGTCATTCATTCCAAAAGCTGCTGTGCCACTTGCCCACAGTGGGTCTGAAATGTGATGACAAGAGAATTTGGCTGTTCTCCTGCTGCTGTCCCAAACCATCACATCTCCCAAAGACCTGCAGCTTTCCCCGAGCCTTTCTTTTCTCATTACTTCATCCATCCAAACAACAGAAAGTCTTCCCCATCATTTTTTCTGGTAGATTTCCCTTTCACTGGCCCAGAGTGGTTCCTCCCACTGTTCCCCCACATGTTGTCTCTCAGCTTTAATCAAAGTCACTTCCTTATTTCCCATCTGATTACCCAAGTGCTGTCTGGCCCTCAGCCACCCTCAGAGCTGGCATAAGCAGGTGCAGCTCTGACAAAGTGACATCAATCTGCATGCACCCTGAATCGGAGCTGTCCCTGACGGAGACCTCTTGTTCCCAACCATTTCTGAAAGCACAGTCTCATGGTTTGCACATGTGACTGAAGTGCGGGAGAAAAGGAATCAGTTCTTGCCTCATTAGCCTGCTCCTAGGATCATCAGCATAAGTGACCCTGCAGAAGCAGGAGGCACCTGCGATTGCACTATTGCATGTAACCGTAACCCAATATGAAGGAAAAAATAATCTCGTTCTCTTTCCCAGCCTTACTGTTCTCCCAGCTGATTTGAAGAAACGCCTGTCTGCAGATCCATCTTCAGGGAACTCCCAGAGTCCCGGAGCACAGACAGATACAAACCGGAGCCTGATTTTTAGAAGAAATATTTGTGCCAGGGGTCTTGAAAATATTTCTAAGCTACAGGCAACACTCTGCTGACTCACACTTCCACTGAAACCCATTCAGTTTTCAGAAGCATCAATGATATCTGCCCAGGGACCTCCAGCTCTTTGAGTTATTAGGTTTGCTTTACTAGTGAAGCCAACAGTCTTGTGTTTTGGACACCAACAGGATTTGAGCAGTGGAACTCCTTGATTCAAGGGGCTGGATGCCATAAATTCTTGTGAAAAAAAAAAAAAAGGAACTGCACAAATTCAAGGGAGAAACTCCATCTAGAGCTAGTGAAGGTAATGAAATTACATTTGGCTAGGAAAGTCATAAATCTCTGGAGGTGGAGAGAGTATATTAAGGACATGTCACTACATGCTTGCCCTGTTCCTACATTCTTTCTCAAGCATCCCACTATTTCCCAGCACAGGAGGGAGAAAACTTGGCTGGATGGACATTTGATCTCACGTAGTACAGTCACTATTAATGTAGGCTAAGGCAAACAAAGGGCTCTCCAATTCACCTGTATCTCTAAACTACTTGCACAAACCCTTACAGGTCCGTCCACCATGTCCTCTTCTCACCACACTGCACCATGAGCTACAAAAAAGAGCCACAGTGTCACAATGACAGATTTGCCTCTTGATGCAATTCACACAGGGCTCCTATCTAGGGTCAGAGACCTACATTTACCTCTGTAACCTTAAACTCCCAAAGGAGTACAGAAGAACAGTTCTCCCAAGTTGATTTTACAACCAGTGAGAGAGGAAGGCATGACCAGAAGGCAAGTGGCCTTAGACGAGCCAATTTCTCGCCCTGAGGGCTGTGTGCTGTCTGGCCGCGATACCATCACCAACATACATGACTGCACTCGCAGATTATTTGCATTCCTCAGCTTGGATGGGACAAATCTAAAAGTCAATGGTGTACACACACTGAGAACAGAATCTGCACTCATTTTCTGGTATGATGAACTATTGCACTGCTGGAGTCTGAGTCCTTCATGAAAAATGTTTTTGAGGAATTACAGGATGGTGTCTCTGCGAACACTATGAGAAGGGCTGCTCTCTCACACTCCCGTGTCTTGTGCCACTGTGGACAAATAACCTCAGCAGAGCAATCCCTGCTTTCAGCCAAAGGAACAGCAAACAAGGCCAGAGTCCCACCGTGATTCTAGGGAGAAGGATGCGCAAAGGAGGCCTCCCAAGGTCGTGGTGGAGAGAACACATCCACAGCTGCACCAGCAGCTGTCAAGCTCTGCTGAGATGCGTTTGCTGAGGAGGTCTGCGAAAATAAACAGCATTACTGAGCACAGGGACTAGACATGGGCAGCAAGGATTGGGTTCCTCTGACCCGAGTACAGAGAATAAAGCCCACTTGCTCGTTTCCTGCACACGGAGCTGTGCACCATCCCTTCAGACACAGTCCAGCCTCACGCTGGAAAAGTAGAGAGGTGCTAAAGGCCGGGGCTTCTCCTCTTTAATGTGACAGCTCTGAAAAACCAAACATACCACAGCATCTGGCTAAGCAGCCTGGCCCATGCTGCCGCTCCTTTGCCAAGGAGACTGACTGACGGATTAGATCAGACACACAGATGATGGGCTGGGACATCTTGAAGCCCATCTCAAGCCACCTGCCGATTTCTGTTTGCAGCATTAATCTCCAGTGACAGAGAGGCCCCAGCACGCGTAAACCAGCTGCGCAGCACCGTAAGTAGAACAGCATGTTGTATATGCTAGGGGAGGACAAGGACTTTTGAGGTGCCTTGGTCCACGCTAGGGCAGAGCCTCCCAGTAAGAACCTCTGCCACTGGTGTGAAGAAAGGCTGAAATGGCTGTTGTGAAGAGGGAAGTAGAATAGACAAGTCCCAGAATATGGATGGGAGGGTTGAAGCCTCCCTTAAGACAGCCTGTACGTAACTCATCACAAAGCTTCCTATCAGTAGGAGATCTATAAAGCATTTTCCTGTCACTGGGAGATCTCTGGAATCTCTAAAATGAATGCCAAGAAGCAGTGACAAAATTAAGTCTTGATCACAGAGGGTCATCTCCTGCACCGGCTGCGTGGCGTGCGCAGCAATCCATCAGCCCTGTCATTCACGGGCTGGCTGCAGGCACAGCCTCTGCTGCTCCCGCTTCCGCATTCCTGCGTGACCTCTGCCTGATCTCCACTTCAAATACTTCGTCTCCAGCCCCTCCATCTTCCCTGGCGGCACATATACCCTCTGTTTCCGCCACAAAGCTATGAATCATGATAGAATAATAAGCTCGTTTATGAGCTGCACACAAACCCAAAGGACCAAAGAGCGGAATAAATCGCTACAAAGCTCTCTAAGCTGATTTACTCATTCAACAGCTTTTTGCTTTGACTCTGGCCTCCTCTAACTGGTGTCCAAACAATGTGGTAGTACAACAGGACAAACAGCAACCTTCTTTCAAGAGGTCCATTACTTTTGTCTTTTAGAGATCAAGAGATGAACTGACTTGTAAAGGATTTGAATCCCAGCGTGACGGCTGAATGCATCACTGCTCTGACCGACTCTCCGGCTTGCGGTAAGGCCTGCAGCGGCATGTAGTATGTAAATGAACTGCTAACACAGACTCACGGCACGCAGCCCGGCCGAGGAAAGATACAGCCTCAACTCCAGGGTCCTCTTGTCCTCAGGCTGGTGGACAAGGATTTAATCATGGGCCTCTCTTGGGGTAGGAAGACTTTCAAAGTTGAACACAGCTGTTTGCTGCCTGGTACAATGCAGTATCAACAAAGAGGATTGTGCTCTTCTTTCACACCAGTCTTCCCAGGCATAACTGCATCCATACGATAGCTCAGAATCACTCATAGTATCTTACAAACAGGAAACCGAGGCAAGGCAGGTTGAAAATACTAACCAAATTTGCCTCTCAAGGTAGGTATTGAATTGTGACAGAAATCTTCAGCTTCCTCCTGCCTGTCCCTCACCATCCCACCTCCTTTTTGCCTTTCCCCCAGTCCTTCATGCCAAAAGCTCAAGACTGCTTGTTTTTTGCCAGGCCTGTCTGTTCTTCAGGCTTACCCATTCCTGGGGTGTCTCACCCCTGCCTCACCGAGATGCTGGCAGGAAAGTTGTATTCCTGTAGCTTTTCCGACTTCATCACAGCTCAGATGCAGAGAATCAGGGGAACACGTGGTCATGCAGGATTTCCCCCTTGAGCAGTCATTCACAGAAATCCAGGCAAGCATCCAAGCCTGGAGTTTCTCCTCCTCAACCTTACAACAGAAAGTGTGATCTAGTATAATGCACAGGACCCAGCAACTGGAGATCCCAGATCTGCCGCACTATCAGCCCCTGTGTTACCTGAACGGCTCAGGCAACAAGGTTTTCCCATCAATAAAAAACGCACAGCAATTGCCCCTCAAACTCCCCTCTGTTACTTGCGTTACAGCACATCCTCAGGGGTCCTATCTCAGGCCCACAGGTAGAGGCAGACATTTTTTTTAGGAGGGCAAGAAACCCTGTACAATAACTCAGTAACTCAGGGGAACGTTCATCCTGGGACACAGGAGAGGGTCAGGCTCCCACGACAGACTACGCTGCTGCCCCTGAAAGCCTCTCTGTGACTGCTAGGTGCCATGCAAACGCAGAGTATTACTCTCTTATAGGTGCTTTGGGTAGGAACTATGAAGGGAGAAGCAGCAGGGCACAGCTAAAAGAGAAAAAGGCACAAGAGGGTATCTATTAGCAAGCATCCTATTTCGTGACTATCCATAAACCAGGCAGTATAAACAAGATACATGAATGGATCTCTGACAGGCCCTCGCTATTACTGTTTCACAGGGGCATCACAGCAAAAACGAAGCCTTCAGAATGAGTAAGTTGAGTCCCTTGATTCATCATTCCCTGTAAAGTCCTAAAAGCACCACAGCAAGACACAAAGCACCAAATCAAATTGCAAGCAGCATTTCTCTGCTCCAGTGGGGGGGTTACCCTTTGGGAGGTAGTTGGCTACTTTCACTTGATGACCTCTCTGCCAAATCCACAAGATTTCCTGAAATCGCTCTGCAGAACAGTTGGCTTTTCAACTGTGCCGCCCTCGTGCTGAGAGTATCCCTAATTTCTCTCCATGGGGATGAAAGGAGCTGGGAGTTCTTGCTCAAATTAATCCCTCTCTGCTTTCAAAACAGCCCAGGAATCTCTCAGCTGGCATTTTCGTCCATGACTGAACACCGGTGGAGGGTGTAATACGTGGCTTAAAGCAATAGCTCACTGTGAGCACATAAACAAATTGCCAGGCTCACGTTGTTTTAACTCTGCAGCAGGACCTGGAGACACTGAGCTTTTGAAGGGCTTTTACAACCCCTTTTCCTTTACAGAATTAAAAAGTGATTATTTTTTGCAACACAGGACGGAATCGTGTTCAACAGCCTGATGACAGCAAGGAGCGAAAGCAGGGGAGGGAGAGGCATACTTTGCAACGAGGGGATAAATGGCCTCAAAAAATTGTGGAGGAGGAACAGAAATTGCAAATAAAGGCGAGGCGGAAGTGAAAGGAGGAGCTAGTCCAGTCCTGTCGGGGTATAAATTTCCGCAAAGTGCTGGCTTCAAGATCGGGTTGAGGTCCATTTAGCAGAGCAGTCGGGGAGAATCTGAGAACCAAATTAGTAAAGACAATGAATTCTTCCCTGCACCCTCAGTGCAGGCTCGACTCAGCACCCTTTGGGGGCACTGGAAGTCTTCCAAATGTACTGGCCCTTAAAGACTGCTAGCCAGGCCTGGATTAGGAACCATTAGCGGGAGCCATACAGGACTGAACAGAATCTGAAGTCTCTGCAGGTATCCCATCAGGAGCTACCCCAGCAGTACCACTACTTGCATGTGAAGCAGCCAACTTAAAAACTGGCCCTTGCTTGTCTTCAAGAATGCAGCCTCAGAGTAATCACACTGTACTTACAGCAAGTTTTCTTTTTTTAAAAAATAAAGACAACCGCAACAACAAAGCAGCTCAGACACTTATTTCAAAGGCAGGCAGTTTGGTGCTTTCAAGAATCCAGAACCTACATTCTGAATGCTTTGGGACACTTTTTTAAGGGCCCACAAAATGCTTTTGAACAAGGGACTCAGCCTCTTGAAGGCATTTTGCTGCCATAGAAGTGCTACTGTGGCTTGTATGGCCACACTGCTTCAAACTGCTTCCAAATAACCATAATGCAGAGACTGATCCAACGCCTCGCTGTATTCAGTTTAGATATTTTTTTCTTCATTTTCACAGGCAAAATAAGCACTTAAATTTGGCTTGGAGTCAATAAATTGCCCAAGATAATAGGACAGATGAAAAGAAGAAGGGCTGACTAGCAGGAAAATATAATAAAAAGGTGCTTGACTGCGTGAGCCAGTACCAGCTTCTGTGTCAGCCGCACAATTAGTCCTCCCCTTGCAGGCCGCATGGTTTGGTGTTGCATTTGACAGACAAATCAATCCTCCCCTTCTTCTAAGCACTGTCTAATGAATAAATCAGCAAGGTCACTGGTGCTGCTGCTTCGCCCTTTCCCTGCCAGCCAGCTGGAGCCGGACCTGCCGCCTGGCTCCATCTGCTGTGCTTCCAACAGGATCCAAGTGTCCTGGAGAGTGAGACGGAGCGGTTAAAACACAGGACCAGGCAGCAAAAGCCCCTGGGCTTACTCCTGACTAATGTGTTGTCTTGGGCAAGTCACACCAACCCTGTAGGCCAAACGATGCTTTCACTTAGCACATCTTGTCTGCTGAGCCAGCTGTGGAGGAAGAGGGAAATCAAGGAACACTGCAGAAATGAAAAAGTACCAAAGGACTTCAGGTCACTGCTGGCATTGCGGTGGTCTAGCTCACCACTGCCATGGGTGATGAAGGTGGAAAACCTGCCACATCCAACTAGGAATCCTTCAAGGAGGATGGCCCAGGCCTGCAGTGGTTGAGGCAGACTGTTTTATTGCATGTCGAAGCAGAGTGGGAGCTCACACGCACCAGCTGAGGAGGCAGGAGCACGCACTGCAGCAGGTCCCTTCCCAAGCCTCAGTCCATACCCCTCCTGCTTGCCCACAGCCTCTGGCACCGCAGGCCCGGAGCTGTGCTGGAGAGCCCTAGACTGTTATGCCACAACACTATAAACAAATTGCTGTAATGATCTAGTCTTGTGCATGCAAAGGGGTTCTGAGCTAATTAATGCAATAATAATAACAATAGCAGTAATTTACTCAGCACCAAGTATGTATCGAGTGTTTTCTAAACACCCAGGAAGATGAAGCTGCTGTCCCAAAGCACTCTCTCTAAATGGAGAGGAGGGAGAGACGAGGACTGGTGAGAACGCCAGCGTGCCTGGGACCTGCCAGATGAAGCTTCCTGCAGACCTGTTGCAAAACTGCCACCCAGCCCTAGAGAAAGTTAGGGTTTGCTTGCTTTTGGGTTTTACCTAAGGCTATTCCCATGCAAGATTTGCCCCAGAACTCCAAACAAGGCCTCCACCCCCTCCACCACTACCCCAACTGTAGAATTTCCCACCTCTCATCTAGGTGCTTCACTCCCAAATCTGCCTCCACTTCACTGAGCACCCCTGAAATCCCAGCAGACCAGGGAATAACAGATGACCTAAATACTTTTTGGGGGCCTGCAGAAAGTGTTTCCCTCAGCCTGCCCCAAAGCCTGGCGTAAGGGGTGAATGTGATTTCTGTAGCAGTCACAGGAATGGTTGGGAGAAGATCTGCCCCCTCAAAGGAAAACTCGGCAACAAGGCAGAGGTGAGTGAGTGCTGAAGGAGAAAGGGATGACACATTGCTCACTAGGCCTGAAGTCAACTGGGGACAGTCTCTCCCCTTCTGACCCTATGGCCAGGGTTCCTTGAGAGAACAGCACGTATTGCCCCCCCGAGCCCTGGGCAGCGGACAGTCATACAGAGGAGAAGCATGACTGAGCTAGAAAATGGCTGAGGACTCCATGTGACAAGACTCCTGCTCTCAAAAGGATGCATTTTCTCATCTCATACCCTTCATTGCAAGTCAGTTCCCCAGCCCTACCACCAGCACCCTGCCCAACACTGGCTGTCCTCCTTCCCAGCCTACTGCCACCCTCCCTTTTCCCAGCCGAGCTGACAGGCTTCTTTCCGGGACCCAGGGAGCTTTGCTCCATTGCTAGACTGTGAGGTCTCTGGAAAAGAGGTCTGCCTTCCCTTTGTTAGCTCTGAGGGCTCATGATGCTATGGGAGCCAGTGGTTGCTCAGTCCCTCAGGTTCTCACCCACACATTGACATGATTTGTGGATGCACTGGCACGCAAGCACTTAGGAGAGCTGTAAGAAATTTGTGCAGGGATAACTCAGCAGCCGGGCACAGCAGGAGGACCCTGAAATACAAACAGCCATGAGCAAAAGAAGAAAGCAGAGCAGAAGGGAGAGCAGAGGCAGGAGGAGGAGATAGTGTGGACTTGCAGGAGGAGTCAGAGGAGGCCAGTGGTGCACATCAGTGTAGGGCAAGCGGTCCAGCAGGAAGAAAGCAAGAGGTTGATGAAATCCTAGGGAGAATGATCTGCGAGTCAGTATCTTTTCCTTGATATTACAATGAGGATGAGCTACCTACCATTAACTTTGCTCCTGAAACAGACCAGGAAACCTTAGTCCTGAGAGAGCGTTATGGCCTGGAGAAGTGTGCGTGTCTTCACCACACCAACTTTGCCCACCAAGGGGATAGGAGATACTCCTAGGAAAAACACCAGAAAAACATCCTTTACCTTAGCTGAGCTAGCCAGAACACACCTGACATCCTACCTGAGGTGTTGACTGGAAGTTTCATTTCGCTATTAAGCAACAAGAGGAACACTGCAATGCCTTTGTTGCCATACAGCATGCTTAAACCACTTCTGTGTGAGCCTAAAAGCTCTCAGGACAGCTGACTGCCCGTGACTACTGAGCAGCTGTTAGCCACAATGTCAAGGAAAGGCCCAGCCATCAAAGCTGCAGAGGGGAGAATTCCCACACAGTTGTGAAAGATGATTAACTGCTAGGCCATTGTTTCAGATATTAATTCAAATACAGCTTTCTGCCATGCAGGCATCCTAGTAATTGTAGGAACAACAAGTTCAACTGCTTCTTTCCATTAAATTGATAGAATAAGAAGCAGACACTCCTCTGGGCTCGTATGAATCACCAAAATGCAGCCACCCCTACGGTGGCATGCAACAGTGTGCCGTGACAGCACCTAATCTATTAAGGCAGAAATGAGCACGGCTGTACCCAGCCAAAATAAAAGGCAGACATGAAACAAGGCAGAGAGCACCAAAATTCCTCCCTGCCACAATTTCCCTAAAATCAGAGGGGAGAAACCAGAAGCAGATCTCGTATTAACCCTGCAGCTGGCCCAAGGGCTGAAGACACCTCAGAGACCCATATCCCATCTTGAAAACACCCCCACTACTGACCATTTGCACCTCCCTCACCAGCATAAGTGTGGTAGGGGTTGAGGATGTTGTAAGGACGGAGCAAAGCACTAGGAAGATGAAGAGCCTATTGGACTTTGGCGAGCCATAGCTCCACGCACTGCAACTCGTAGCCACGTCCTCAATCACATCTCCCTCCCACACCACAGAAAACAAAAGTGCCGTGGGAGGAGAGATGTTTGGCTGCCACTGGCTTGGCTTGGCCTCCCTCCGCTGCCTGCCTCCTTACCCCCAGGATGGAGGAGGTAACCGTATCCCGACTTCAGTACGCCAAGATGCACAGAAGCACGGCCTTTTTTCCTGTTGGTCTGTTTGAACATGCAACACCTCCACCCTCCCTTCTCCCCTTCACTGTTTTCTGTAGTCGTCTGTGTATACAGGTACTCAGTAGACGGTTAGCTTGTAAATCTAGCTCTAAGACAGTAAATTGGCCTTTCTAAAAACACTCATTCATTGCCAGTGAGTACAGGAACCCGGGGTTTGCAGAGAGGAGGCTATTAAAGGCTGCTGTCAGAACAGCTTTATTCGACTGCATCAGCTTTTGTAGATATAAGTGCAATGGAGTTCAGCATTGCTGGGATTGCCACCAGCACTGCGCAGCCTGGGAGTGCAGGCAGCACCGCTGCCTTCCAGGACCCTCATGCCTGTTCACGTGCAGCCACACCACCACACACGGTCACCAAGCCATAACACTACATCAACACAGCAAAACCCGGCCCTAGGCCCATGAGCAAGCTTTACAGTGCTTTTTGTCTAACCTGAGAAGCAGAATTACTCCAAGTTGAAGCTCTCAAAGGACCTTCAGGAAACAGCAAGGTCCAGCTCTTCCGTAAACGCAGACAAGCCTGGAAGCAGAGTGACCATGAGCCAGGCTGGGCAGTAACCGCACCAACAGGACATAGTCCCGCAGCACCTGAGCCAGGCAGGAGAAAACGGGACCTATTAACAGATCACCAGGCAAAAGCAAGGCAACAAATCAGGTGTGAACTACCTCCAGGAAATCCAAACCATCCTCAGTTCAGGAAAGGGCTGGTGGCAGGTCCACTGGAGCTCAGGACAGGACCAAAGCCCCGGCCTTAAACGGTGCTCCAAGGCCAATGGGCAGAGGGGGTGGATGGAGGTCCCTGGTGAGGGTGATCAGGACAATTAAAGCCTCTTAATGCACCCACTGCCCTGTGCTCTAGGAGCCAATTCTGCCACCTCTTTTTGTGAGGAAGGCTTTTCTGAAGGGAACAGGGCTGCTTGGGGTTGTTCCTTGCTTCCAGAGCTGCTATCAAAGAGGATCGAGCTGAAGAAGATGAGGAAGCTGCAAGAGATGGCAGATGCTGAAGGAGAAAGGGAAGATGACAGAACGGAATAAAAGGGAAACTTAAGAGAAAGAAAAGGCAGAGGATAAATTATAATCACTGGAGAGAGGCAGGAAATCCTTCCTGCTCACATGGAACACGAGTCCCTCATGCCAATCCCGTCCTCCACGCCCCACTGTGATCACGAGCCAGCACTGCCGTGACTTGAAAGCAACTTTCCTCTTTGATGCAAGCAGGACAGGCAGCTGCCTGGAGCCCACACCACACACAGCACCTCTGCAACCCACTGACCCCATTTCATGCTTCAGTGGCAGGATTAAGAGAAGTGACAATTTCAGCAGGCAGCATAGTGGGAGGATCTATCTGGGGACCACAGAGGAAACATCTCCTCTGCTGAGAATCCCAGGAAAAGATTTTGCTGCAGGACATTTAGAGAGGTGACCCAGATCCCACAGGTATGTATTTGAAACAAAGCAAACTTCCCCATGTCCCAGAAGACCATCGCTTCACCTGCCAATGCATACACTTAACGTGCATTTTGAGTTCCCTCTGGAAAAAGGATTCACCTTGCAGAAGCATCCTAGGATCAGTTTCTATCCCAGTGGAAGCCCTACAAAGCCACATCACTGCGTAGTCATATGGTTCTCCAGCCCCATGAGACTGACTGCCAGGTCCTCCCAAGCTCCAAAAGCCAAGAAGTTACCTTAGAGATCCCAAGTGCAAGAGGACTGCTGTAAGACAGCAACATGAGCCACTGGACTAAGCCAAGTGAGAGAGAATCCAGCTCTGCAAATAGGTGTCACAAGTTTTTAGGCTCTCTATAAAGCAATAGAGCAATATGGACAGGCAATATGGACAGCCCTTTGTAGTTCACAGAGGTGACCACTAGCCAGCTCCCTGGCTAAACAGGGCATATTCAGCAAAATTCTTGCCTTTCTGTTTTTGTAAGATTGCCAAAGCTGCTTGAGGGAATATCTAGTTGCACTTTAAATTAATGTGAATCAAGCATTGAAAGCCCTATGGTAACTTGGCAAATCTCTGCTTTAATATAGAGCCTCACTGTAATTAATATCAGATTGTAGAGCTCTGGGAAGTACTGCAAGGAGGTCAGTGGAGTGTCGCCGGCATTTTCCTGAAGGCCTTCGAGCTTTAAAAACAAGGAAATTGCATGGGACAAGCACAGCAGTTTTACAGCTTTGAAATGATGCTGCCTCCCTCCATAACAGCTGACAGGAGCAGGGTTCATCCCGTGCTCCTCATGTCCCTGGGAGCCCAGGGACTAATTTTATTTTGAATTGGATTAGCAGGCCCACTGTCAGAAGTCTGAAACTTATTTTGCACCAATCCGCACCTCTCAAGGTGTACAAATGAAAAACTTGAAGATTTTGGAGGAAGACAGCCACAGTGCATCTTCCTCTGCTGCACCAGCTGTATTATTAGTACAGGCCGTTAGCCCTCTGTCCCGTGCACGCTGGCTGTGCAGCAAAACTACACACCCATGGGGCCACGTAGAGCACAGCTTGGCTACTGCAAAGCTGCACTTTCAAAAGCTGAGCTACAAAATTTAAGCTTAATGTTTTTTTTCCTTGTTAGTATCCAAGTATGCCCAGCCGCAAGCAAATGTCCATGAAAAAGGCCTGGAACAAACGAACAGCCCATGGGACAGGGAAGCAAGGATGTCCTCAAGGCATGAGCCTTTCTGTATGAACCGATCTGAGCACAGAACAAGGTGCTTTCAGGTGTCTCAGGTACCTGCGAGTTACACTCACCCTAGCCAAAAGTTGCCTTAAACGGACTGAAAGTGGGATGGCGAGAAGCAGGCAGCAAAACAATGAGAAGTGGATGAAGAGAGACCAGGAAGTAGATATTTCTAGCTTCTAAATAAATCTGACAGGGAATATTCATCTTAAATCAGGGCTGCCACCAAGCCAGTTGGAAATCTGCCTGGCCTACTTTCCTGTCGCCTTGCCAGTTGCTGGGGAGACAGCTGAATTTGCCAAGAGTAATTTTTTTAATGTCCAAGAACAGGATTTGCTGCACATGCCCAGACACTTTGTATGTGGCCAACTGCACTGACCACCTTGGACTTGCTCATCTTAAACTGCTCTCAGAACAGAACTACATCATTTCCCAACAGAGGCTCAAACCTATCAAAGTGGAGTCAGGCAAGCTGTGCAATTAAAGCATGCACACAGCGCGTGCTGGACTCCCCCTGACCCAGACTTTAGCATCAAACGCCCCATCGTCTGCACAGACAGCTCTCAGCCCAAGTCTGGACACATTTTTGTTGTGGGTGTGAGTAGAGATTAGACGCCATATACTGCTTCCTCTCAGCAGGCCAAATCACTCCCATCTTGGTAGCCTTCCAAGGCCTTTTCATAGTTTCCCTTAAGAGACACATTGTCCTACAATTGGCCACTAAAAGCTCCTGCAGCATCTCAGCACACAGAACTATGCAAAAAGCCCTGAGTACACACAGCAAGGGAGACCAAACAGGGAAGACTCTGGGATGCAGGCAGAATTTGCAGGGTGGAGACCTTTACCACAGACAGCTTGACCCAACCTAGGTACTTCCCAGGCCAGCCGTGATGGAGACACAAGCACTAGGCTGTGTCTAAAAATTCTCCCTTCAGAGAATTTTTAACCTATGTCAAGTCAATCTTGCTAATCATGTGTTAAACCTTGAGAAAGCAAGGCAGTTGGTGCTTTAAGCCAAGTGAATGGGGCTACCAGCACTTAGAGCTGACCTCAGACAGCTAACCTGGGAGGAAAATTATTTGAACTGGTCAGAAACTGACCTGCGGAAGCAATGAGATTTTTCCAAGGCACTCTACTCCAGCTTCATTCTGGCGCTGTGGAAGCCAACATTATAAGCCAGCTTCAGTGGGAGCAAATCAAGGCAACCTTAACATCTCTGAAAATCCAAGAATATTTTCTTACCTTTTGCTCTATTCGGCTTGAGTGTCCTGAACACATCCCCACCTTGCCACCATGACATCCCACTGTCACCGTGCTATACTCCCCAAACACGTGCATAGCTCACTGAAAACAAGGGTTAACAAGAAAACAGCAATTTTCTGTTGGGCATTCACATTGTTGGATTCTAGCCTGGAAATAAAGGAATTCAGAAAAGCACTTGTAAAAATATAAACACAATGTGCTCAAATCATGCTTCCATTGACTTTGAACAGTGTTACGCCTGGAGTGAAATGGCTCTGCTGGGCTTAAGCTTGTCCTCAGAAACGTGTTCTGGGTTCTCAGTAATGCCATGGGAACTACATGCGTATCTCCAAGGGAAGAATTTGGCCAGCTATATTTAACTATTTAAAATTTCAGGGTTATTTGCAGAATATGGGCCAGAGTCCCATAAAAGCAAAACAATCTGAAGAAAAAGATACTCCAGAATGACTGCGTGATAGCAAACTGCACCCTCTCCTCTCATCAAAGCACATCAATTTACAAAGCGATCAGCACGGGTATTGATTCAGGCAAGAAAGCGGCAATATTTACCTAAGCACCTGCACTTATGGTGTGTTAGACCTACCAAACAGCCTGCAACCCCAGCAGCCATATACCATGGGAGAGAATTCTCCATCATTTCAGCCTTAAAAGAGCCATGAAGCAGCAGATAGCATACGCAGAAGCGTGCATTTTGGCAGCATGGGGATAAGTCATTCTACGTTAGAGCCAGAGCCTTCTGGTTTGGGTCACGTTGACTCAAACGAGCTGCTAAAACCCATTCTCACATGTTCTCCTCCCTCTCCTTGTTTTACTCGTCCCTTAAAATCCCTGCGCCTGGGACTTTCGCAGGAATTTCTCTCCCAATCTCCTCATAAGGAAATAAAATCAAGCACAGGGCTCAGCAAAGAATGCACAAGAACCATCCATACACTCCTCTTCTTACACTCTCATAATTTTTCTCCCACAGTCGCCACCTACTGAAGTCAGCCTGGGTGTTGTGAACAGCAGAGGAGGAAGAGCAGTGGTTCATGTTCGTGTCCCCAGCCCTCCACTCATGTGCTCTCCAGTCCAATCCACCCTTCCTAACCCAACCCTCCTATTCCCACATCCCCGTCCTAGAACTAGCTGTTCAGCAGCTGACTCCAGGCATAAAAGAGTAGCAGATGTAAGCAGTGCCACTGGGACTCTCCGCAGAGAAATCTGCAATATCAGGAATCAGTTTAAAAGGCCTGAACCATCTCCCAAAGCAGATATTGACGTGTCCAGGACATGGTTTCCTGAGCTGTATTTAATAGCATTTTCCAGGAAAACGTTGTTGCTACCCTGTATGCTTGTCAGCTCCAGTATACCGCATTCACTGCAAAAATAAGGAGGTATATTCAACTTAAAACATCTTTAACCCAGAACAGGGCTCACTTCTGCAACAGGGTTCTTATTTTTTTGGAAATGCTGCTGTGGTGACTGGCATCTCCTCGTCACTGAGAAAGCTAACTCAAACCCCAAAGAGTTCTCATCCCAAGGCAAGCAGGTCTCAAAAAATGCATGCTGCCCAGTAAAGATTATGAGGACATTTTGCACGTCAGTGTGTAATATTTGCAGGTTGATACCAGAAAATGCACCCAGGCAACCCACTACCAGCACCTTCAGAAATGTACCTGTGTTAGCAGGGGAGGAAACCCAGACAAGAAGATACCAAAAGTAGTTTTAAAACATTCTCCTTTTAAATTCTTTTTCTTTTGTCAGCTTTCAGAGCAGAAAGGACTTCATCCTAAGAGACAAGCAGCGCTTCTTCCTGCTCTTCTCACACATGAGATCAATAGCACATTTCAGTTTCAGCCCTACCCCAATTTTGTCACATTTCAGGAATCGCACAGACACATTACAGGATGTCCCTAAAGCCACCTCACATACCACTCTCCTACGACAGAGCTGGCTCCATGATGCACAGCCAGACGCCAGCAGAACGGGGCAGAATCAGCCTTGCACTGCTTGGTACATCCCCGGCAGAGAGCTAGCACACAGACCACTCAAAGCCCTTCAGGGAAAGGACTGGGTTTTCTCTCCTGCCAGCCCTTAGCTAAAATGACACGGCCACATCAGCAGGTGGGACAGCTGGGCCAGATACAGCGGCACAGAACTGGTACCATAACAACATCAAGACCTGGTAATTTAGGTACCATTTGGTGGCAGGTATATCTGGAACCGCAGTATGGCTCTGGCAGCAGTGCAGTGCCCGTTGCTGCCAGGCACATTGAATTTGCAGCAGCAATGCAATCCCACCATGAGAAGCTTGCTGCAGGCGGAGCTGCCAGCACGCTCAGCGGGTACGGCTAGGAGACACTTCTCCTTCCCAGTCCATTTCAACATACTTTTAAAAAACTTCTTCACAATCTAAGTTTTCTCAGATCTGAAGTGTGTTTTGAATCAGCTCAGAAAAATCACTTCAGCTGCTTGTGAGATACAGAATGATGAAAAGCACACTTTGAAGGGGGAAAAAAAAAAAAGCAAAACCCCCAAGAAACTCCCCACCAAAAGCCTTCTAGCCAGAAAGCATGGCTGGTCCTTCAAACCCAGCACACGGAGTCTCAGTGAGAAGCCTGTACCTTCCTACATTGGAAGAAGTTTGGCTTTTATTTAATAAAGTTATGAGCATATGAAAATTGCATATTTAGCAGGTAATGTAGTAGAAGCCTTTGTGCAGTCTTAACTCTGCATGAGCATATTCTTATTCATTTAATTATGTAAGTGTTGCAATTTGTTTTTCTGTTAATTATTTCAGTTATGGACATTATTATTTTCCCTTTTGGAAGACAGAATCTATTTCAGGAGGGTTAATAATACTGCTAACTCTCCTTTCCTGAACTGTTCATTGCTGTTGATAAGGTTCCACCTGCTTTTGTCAGACTGTAGGCTTCTAGCTCATTTATAATTGGATACATCCTGTACCAAGTATCTCTAGAAGTGCTGATATGATATCCCAGATGGTAATATTCTCTCTTTCCTCTGCACGTAATTTCACGAAAAGGCCCACTGACAGCTAGTGTTTAAAGGAAATTTGTGTATGCAGATACGGTAGGTGATCTGATTTGCTTTATATTAGGGATGGGTAAACCCATTCAGATGAAAAGGAAGCAAAGAAGCGCACGCCAGAGCCAGGGACTGGCATCTGGGAGTCCTGGGCTTTATTCCCAGCACTACCATTGATCTGTTACAGAACTGTTAACTGCTCCACCTCAGGCTTCATCATCTAAAATGGGCTTATTATTGACTGTACGTACCTGGCAGGTGTCTAGTGGGGATTAGTTAATATTTGGAAACACTTTGAGATCCTCTGAGGGAAGGCACAATATAAATGCAAAGTACTCGCACTGCTACTCTATTAACTGTTGACAGTCTGCTCTGCTCCTGTTTGAACTGTCTGCCCACGTATCCCAACCAACGACAAATGCACAGAATTCAGATCAGTATGGTCCCAATGAAAAAAGCCATCCAGAGGGGAGTCCCTGTGAATTTTCCAAGAAGCATATCTCCCATCTCCTTCTATTAGTATGCAGAAGCAAACCTCTTTACGCAATACGGGACTGCTTGGTAAAGCATAAATAGCTGAAGGCATTATCAGGACTAAACACACGTTAAATTATTTTCCCATAACTTATTTAAACAATTCAGATCTGCAAAACTGAGCTGGGAATCATCTCAGAAGGAGGGTCTGCCCCTCTGTTCCATGGTAGTCTCTTCTGCATCTGCCTGTAAAAATTTATCTGTGATCTTTTAGCTGATTTTATTCCTGCAACCCGAGACCATTCTAAACCTCTTCAGCAAAAAAAAAAAAAACCCAAACCAAAAAACAACAACCCCATGAGGACAATGTTTCTCAACCTGCAGCTCACCAGTTTGCCTCCTCCTTCTGTAAAGCCGTCCACATACCACCTAGAAAAGCAACAAGGGACAGGACAGTAAAGTAATAATTTTCCAAAAGGCCTGCAGGCTGTCCCTGCATTGAGAAAGAACAATGGACCCTGGACTACAAGAACCAATGTGTTTTAACCTCAAAGTGTAACATAAATATTAACCTGATGAGCCTGATCTCTAGGATGTGATATTATTCTTTCCATTCTGTAAAATAGCGTCTAAAAGATTGAGGGGTGCCTCCCAAAATTCATTTGGCCCCATAAACCAGGTAAGAGAGGAGACAGCAGCTGGACACAATTCGCGGTGCGTGCCTGCAAAGGCAGCTTTGCTGATGCCTCTGAACTCCACTCCAAGCAGCTTAAAACGGTACTGCCCCTCTCCAGCCTCTCTCTTCATACAACAGTGTTTATCTTTCTGTTAAACTCCCTCACACCCCAAAGCAAATCATAAGGCCAGGGCACTAGACAGGGTCAAAGGCTAGCGTATGAATTTTCTGTACCGCTTTGGCTCTCCCAGAAGTCTTTCCTGAGTCTAGTAAAGATCTCTGAAACAAGATGCTAATGCTGGATTATCCGGGTAATCTCCCCGAGTTTCTTCCCTGGTTTGCCTGGTTATAAATAATGAATTAGGCCTTTACTTATTATTTCTTCTGCCCTTTGGGGTCACTGCGAGTCTTGGGAAGGAATACAAATTTAAGAATATTAGATCCATTTATTAATATCAATTTCTGCCAATCCTGCATGAGAGATGTTCCTTGCTCGGTGCATGCTATTGGTACAACGAAGTGGCTGGGGTGTTAATGGCATGGATCTAATAGCTAAGAACTGGCCCTGCCTTACTCACCATTCCCATAAATTGAATTTTAAAAAGGCAGATGGGTGCTTCATAAGTGGAAACAGAATCATGTGCCAGCTTTCATTTCTTTTCCATTCCTGAGCGCTGGTGAAATTAAAGTCTCCCCACTGGCTTTGTCCACATAAACCTGTCATCACAATTTAGCCCCAGTCTTAAGAGCCCCTGCTATTCCCATACTGGATTTCTAAAGCAGCCTGGCCAACGCATCTTAACCCTTTCACTGCTGCCTTCCACTGTAGCCTGCACTCAGCCGAACACAGCAGCAGCAACCACACAGGCTCGCAGAGCTCTTCAAGCTGAGAGAACCACAGCCCCTCTTCTTTCTTCCTCCTGCCTTACTCCATCTGCTCCTTGACATAAAAGCAATTAATTCCAGTTATAAATATGAGCATGCCTGCAGCACTGACCTGGCTGGGAGTCCTAAGCTGAGCCATACTCAAGGGGCTGGAACTGAGTTGAGCTGCAGTTTGAATGCTGGTAGACTCCTTAGTCCCGACAGCATGCTCTTACCACCAGGCTCCTCAGCTGGCCCACCGGTCTTCAGACAGCAACAGCCAAGTGCAACAATATGCTGATAGGTGTCAATATTTTTACCAAGAACCCAGATAAAATTACTGCCTCTTGACTCCTGTGCACCAGTTGTGATCACAGATGGCCACACGAGCACCCCCAGTAGGCTTTAACATGCAGTTCACCCAATTACCTTAAAAAGTCTCATCATAACTTCGAAGTCTCCTCACTGAAGGGATTAGTTACCAACCACCAGCTGAAGGGCAAGGAGTAGAAGCCAAGTAAGCAGGAGTGTTAAGTTACTACAGCTTGATCACACAGACGTTTTTGAGACTCCAGGACAGGGCGATATCGCTGCTGGCCAGTCTACACCAGCTCTCCTATTAGGCAATAACTGCGGAACTTTAGCAAACCTTTCACGAGCAAGGCCCTAGCATAGAGCACAACCAGTCTCCACATCCTCAGCACCAGGCTCAAAGGCAAGGCCAGAAGCCATCATATGCACGTGTAAGACACAGGGATCACTTCCTTGGCCGAGGATCCTAAGCTGAGACAGAATTGGAGTGTTAATCAGGGTTTGCTCAGTGTATTAACTCAGTCAGCTCTTGAACTCTAGACACATCCTCAGTAAAGCCCAGGCCAGGTCCAGTCATTGTCCCTACCTTTGTCCCTACTCCTGTGGGCAAGCGTGTGAATACCAGCTTCCTCTGTAACCCCCATGCTACATCTCCCTCCTGCAACGCTTGCCCCGTGAGTGCAGCAGCACTGTAATTGCTGCTGCCTCTACACATACAATCCACCGCCACTATCTCCCCAAGCTCCAGCTTGTGATTACGTTGCAAAAATCTTTGGAAATCTCAGCCAAAATGCATGAGGAAAACACATTTCCCATTGCAAAGAGTTTTCCTAGGCTTCAAAATACTTCTCAAATCTTTATAGAGTCAAGAAATGTGCTGGTTTCTTCCTTTTTCACTTTGATGTCTTTTCATCTACACCTTTGAAACATGGATCTTCTTTCTGTAAGCATAAACATAGCTCTTTAAAGACTTTTTATGTCTAAAATGCATCTTTTCAATATCGACTACATCTTTGGAAAAAAAAAAAAAAGACAGTGTATGAATCACTGGCACTGAAGATTGTTGGCATAGCTAAGGGGACTTGGACTTGTCCAGATTGATATTGCCCATGTAATGAGCAATCATTACTGGAGATCTTCCCCTGGTGCACATTTCATGGCCCTCAGCATTTGCAGATGCATTCATGGAGCCTCTGGAAGTCATGCTTGTCTCAGCAGCAGCAGGTATTAGCGGCTTCCTCTCTTAAAAGCGTTAGTGCTATCTCATGAGGAAAGGCTAGTCTGACACTATGCTGGAATTAGGACTTGACACTCCTTTTTCTCCCTTGAAGCACAAACCATTTGTTCTTTTTCTTCTGTCTCAGGTGGCGTAATTGAGTCCCTTGGGGAACGTTGCTAATTGAATGGGAAGCAAGACTGTCTGAGACAGCAACAAAGGCAGATGGTTACGACTGAGGGATAAGTCCAATGTGGCATTGAGTTCTGCTGCCAACTGAAAGCCCATCCGGTGGAGACTAGGGCTTTCAATGATAGTCTCAGTGTGAAGGTTACAACAGTATTATCTTCTTCTCCATGCCTTTGCAATGATCACAGAGAAATTGTCTGAACACCTGAGGTATAGTACCTTAGGACTGTCAGGAGACAACCTCATCACTCTACCTGAAGGTTTCCTTCCAATGCTGATGTATGTGAGATTTTATCCCCTTGAGTTTGACATGAGATGGTTGCTGTTGCAGCCATCAGAATCCCAGAGCAAGCTTGGGAAGAAGCAGAGAGTACGAGCAGTGTGGGAGACATGGGAAGGAGAGCGCTGTGCTATTCATATCTCACACCCCAGAAAAAAGGAAAGTCTTCAGATGAGCTCTATATTTCACTGACAGCCAACGCAAACATTTTAAAGCTGGTGTTGATCTGCCAGAGCTAGGAAGGAGTAAAAACACACACACAATTGCTGCAGCTTCTGCTGAATTTTGTATGAAATGGGGTAATCCCAGAGGCCTATGAACAATGTATTAGAACAGCCTATCCCAGGGCTTAGAAATGCACGAGCAAGCAGCTGGCTGTCCATTCACTTAGGAAAACAGGAGCAGGCTGAGCCTTGCCATGAATTTGAGACAATTAAAAACAAAACAGGCAGAGAGAGAGAAAGAGAGAGAAAGAGGGAAGGTATTTCCTCACTGAACACTAGAAACACTGCACAAAGGGTTCAGTTTTAAGCCTCCACCCCACAGTGTTCAACGCCATTCTTTGTGGATCACCTGGTATCATCCCACCAGCACAGCATCTGACATCAGCCTCTGTGGATCGGTCTGCTCCAACACCAGGCTTGCCGCCTTCTCCTGAGCTCGGAGATAAGTACCTGAAAGATCCCAGCCCAATCCCAGTGGGGTGGGCAAGACGGCAGGTGACATCCCCCTAATACCACCCGTCTGGAGACAGCTCTCAGATGCAGAGAAAAACCCTGGCTTCAGCACTTTCACAAGAGATATTCAACTGCATCTTGAGGGATCAAATGCCTCCTGGAGTTACTATGCTCAGCTCACACCAGCCTCGCTGCTTCAAACTGCTGGCAAGGGGGGCAGCTGCCACCGCGGTCTGGAGAGCAAGGCAGGCTGTGCAGCCCCACAGCTACCACCAGCTCACGTCTCCCCATCCCAGCCGAAGGCAGTTGGATGCCAGGAAGGATTTTCTCCCTCCTCCTGCCCAAAAGCGGATACAATGCAAATGTTCAGGCATGGCTTGAGTTTATTAATGGTTGCATACTGCTAATGGAGTCACCTGGAGCCCCTTGCGACATAAGATCTCTGTTCATCATTGTAATATTCTTTCACACACTCCTCTCACAAGCAGACGTGAGATTTTTAAGCAAGGACAGAGGAAAAGCGAGTTTAGATGGAGCGGATAAGACTGGGGCAGTAGAGATTAGAGCAGCCAAAGGAAAGCTGATAGCCATACTGTGGCATCCCATTGCCTTCTGCCCCTGACAGATCTGGCTTTTAAACACCACTCCACACCCCTTTATGCAGGAACTGCTCCATGAAATTATTTACCAAGGCAATCAAAGAAGAAAGAAAGAAAGAAAAAAAAATATCCAGGAAGTTACTCAGATTACAAGTCTGCACAATTAAAACCTCGATATTTATGGCACTGTAAGACAGAGGCACATTAATAAATAATACTTTGCTCTTCCACAGCACTTTTCCTCTAATGATCTCCAAGCAATTTGCAAGTTTTTGCTAGCTGAGCTTCATCAAACCCCTGCGAGGTAAGGAAGAGATAAATTGAGCCCCTTTGCTCCTAACCAAAGTTAAGATCTCTGGAAGGGACACAATGTAATGCAGCAAAGCAATGTTGCCAAATGCATGCGAGTACAAAAATAAGGTAAGTGCATCATTTTTAATTGTTCAGCAATACCTAAAACACCAACTCAAGCTGAGGATTCACCATGCTGGGCACTACCTGACACACACTAATGATATTCCTTGAGCCAAGGACATGAGACGTGCGAAGCATAAAAGAATATGGGGTCAGGGCCAGCAGGAAGCCACAGAAGAAATGTCTTGCATACATTCCACTCATTGCAGTGCTCTAATCACCACGCAGCACGCCCTGGCTGTTTGAGGCTGGCACTTTATTGCAAGACGAATATTGTCTGAAGAACACCTGAATTATCAGAGTCCGGGCTTCCCTCAGGAACGAACTACGGCAGCATCTTTGGCATCCAGGGCCCCGGCAGTACAGAGGCGCAGGGTAGCAGATGGCAGCAGGGCTGGTTGGCAGCCAGCTGGCTGGCTTAGACAGAGCTGTTTGGGAAGCTGATCAAGGCCTTCAGATCATGGGAATGTCGTCCAGGTGAGGACTGCAGAGCTGAGCAGATTCACATCTAACCAGAGGAGCCCGTAGCTGAAGTGGATGGGGGCTCTAGCCCCTCCATCACTCCAGAGTCCTTCCTCCCACTCCTTTATCCTTGCAGAGCATGAGATTATCTCATACACTCTCGAAAGGAGCAACAAGTCCTCCTTCCTCCTGGGGGCAGAAAAAGCTGCCAGGTTAGGACACGGGGACCCCAAAGGCTAGAGTGCCTTCAGGCCACAATCCGGTAACTGATCCCCATGGGCCTGACACTAACACCATTACCTGCATTAGCTCTTGGGAGCTGAAGAAACCTCAGCCTGTTTTGCCCTTAAAGCTCAAGAGATTCACCTTTGCTTATTCTTTCCCAAGCTTTTCAAAGCCAGGTCCTATGTGCACTGACTAATGATGGCAAGATTTAGCACAGGCCAGCCTGTGCCGCAGTCAGTACAAAGCCTGGTGCTTGCCCCACAGGAGGAGATGTACAAAAGCAGAGAGATCCTTGTGATCTTTTGCACACATTGGCTTCTCCCCGTGCAGGGCAAGTACGGCGGAGGGGTGCCACACAACTGCTGGGTGGTCTTGCTGCTCATGCTTTGTCCTACTTCCAAAGCCAGCTGATTTACCACACTGCCAAGAAGAGAAATGAGATGCTTTTCTTAGAGGTTTATGTTTATTCTAATAATTAAAAAAAAATAACCTACCCAGTGATCACTAGAAATATGTGCAAACACACTTTATAAAACCTTACAACAATAATACACTTTTACTGAAACAATCACAGGAGCAATTTCACCTGTACTTACTGTCCAGTCATCTGACCACAAACAGCCCTGAGATTTATGTGCAAGTGGAAACATAATTTCTATTATCTCCAACATTAAACTTGGCAATGGAAAATCCCATGCCTGGAGTGCAAAATCAATTTCAATAACCAGAATAGCAAGAAGTCAAAGGCAGGACTTGGAAAGGACACGAGTTTCTCAAATAGCCAGGCGGCTTTCCTTATAGTGGGGAGGCCACTGGGATAAGATGGGATGAGCAATTGGATATTCTGGCTAGATTTTCTCTCTCAGCATGAAATATTGCTGTAGCTACATGAGGCTGGTTCTGGACCATGGTAGTGGCTCTCAAACTTTGTTTTCCCTGTTAAACCCCACACTTGCAGCATACATGAGAGAAGAGACATGACCAGACTACAGGATTTAAGACTGCTTGTCGCTGCATCCAGACCTGAAATACAGCTAGTCCAGAACACTGACTCTGAGGCAAGACCGGGTGTGTCAGAACAAGATGTGCTAAATCGTACAAGGGGCAATCTGCCCCCCATCCCAATCCTCAGTGCAGCAAAGGTGCCTGTGTGAGAGGTTTCCTGGATAGCAGATTAGGGATACAGATAGAGCTGATCCTGCCTTGGAGAAGGCAGATGAATTAGGAACCCACCAAGATTCATTCCAGGCTGGTTTGCTGCAATTAAAAGATATTGCCTTAAACCTGACACACAAAGCTTTAAATCTCTTCCCAGTGTTGAAGTTTGAGGGTGACAGAGGGGAGTGTTGCCATAACGGTAACACCTTGAAGTATTCCTGTTTGCCAGCAAATTACCAGGTCCCCATCTAAGCTCACCCCAAACTGCCATATTTTACTCTGGAGGCAAAACTCAGATGACTTACCAAACTGTGACGTTGCAGGCACCTGTAACTGTTTGCACCCAGATCAGATACAAAAGCACGAGTTCCATAGGTTTCTAAAGTCATAATGCCACTCCTAGAAGTATCAGAGGCAGATGTGGAAAGCTGCAAGCATGGGTTTAGAAGCAACGCTTTCCCGCACTTGTATTTGCACATTGTCTTCTGGCACCTCTTTATTGAGAACTATTTTACAGAAAGCTGGAGTGATGATACTGCTGAACCATGTACTCAGATCTTCATATGCATCCTTGTGAAGACAGAGCTCCAGCTGCCCTGTCCCTCACAGGCTTTGCTTTCCAGGGAGTCATGTCAGGTTTTAATCCATTTCTCTGCCCTCTGGGAATAAAGACAGGCTGGGACTAGGACAGCTTTGCTGTGTGAAGGCAAATCTTTTGCCCTCCATCGCAAATAGGTTCCCCCTCTGCAGTGAATACAAGATTCAAATGCAAAACCAGCTATTTCAAAGTTTATCACAAAAGACAGACAAGGGATAGCACATGCAGACCCAAAACCCTTCTAAAAGAGGCAGTAAAAAAATTAAATGCCATTTTCAGTGCAAGAATATTCACAAGTCACAAAGAGCTGAGCCTCTGCCATGAACTACAATCAGGCAGAAATGAACTCAAGGCGTGAACCGCTCTCCCAGCTCCCCTCACTCGTGTCTGCGTGATAACCAACAGCCAGCGCGCGGAAAAGGAGAGAGACTCCTGAGTGATCCTTCCTAATAGATTCGCCTTTTATCATGTTTTCATGACCTTTGTAAAAGGCAATTTAAATTCTAATTGTCCTGCAAGCACCACAGGAATCAATTAGTGACAAGAGATGTTAATTGTGCAGCTTGGGAGGAGGCATTGCTAGGCTGCTCAGCTCCAACACAGGGTTAAGAGCCCAGGGGAACGCTGGGATGGTCGGGGCTTTAATCAGTCCTCCTTTTTTAATAGTTTCCATGTTGTGCTGCAGTTGTCAAGGTCCATTAGTCTTCTGGAGCACTGAATGAAGCAGTGGCATCCCCTCCATTCCTGCACTCTGCAAGCACACACACAAAGGATCAGAGTGAGCTGCCATTGAGAAAGCAAATCCTAAAACCTCTTTCTCTTTTTGTTCTTGCTTCCCCCTCCCTACAGACCCTGCACAGAAATCAGGCCTTGGGCACTGGCTGTTACAAAGGAAATGCTTCACACTGTGGGGCTGGAGGGAGGCAAGCCTGGTCCCATCATCTCAAGATCCAGCTTGAGCTGTCTGTGAAAAGCAAACGCACCTATTTTTGTACCCGGGCACTGCGCTTCTCTCCTGAAGACCCTGGCACTGCTCAGACCGTCCCTTGAAATGCCAGACAAAGGTCAGGCTGAATTCCCAGTATCTAGACAACACAGGCACTAACGGGGAAAATTTGTCTGAGCCAGAATGAGAACGTGTAGCCCAGCAGACTGTGCAGCCCTGCCTGGCACAGGTACCTCTCAGTAAAAGAGGACCTGGTGCTGGCAATCAGGTGCACGCTGAGACACTTTATTTGTTACCTGTTTCTCGTCCGGTTAGAGCGGTCCTACCCTGCACCTGTACCGTCCGACTGGAGGCAGCTGTGCGCAGTTACGCAGTGATTCAGGCCTTCTCAGCATCTCCACCACATCCAGCATAACTTCACGGTCAGTAAGCTTGCGCTGCGCAAGGTCACGCACCCAGGATGGTTAAATCCCCCAGAAATGACAACCCCATCTCTATTTCCTATTAAATTCTATCATAGACCCCTATCACCACCTAAATGCCTCTACATCATCCACGTAGCCAACCATCAACCTGAGAAGCTGCCTTGGGCAGGTGCCTCCCCCTGGAGAATCTGTGCTTTGCTATTGTATGGAATTCACCTTCAAAATCTCACTCTCCAGCTCCTCACCACGAGGGCTAAGGCCTTCACAAAGACAGCAGAAAGGCATGTACCCTTCCTGGTAAATGAGTATCTGATACAGAGAAAAACTGCAGTATAAAAGCTAAATTGGCATTAAATTTCTCTTTCAATTATTTATTCGCACTCTCTCTCATTCTCACAGTCACATTTAGCTCCTGAAACTGAACTGGATCATACTAAAGAGCTGCATTTGACCCTGGATCCGACCCAAAGAACTGCAGGCTCAGTCCAGCTGTGTTCCTTCAAAGCCTCTACCTTCAGCTGTCTGCTCCTTCTGTCAAAGCTCTTGGTATTTTTAGGCTCAAATCCCACAGCCAGTCTCTGGATTTCTGCTCCAACCCTGGTCATAGACATTACATCTCCTTCCGTCTCCTCCCAAATATGTAGTCTCACATCCCTTCCCCCAACCCATGGCACTGATCTTCCTTTAACCAGCCAGACTGTTGTTCAAACTGGGGAGGTGTCCAAAGGCTAGGGTAGCTCTTTCCTGCCAGTATCACCCTCTTTCCAGATTATGTCTGGTATTTCTCTGACTTCTTAACTCACTCTTTGCTGGTCATCTGAATAACTCACTGCCTTGAGGATCCGATGTTCAAGCTCCCTTCCTTGGAACTCCAACAGTGGGTTAGCACAGCTCCCATCACACCCAGCACAACCAATGCTAGTCATAGGGCACTGCTGCAGCACATCCAGCAGCTCTCCAGGACCCCACAAGGCTCTCCAAATGTCCAAGGTAGCCCAGCCACCATGACTGGAGAAGGAGCTCAGCAACTCAAAGGGCTTCATACTTGGTGCTTTAGTCTTCTGCAACACATCTGGCCAAAGGCCACATGCCACTGGGCAGCCAGCAAGGCTACTAGGAGCTGAATTACTTTTCATCTCTGTGTCTTACAGAAATAGCTTGAAGGTGTTTTGGTTAGGCAGGAGCACCAGTTCCACTCCTCCCCCTCCCTCAAGCTAGTAAGAGGGTAAAACTACCTCCAGTTCCTTTACCTCCATAGCAAAATCTCACCAATCAACTCTCTTGGAACCATTTATTCTCAGGTTTGAGATTCTTCTTACCTGAGAGATCAGCCTCTTCCCCAAAGTGCTAGTGCTAGTGCTTCACTAGGATGTTTAATTACTTCTGAGTCTGCCTGAAGCAGAGTAAATCCTTGTTCTCAGCAAATGCTTTTCTTGGGAATGCGCTCCCCATAGACATAGTGTTTTGGTTGGTTTTTGTTTTTTTTTTTTAATCTATGCCACGTTCTCTAGCAGCATCTGGAATAGGAGATAGGGACCATTTCTGTAAGGAGCACTGAGCACAATGGGAATGTCCCTGTATGACACCACCATCAAATATCATAGCCAGATTATTTGTCATGTTTCAAACTGAGCTTTAGGCACTCAAGCCAGAAGAAAGGAGGAGAGAAAGGACCTCAGAGTCTCTGAAAGTCTCAGGACTTCTGCTCCCTGGTGGCAGCATCAGAACCAACAAAGAGATCCTTCCCTGTAACTCATGAGCATGAAGCGAAGCATAGTTTTAGCTACCTGTAATTTGGAAGAAATAGCTAACCTACTTACATGGGAGAGCACTTCCATACAGATTTGGGTCTGAAGGCAAAACTGCTATGCAGCAATTCCTCCCTTAGCGCTCTCAGAGCAAATGTTATTAGTGGTTCAGCTCACACTTTCCAGAGATCCCATTATTTTTATTGGAAATCCCACACACAGGAAGTTTTCTGATGGCAGAAAGCCTCAAGCATTATCCTAGTTTAACCCCAGCCGGCAACTAAGCACCATGCAGCCACTCGCTCAGTCATTGCCCCACCCCAGTGGGATCAGGAGGAGAATTGAGAAAAAAGTAAAACTCATGGATTGAGATAAAGACAGTTTAATAGGACAGCAAATGGATAATAATAATATCTATATTAATAATGATAAGAATACTAATAGAATATACAAATGAAACAATGCACAACTACTTGGTGACCGATACAGCTTATCCTGAGCAGCAATCACAGAGCGTAACTGAGAGCAATCTCAGAACAATCACAAGCAGCCATCTCAGAACAGTGATTTCCCAATTTCTGCCCACCAGCCAACCTGATGTATACACTGAGCATGACACCTATGGTATGAAATACTTCCTTTGGCCAGTTTGGGTCACCTGTACGGCTATACCCCTCCCAGCTTCTTGCACCTGCACATTAGCAAAATCTGGGAAGCTGAAAAAAGTCCTTCATCTCAGCAACAACTAACAACATCAGTGTATTATCCACATTCTTCACATACCAAATCCCATACTAAATCCAAAATGCATCCAGCCAAAACCAGGACAGCATATTGGCAGGATGCTAAATGGAGGATGGCCTAGGCCAGAAACATTGCCTAGGGACTAAGTGAGCCAGAGAAAACATGTGATGTGGCTGAGTTTGAGACTCAAGCCAGAGAGGCAGCAAGAAGTCTGGCATTAGCCTCTCACTGAAATTTCTGATACATCTCCTTTCCTCCGCAGGAAACCCAGAGCTTCACAGCAGCACAACAGACTTCTGTGGCACAAATGGGAACAAACACTGGCAGGTGTGAAGTGCAATCCCCATGTGAGGTTCCTCCCATCCCAAATAGTCCTTTCCAGCTGCCGTGTCCATTTGGCTGAACAGTGGACAAAGCCAGTTTGACTCCCACTATCTTTATGAAATAGAATTAGCGATTTTTCTACTCATCCTCTGCCCAGCGCACCTACAAAGCCTCTTTGAATTTCCATTAAAAATAATAATGCATTTCGTTCTGCTTCACAAGGCCCATTGCTCACCTGCCCACATCTCCTTCAGACTCCACTAGTCTTTCTTACTTTCACAGCATAATCATTTTATGCTCTCATCTTTTCCTTCCATTATTCGGGCAATTGTGGACACATTTTTATTGCTGAGATTTACAAAACAACTCAGTCAACCCTTACACAGCAGCCCTGATACGGCTATAGAAGTGGGAAGGAACGACTGTGTTATCTGGTCCCCACACTGCGCACGTGGCTCTGTCATTAGAGCTGATCAGCCTCAAACCTGACGGGGAGGTTCGTTACTCGAGCGTTACATCGCAGAGCCCAGGGCTGGTATGCAAGTGCTGTACAGACTCCTAGCAGAGCTGGAAGTGAGTTTGTTCTGGTGCACTGGTTCCTCTGCAAGGTTTGATGTCCTCATGCAAAATTAGCACACAGTAAACCCAATCTTTTAAAACCAAATAGGAAACAAATGCCCTCCGAAGGATCATGACAGAACCGAGTAAAACAGGCTCATACGCCAAGAGATTCCCTGAGGCATCAGTTCCCCATGCCTAGAGACCAGCTGAGAAGAGAAACTCCCTCTGGAGGCTGCAAATGCCTTCCTCTGCTTCTGAGAAGGATGAGAAAGACAGGCTTGCTCTTCCTGCCTTTTCCACTTTATTCATTCACCAGCATCTGCATTGCGTGCTAACACAGTCTGCACTACCCCTGAACGTTCAAGGGAAGGCAGGAGGAGCTCCAGCCAAACCTACGGTCTCAGCAGAGGCTGCACTCACAGCTAGTCACTCAGAGCAGCAGCAAAGCCTCATGTGTAAGCTGCTGCCATACAGGAGCTGATGTAAAGAACTCCCAGAAGAAACCTTTTTCTTGGCACAGCAACTTCTAACGCTTCCATAAATCCAAGGATTTAGTCTGCATGTATTGTAACATCTAATCTGCTAACAATACGTGTAATGTACATAATATGTAAACATGTAATAGATAGCACATACATAGGTGTTGTTAACAGGAAAGATGATACAGTGCATCACACACATATACATCATAGATCTCATTACTGGACATTACTCCCGGCGTATCTGGTTTTGCCTGTACCTTTATCTTTAGCATTCACTGAGTATGCCTTAGGGGTCCTGATTTTCCTAATCCTAATCCTAAATGTAATCTTTAACATTCATTTTAACCCCCCAAAATTGCTGCCCGGTATGCCTCCTGTGGTGCTGTTACTTATTCACAGTTAAGGACAGCATTATTTCATCAGCCCCTCTACCTCTTGCTCTCCTGATTCTCTCTATTCACAAGCAGCTTTACCTCTTTCATTTTTCTGTTCACCCAGAATAGCCTGTAATGGCTCCCCCACGGATCCTCGCTACCCACCTGTCTAGGTCCAAGCATGATGGTTGGAATCAGGTGCCTCGATGACAGCAGTGACTGGTGGTTTTCATCAGCTGAACTGTGCTCAAGGCAGATGCTAAAGCTTCACCAGCTTTTGCCATTTTGCTCTTCTGCTCCTACAAGAGACATCCTACAAAAAAGGAGAGAGGCCCAAGGGTGGGTACCTTCAAAAACACACCAGATCCTACACCAGACAGATTAGAAGGAAAGAGAGAGAGTGAAAAACAAGTAGCAGTTATGAGAACTGAGCTACAGAGAGAGGCCAGCAAGACAGGAATTTCATCTGCCAAGCAGGAACTTAAACTGATTAGCGTCTAGTAGCCTGGAGTGAATGTTGACACCAATTTGACTTAAAAGCTGCTATTATTTTTCAAAGCCATTTTCTCCAGCTGCCAGAAAATACAGCCACATTCAAAAGCCACAAGAAAACATATCAACTTTCAAGCAACTGAGCTGCAGCCAAGTTCCCATGATGACACCTGGCATTAACCACATCAGAAGTGGGCCACCAGAGCAGAACCACTTGCCTTTCCAGCAACAGGTCTTGCACACTCAACGTGGCATCAGTCGTGTTCACAGGCATTTCAAGCTTCACTAGCTCCAGTCCGGCACTCAGCACAGACGTCAGAAGTCACAGCATTGAGTACTACAAGCCACTGAGTCCCTCAGCAAAAATACTTCTTGCGTTGGTTTTTTGTAGCAGCAGGCATGCCCATACCAAGTCTATATAGCCTTCAGGTTACACATATAACTGAGGCTCCTGCTGAAAAAAAAAAATAAAATTGTGATCTCTCAGCACCAACTTGGACCATTCCTGTCTGGGCAGGGACTGAGAAGGGAGCCTGCTGCAAAGCAGGCGATGGAACAGACCCAAGAACATGAGAAAGCCATGTGAACAGACCAAATCCTACTGGACCAAGCATTGGCCACTATTAATACTCTCCCAGCTCTTGCTGATGGCAGGGAAAAGGTGACATTAACTTGACCATGACAGATGGTTTAGGATTTGAGGGCTGGTATTGCATTTCTGAAAGGCTATTTCTGACAGTTACTGTCCAACCTGTTCAAAGGCCATCAGCATGTGTAGTAGAGAAAGGGTTGAGACAAGCCCCATGATGCACAGATACTGTTTGCCAGCCAGATTGTCATGTTTTCCTTTCAAAACTTCAGTTTCAGGAAACGAAGAGAAAAGCAAGAGAATGAAATGTGGTAGCCACCATTTTAGCTCTCCATGAGCCACACGACGGCTCGCCGGGCAAACATGAGTCTCTACAGCTTGATATGAACAGGATGACTCCAAAGCTGTCTGACTCGCGTCCTCTTTGGACTGAAAAAAAAGGGAAAAGATAAGACACAGACTAACACGCTACATAAAGTCTCCCTGACGTAGAGGGAACACCGTGGCTGTCTCCTCTGCATCAGGCTGTAGTGAAGTAAACACAAAACGGCAGCAGTTCCCAGCAGAGCTCTGGAAGGGATGTCAATGTTTCCCAGCAAGGCAGACACGGCTCCACCAAAACATCCAGATGGCCACACACAGGAGGGAGTCTATTAAAGCTGGAGAAAGACCTGAGCTTGGCAGCATCTGAAACAGCCTTTCCAGAAGCTGAGACACCCAACCTTTTTCTGGAAACTCTGGAAACCAAATTACAAGGAAAGGAAAGCACGGGGAGTTGACACAATGTCAAAGAGCAGCTAGCCTTAAAGCTTCTTTTACTTACAACTGCACAAATGTAGGAGCAGAGGAGCCTTCTGGGTTGCTGTCCCTTCAGCAAGTGGTACATTCTTGATAACGTTGCTCAAATTGGTATTCTTTTGCCAGTTTGACAAGGAACCCCAGAATTTGCTAGGATCTCATGGAGCCTTGCTGTTTGGGTGGGGAAAAGTGATGGGGCACGCAAGCCCTAGCTGAACCAACCAGTTTGGGAGGCATTTAG
Organism: Tetrax tetrax; assembly: GCA_009806455.1. Lineage (NCBI taxonomy): Eukaryota > Metazoa > Chordata > Aves > Otidiformes > Otididae > Tetrax > Tetrax tetrax. The sequence goes on from WHYT01017994.1 coordinate 383,852, forward strand.
GTGTCTGTCGCATAGCAGTGAATACAGCAGGCATCTCTGTTAGCAAATCTGTAGCCTTCCGACATTGCACCGTCATGGTGGAGAAACCTGTTACAGCAACAGGGGATGTGATTAATTAAAACGTAGCTTGGATGTGTGTGGGGAAAAATGTACTCACAGACAGAGAAGAAGGAAAAACACGATGTGACTTGAAGCTAACGGAAAGGAACAGCTCACTGAGGAAAGAGGAGATTGTTTTAACAGTAACAGCCACTGGGTGGTAGAGTCTGCTACCAAGAGATGTGGTGAAGAAGGCGTTGCTGCAAGGAGCCAGCAGTGGTTTAAGCAGAATGGTTATGGAGCTAATACAGGCAAGTCCCACAGATCCTGGAGGTCAGTTATACCCCAACGGCCACTCTCAGCCCCACTTCCACATTTTATACAAAAGCAAAGCAGGAGGAGCGTGTGCTTGGTCAGAAGGAGCAAACAGGGTTACACTGAAACCCCTAATTAAACTGAAGCAAGATGGGTAACGCCAAAATCAGTTCCAAGATCAATATTTCTATTCATTCACAAGCGTAACAAGGTTAGAGAGGTGAGCAGAGTAAATAATTAACTCATTTACAAGGTTTTTTTAAAACAGAATCATTTTAATCTCCTGGGCAATTAGCTATGCAGTTGACATTAATCACAACTACAGCAATTATTTGAAGTATTTGATTAATCAATCCAGAGAAAAAACAGAGCTAGGCCAAATCACCCTTGCTGCATGGCCCTGTTGGTCAATCAGTCAATATATCGGTGCTGGCTTTCAGAAATGTGACACCTTTCCTGCTGAGGAAAACATAACCAGTCCTCTGGCTGGCTGGATGTAACAATAAAATGGATATAACACTTCAGATGGGGAAGATGCAGACCGTGATGCTTTCGAACTGAACTAAAGAGTATCTATTAATGCTAGACTTGCTGAATTGTGATTCTCATCACTTGTGGCCCTCCAGCTACTAAAGCAAAAATACAATCACACACTTGCAGATCTGATACTACACATGAAAAACAGCATTATATGGCAGCGTGTGTCAGTCAACACTGGCAGAGGGCTAAAACTCCTGTTTCCTTCTCATCTATAATAGCAGCAGTTACTTCAATTAAAGAAGAATAACAAGTCTAGAAGACAGTCTGAAAATTATTATTATTATTTTAAAAATCATATTAGAAAAGCTCAGATGTACCTATTATTTTTTCTTGCTATTTTTCTTTCTAATAATCATGTCATAGTGGAATGCCAGATTGTAACTCCTACTACTGGTAGCCATGATCTTCACTTTTGTTCAATTAAGTTTGCAGAGCCCTGGAAAACTACCCAAATCAAATTTCAGCACCTTTCTGAGAATGCTAACGCCTACCAGCAGACAGCTGGTAATGTGCTGTATTAAAGTACCTTCTCATCTGGTTTTACTCTGGATTAAACTGCTGCTTTCAAAAATGCAAATGTTAACTCCCAAAACAAACTTGGCTTGATGATGTTAAGCTTATGTGTAAACTGAAACGCAGCAGACTTTCATTACAAGAGCTCAACCATTTAAAAGGATGAAAATTGCAAGATGGGGCACATTTTTTAAAACAAATATTGGAACACTCAACTTGTATTTTATTGATTATGCTTCCCCCATGTAACACTTTTACTACTGCATATAAATGAAACCAATATTTCTTTAACAGAAAAACTGGAAATTATAAAAAAATCTTTTGGACTGCTACAACCCTTGCAGGGAATCCATCTGCCTCACCGTCATGGCAATGCAAACTTCTGACACATGGCAACTGACAGCACGCTCTTCTGAGCACAACCCAGGGGAAAGGTAGGCTTTCCTGTGTGCACAGGACACCAGCCTGCCACACAAGGGAGAAGCACCCTCCCAAACCTTTGTCCATAGATCCCTCACAGGCAAAGCCAGGAGATTCCCACTCGAGCGTAGAGGACACCCTGCAGAAAGAGAGGCAGTGTCAAGAACAAGGCAGCACATGCGTGCTTTTGGTAATATCAGCCACTCCAAGTTTTTAGTCTGCTCTTCGAGCAGCATATTTCTTACATCTGGCATGCAAAATACTGTAATAGCGAAGAACGTCCCATTTTTATTTAAATGAATGCATTTATTTCCAAATGAGAGACCGTAAGTTAAACAAACACATTTCTCTCTTTGTACATGAAAGCATTGTTTTGTCACAGATGTACAGTATAATACATTTATTTTCTCAATTGTTTTGTATTTGTAAGGCACTGCCAGTTATTTGGATGGGTTTGTAAGGATGAAGCAAATTGCTCTGTGGGGCTCTATTCAGGGACATAATATTCCCACAAAAGCACCATAATTCTGCATGCAGCAACACAAACTACCATGACATTGCAGCAGCTGCCAGGGTGGATAGAGTTAGCATTATCAAAACCAGCATGACAACTACACTCCAAAAACCCCTTACATGCATAAATTAATGATGAATGTACATTGATTAACCCCCACCCAGACTTCAAGGAACCCTGCCTTCTCTGCAGGATAACTTTGAACCTCACCACAGTTATTTTGTCAGTTCACAAGGCCGGGCAAGCACTTCAGCTTTTTCTTGAATCACACGACCCTTACACCTTGCCCAAGCCTCTTAAGCCCTGCTTGCACAAGAGTACTGGGGAAGATTAGGGACTGCGCTACAGCCCCTGAGCCACGTGGAACAGCCAAGAACACAGAATTGTGTTAGTAACGTGCCAGGCTTAACATTTTGGGAGGTCTTCCACACAGAAAGCTGGAGGAAGAAGATGCTGCCAGGGTCACACCTATGTTTCAGATGTCAGATATAAACTCATCTGTAGCTATCCTTCTGACCAAGTAGCTCCCTTCTCCAGGCATGCAGCATGCCATAACAAGCTATACAAACACACTTTACATTACCATGTCTTTCATCAGGACCGAAATAGGCTGGAGGTGTGCACAGATTCAGTGGACATTGCTGCCCCAATACTCCCAGGCTTCTCCATCCATTTTGCAGCTTCCTACACAGTTCCCTCTAACCATTTCCCACCTGGCACACTCCAGCTTCCTGAAACTTGACCACAAAGGCCTTTCTACCCATCTTTTCTGTGTAACCAGAAATGGGTTTTAAAAATAAAAAATAAAAAAGAAAGAAAAAAAAAAATGAGAAAATATATGTTCTTAATGCAGGCTGACTAACCCAAGTTAGTTAACTGAGGTTAAAGCAGGAGTGAAGACAAGACAGGTTGTCCTGGAGGCTTGAGTAGAACATAACGTGGTAATTCACATTTCAAGTCAACTTGTCTTCTGTGATATCGAACCTGAGTGCAATGTCTTTAGCACACAGAGGTGGAGAGGTAGGTTCATACTGAGCATATAAGATAATAATAATAATGGTACATAGGCAGAGTGAACATCTAGAAAGAAACAACCACCACTTGCTTTACACACATTGTCTCCCTACAAACATGACAGCTGGATGTTCTGCAAAGAGGTCTAACAGTGACCAAGACACTAACTTTAAGGTCTTGTCTCTACTGGAATCCTTTATCCAGTTATAGAGAAGTTGTTTGGGATCCCATGGTTCTTCTACACCCATCTGTGCATTGCTTGTTTGTACACAGCATCATTTGCAGCTTTTCTTGATGCAGTAACAGCTCATGACCTCAGAAAATGTACTACTTATAGCACTGAGAGATAATAATAAAAACTATGTGGAAGGGAATTTGGGCTGAAAAGAAATCTCAGCTTTCTAGATTTTTGCAGGATCATTTTAATTTTGATCAGTCAGCTCTGCTTGTAGAAGGCAGGAAAGAGCTGGCTCAGTGAACACACCGAGCGGTGATTACACACAACAATCTAATGATGGCAGTGATGCTTCTGCGGTAACTTGTGTACCACTGCTGAACATCACTGGAGGAGACGGAGGAACAAGGAAGAGCCCTGCAATACATTGCTATGCTCCCTTTTGGTCCAGTATAAATTCTGCTGGCAGAGGCCTGAGGGAGGTCCTGAGAGTCTGCCTGCCTTTGTTGGAGTTTGGGGGTGGCAGGAAAAGGCAGTGTCACCGTATCAGAGCACAGCTCTCTCAAAACACTTTTCATCTGAGTTCTCTAAGCTCTTTGTGAAGGTGAGTCAGACTATCATCCTTGTTTTGCACATCTCCATGTAATTTACCCAAAGTGACTCACCAAAAATGAGGTACCCCTCAAGATCTCCAGCCCATCTTTTCCGATTCACAGCCTGTCATTCATCAAGCTACAGCAGCAGATCCCTTGGAAGGCAGAAGGCAGCAGTCCCTGACCACTGAGATGACAGAGAGCAAGCCCCATGAAGAGCACAGGAGCTGGGATGATTTTCCTGCTGCTGGTTGTTACCTGAGTAAGTTCTAGAGAGGCTGTTCTCACAAAGAGCTGTCAGAGGCAAAAGCATGGGGCAACCCATGTGTATCCTGCTGGGACAGGAAGGCAGTGCTGCTGCAGAGCCAGAACGTATCCACCACATGAGTGGGCTGATCCCACTGCCAGTCACAGCAAAGAGACTGATGACATGGAAATAATTCCTACAGAAGCAAGCTTATCATCTGTGCATTTGCTAGCAAGGTGGAGAAGGGTCTTGCAGAATCAGATCAGCTAAAGGTATTCACCAGATTCAGTTACGCTTGGACACTGGGCTGGGGGGAGCAAGGGAGAAGAGGCAGCCAGTGTGGCTGGATGGAAGCACAAGAGCATGTGGAATAGGTTTACAGGAAGATTTGAAGGAATAACTTCTCAGAATAAGGCAGCAATTGCAATGAAATACACCAGTATCATATGGCAATCAATATGGATTGAAAATGTGTCAGTTTTACAAAATGCCTCCCCATTTCAAAGTAAATCATTAAGAAATTAAAAAAAAAAAAAAGCTGAAACTATTCACTGTAGTTAAACCACTTGAAACTGAAGCTTTCTTTATTTCTAGAGTTAAAGTTATTACATGACTTCATGCCTGAAATGAGCAAATGGAAAAGAAAACAAATCATTCACACAGAGCTGAACTCGCCATCACTGTTTTTCTCTGGGTGACCACTAAAGGTCTCTCTTGCTTAATATGGGCTATAGCAGAGATTTTTCTCCCTCTGTCATGATGTTTTATCATCCAAATTCATCCCTTTCCCCATCCATGCTACCTAACTATCCCACAGTTCCCCAGAACACCAAACCACTAACACCTCACATCATCTCCTCTCGCCAGTCTCAAACCCAGTGGTTAATGATGCATCTTTGTGGGGTTTTATGTGCATGCGCTCCAACACGCAACCTTTCCCGGGCAAGCAGAAAACAGAGGGACCCACAGCGATGAACACTGTCCATGATCTGTCGGCATGATCACAACATCTGTACACGCCTGACACGTGCACACCTGGGCCAAACATGCCTCATTCTAGAGGCAAACACATCTTTGCTTCTTGGAGGCTGCAAGCGTCAGTGCAATGGCAGATTTCATGCTATGGATCCTCACCTCGCATGGCTGGATGCGTGGACAGCAAACGAGAATGCCAGTGGTTACAAAACACGAACTATAAGTAACTAGTAGGTAATTATGGAGGGATGTGTCTGTGTGGCTCAGCTCCAACATCAACAGAGGGAAGAGCTCTGCCTGTTGAGTCATCAGCAGCATTTCCTTCCAGCCCTTGGGTCTTCTCAACAGGTCTGCCCTGTGAGTTACGGCCCTGACCCACAGTGGCTGAGCTCATAAAATCTGCTGAGCTCACACCCCCAAGGAATGGGACACCAGTACCCCCCCCAGACAGACGTTTCCTGACCACGACCATGCTCCAGTGACACAGTGCCTCATCAGCCTCTCTATTACAGCAACTGACCTGAATGCTAACAACATCCCAGTTCAGCCATATCACAGAAGCTTCAGAGACACCAAGCCATAACCAAACAAGGGCTTTTTTTATAGTGCCCCATCCCTTGTGCTATCCATGAGCCCCAAACTGTCCACAGCCTCAGTGCCCCCATGTAGGAAGTAAGTCAGAACCTCCTCTGCAGGACAAGAATTTGGCTAATGAGAAGTTGTTAAATGAGAGGAAGACATTTCTTAAGCAGAGATCAGGTGCCATCTAAAACCCACAGAAGTATGCCAGACCTTAGCATTATCACAAAGGGAATGAATACACAGCTGGGCATTGTGCCCCTTCAGTAGGCAAGGCCTACTGCTTTCTTCCATACTTATTTCATTTCTGCTCTTTGCTAGAGAAAGAGATGGACATTTCGGTCACTTTCTTGTTTGTTCTGCTCCCTCCTTCTATTTCTGTTTTTTTTTTTTTTTTTCTGTTCCTTTCTCAGTCCCACACTTCGTTTCTACTTCACATCTCACTACTTCCACACCTTCACATCTCTAACAGAGCTAGAGCCAGCAGAGTAATCCTCCAGCCTGTGGGACATCTGAAGACATTTCTGAAGACCAGATAAGAGGAAGCTGAAAAGTTCAGCTTCAGAACTGCACATGTCTCTGAAACAATACATGTTTTGAGTGATCAGCGTTTCTCGGCAGTGAAACAAATGAGTGTTTCCATTCCCGGGGGAAGCGGGAAACAAGCGAACTCCACTCTATTCTGTAGGGTACAGGAAACCTGAGTGATTGATGGCAGCAAAGAAGGGAAATGCACATTCAGCTTATATTTCCAATGTAAATGAATTGCCACGTCACCCCTCTGTTTCCTGTTCCTCCACGCTCTATCTGATATCTGTAGTATCAGCGCATCAGGGAGGAAGAAAGGAAAAAGGACAATCCTTGTTACCCTGCTTCCTCCGACTCCAATTTAAATGAGCAAAGATGACATGTGCAAAAATGAAGGTTGAATAGCTGTTCAGCCCTGAGCTCTTTTTGCCCACAGACCCAGCGTGGTGACATAGGGATGGGCTACGGAATTCTGCAGCGCTGCTCCCAGACCCCGCTAAAAGACAGTCATTCGTGTCAGGTGCAGAAGGGTAGCCCCTGCTCTTACAGAATTTCTCCCGGTGTTACGGAGGTCAAAGTGGCGAGCAAAGCAGCTTTTTAAAACGCTGTACGCTGTTTGAGGGATCTGTCTGGTTCACGGGGATGCTGAGACACAACATTGCCAAGGCAAGAGAACGAACCCAGAGGAAGGCAGCGAACATCCGCTTGCAGGAGGCGTGCCCCTGTGCTTTCCCAGGCAGCTCAGTGAGAGGTGCTTATTTTTACAAAGCAGGCTCTGAGATCTTAAAGAACTGATGTTGTCGTGGTGCCCTAAACCAATGAGTATGTGACCTACTCGTTCCCACTCTGTCCCTTGACCTTTTCCCATAGCATTCTCCAAAAGCACCACAAGAAAAATAGCCCTTCTCAGCTCTCCAGAGGCTTTGGAGACAGCATCAAAGCTCTGTGCTTATAAACAGTTCCAGCTAGGCCAAAATGCCATTCCAGCATCAGGGGTCCCAGGATTTGTAAGCCTGTCACAAGGAACGGGAGGGAGAGGGGGCAGGGGAGAGGGGGCAGGGGAGAGGCGGCGTGAGTTGCCGAGGGAAGTGAGAAGTCGGGGCCAGGCAGCCGGGGCGCAAGCTGAGCCCCAGGAAAACCCTGGGGGCTGAGACTGGGTTTATCCACACACCTCACAGGCTACGCCCGAGCTTCCTTATTACAGATAGCTTGTAAACTGAGTGTGGAGGTAATTTACTGCATTGATCCTCCAGCCTAATCCTCCTGTTCTTTCCCTACTTCTCTCACCTTGCACATCCACTAGCACTCCAGCATCCATCCTGGAGGTGAATTTAAAGTCCAGGTGGAGAACTCAACAGGCTGCAGAGGGACAGTCCTTGAGCATCAGAGACACTTATTGTTGATTTTTCAGAATTTGATGAAAAAAAGCAGTTGGGCAACAAATACCTACAGGGATCCCTGGCAGCTCCCTCTGGTGTCTCACACCATCCCCAGCACATTCCTGTCTTTTGTTAAAAGGCTGAGAAAGCTTCAACTGTCCCATTTTTGTGTTTCCTCACATCTCCAGATCTAGTTTCCCTTAGCCATGGCTGCAGATACTCCTTGAACACCTTCTAAAAAGCAAATGCAGCAGAAGGCACTCCAAAACTGAGTGAGACTTTTCCTCAACCATCATTTTATTCCTCTGACTTCAATCCATTCTTCATTTTTCCCATATTTGTTCATTTGTCCTCCTGGCTGTGTTCTCCTACTCCTACTGCAGGCTACATGCAAGGCCTTCAGTTGGGCAATCCATAGCAAAGGCTGTTTGAAGACTAACTGCGATTCAGGGACCATTGTTCCAGTGTACGGCTGTTACCATTGAAAGAGACATGCAGAAAGAAGATAAGCCACTGGCAACCATCTCCTAACAATCTACTGCACACCACCACCTCACCACGGTTGTGCAGGGAGCTTTGCTGTTGCTCAGATTGGTGCACTTGCCCTGCAGTTTGGAGACCTGCCCAAGCCTGATCTGACCCTGCTCCAGCCATCCCAACAGAGCCCTCAAGCGCACCAGCCCTCCCAAGTCCATCACAGTTCCCTGTTCCCAAGCTGTGCTGTGGCTCTCCTGTCCTTATCTTCAAGGTATTGCGCTCCTTCTCTCTCCTTTTCTCGGCCTTGTCAAATCACGCTGCCTCTCCAGCCACATACCACTTTCCCTCCAGCTCCACCGCTCCAGTCTGGGTCACGTACTACATGGTACAGCCCAGCAGCTAAGGCAAATGATTTTTATGTCTGAATATGTGGAATGGTGCTAGTTGCAGCCAGGCAGGTTTGCGTTTGGCTAGCTCTTATGTGGTAATAGGGAGGTTGCACTGTTGCAGGGCAATAATTTCAGTCCCAACAAGGAAACTGGATAATTACAGAGAAAAGCAGCAAGCACTTCAATCACTCCTACTCTGTCAGGTCTTTTAAAATGTCACTGAAAAGAAGTGGTGGGATAATGAAGGCCTTGACTCACTTTCCAAGCACCTGACAGGACAACCAAGAGGAAGCAACAAGGTTAGGAGAGCTACATCATCCTTCCTGGTTCCCGGGGACTGACCCCAGAGGGTGTGAGATCTGTGATGGGATGGTACGATCAGAGGATGACATAAAATAGAAATATGGTCATGTGAATGCTTTTGCTGTAGATGTCTCCAATTTAAGAACAACCCTCCTGACTTTACCTCGGTTGATCTTGTTCATTTTTTGTTTCACTTGTGCCTCTTTTTCACCATTTTCCCTTTTATATAGCATCAGAAAAGCATTAACTCATGACTTTGTTCCATTCCACTGACATAACTGCTTAAATATCCTTCCTGAGATTTTGACATACATCACTTGAACGGACACTTAGAAATTTAAAACACGAAAGCTGGAGGACGTTTTAAAAAAATTAGAAAATATGTGGACAACTCTTCTGTTATTTTAACAACATGAAGGCTCAACACTTCTGTAACTCCGCCAGGAAATGCAGAAAAATATGTGCTTACACTGCACTGACATAAAACTGAGCACACTGCTTTTTAGACATAAACCACACTTTTACTACACATTGAGCACACCGGCGCTATAGCCCCCACCTTCACCAGCACACGTTGCCAGCACATAAGGCAGGCACAGGTTATTTGCAGGGCAGAGCACCTGTTGTTTCTACAGACAACAAAAGCATGGGTACTGAGGGAGTGTACATACACTGAGCATGCAAACAAAACATCCATTCATTCTACATAACAAAAATTTAGGTCTACCAAATCAAGAACTGCACCTGCATATCCATTTAGAATAAATTTGACATTAGCAAATGTACAATTGCCGTGAAAGGAAATAATATATCTGTTGCGCTCAAGAAACACCCTTAATTGTTCAGTCCAGAAAACAGGAAAACAGAACAATTAAATGAAATGACATACACATATGCAATGTGTGTGTACAAAATGTACGTGGGCGAAAGCACAATGCCACAAACAAACACAGTATTCCCAAAAGACTTATCCATACCCTAATGTTGCGCTCAAATGCACAGGGGCAGATCCTTAACCATATGCTCACCTGCACAAATATGTAGCAGAAGAACAAAAGCCCATTGTACATCAGGAGCCCAAAATGCACACTTTGGAAATAAGAAACACACTACACCAACACCCAAAACACAGCTCATGCATAAACGTTTTATGTGCACTCCACAGAAGGTAATGCCTCTGTCTGAAATGAAGGCTGCATTTCAGCAGCCTAATGCACTGCGGGTTGCATTTCCCCTGTTGTTCAGAGAACACCACAGCACACAGAACTGCGGGTCTGGGGCCCCAGCTGGCCCCACACAGGTGCAATACCTACAGTTTATAACCTCTGCACGGGATTTAATCTTCTCCCACAGTAAGCACCTGCATTCCTGGATATAATTCCCCAGAGCTAGCCTATAACTATATAAGCTACTGTATCTAGACTGCTGTGCTGCTGCAACAGCCAAGAGACTATTTGGAGATTAATTTGCAATTTTCCCATTCTTTCCCCCCTCCCTAGGGGACCCAGGATTTGAGCTTATGGGGTAAAACTACTGCAACCTTCACAGGGGCATCTTAATCACCACTGTGCCCTCCCACCTCACTAACTAAGCAACTGCAGCGGAGGGCGTCAGTCACAAGTTCCACTGCAGGTCGGGTCACAATCTGAGCAACGAAGAAATTGAAGGAGGTGGAGGACAGAAGCATTTTACTCCCCTATATTGCCCAGATAAGACCTCTGATAATTTTACTGTCAGATGATTGAGTATCTGAACAGAAACAAATGCACCTAATCAAACGCACCCATAGGCAATGCCAGGCCAGCCAGCCAGGCACGACTCCTGTATTAATCAAAGGCGCGAGGGAGAATACCCTGCTGCATGCCTGGGCCCTCTAAGGCCTAGAGACACTCTTCCACTTCAGAAAGATTTGTGTACAACTTTGTGAGGAAGCACCTTATTCATGTTCCACAGGTTGTCCTCTACAGGGTAAATGTGAAATCCCAGTGGTCCAGTGGGGGCCAGATTCTGGCCTGCAGCTAGACTCTGCTTCAGCTGTTCCAACTTCCAGACCCATTTCATCTATGGACACACAAAGAAATCCTGTGGCAGGGGATTCATTTCACCCATTTCAGACTGTTAAAAGTGCCTGGCCTAAACTCATTGTAAAGGCTCAGAAACAGCCAGGCACATCCTCAGCATCTTTGTTCCTGCTACCAGAAATGCCCATGAGATGGATCTCTTCCTGCTGTCAAAGCCCAGCCTAATGGTAGAGCAAAGGGGGAGGCACATTCAGGTTCTGCTTCATCCCCTCCCAAGAGCCTCTGACCAAGCAAAGGCTGTGGAAATCCAGAAAAATGGGGACTATCTTTTTTTCCCCAGGTGCCCAATGTGGTGAGTAGAACGAACCTGAAGAAAAACAAAGCAAATCAGTAGAGACTAATGAATAAAAATAACAGACTCTCTGCTTTTCTCCTGGTAATTTCTCCACCCCAGACAGCTGTAATGTGGAAAGTATTGAAATTTAAATCACACCTCAGCCTAACCTCAGCTGACAGGCTGCCGATGCAATAATCTCAGCCTGGCTATCTTCTCTCAGGGAGAACGACAAACCAACTAAAGGAAAGTGATAAATTTTCAATTTTATTTTAAAATATACCAGATGGGAGATTTTATTGGAGTCATAAATATGTCAGAAGCAATGTTGGCGTATGATTGGAGATTGCCCCCACCAAGGGAGCAGCTCTCCCTGTTTAGAAGCGCCATCAGATTCTTAATAAGAGGCTCCAGTTAGACTGCAACAAAATAGTCTGTATATTAAACCAATTGAACTTTTATTTACCAGACATCTTTTTCTCTTCTCTGCACAGCCCCTGCCCCAGTTCCAAAACACGGGAGAAATAAGTGTTGAGGTCAGGCCTAAGCGTCACCAGTTTGGGTTCTCATTTTGTTGTGGAACATGGCTGAAATGCATTTGATTTCTCACCAGTATTTGAAAACTGAATTTCACATCACTCAATGAAGCTTCCTTTGATGTCCTAGAATCCCAAGCAGTAGATGTCAACTAAGTTCAGCCTCAGATTTAAACTAAATCAAGTTCAAGCCCTTAATCCTAGCCATAGGTCAACCTCAAATTCCAGAAATAGTGCTTGGCCTCAGTCCCAAAGTCTCATGCGAGCTAAAACCGGTTCTCAATCCCACTAGCCATTTCCAGAAATATGAGTTGCCTTTTGTAGCCTGTGCACCTCTCCTGCTTCTACCACTGGTGCTGTGACAGATCACAGTAGTCTGACAGGAAGAAGCCTGCTATTTATGCCTTTTCATAATTTCAAAGGTTTTACATACCAGCTCTACCAGCTATGTCTTTGAGCATGTTTCCAGCCTCTCAGTTGACTCAGGAAATCCTCATATTCTCATACCATTAAACTCAAATCAATCAACTCTACCACCATTGATGCCCATCACCACAGAATTTGGCTCATTGAACCTCTGACACAGAAAAACTGAATGCAGGGCAAGTGAAAAATAACAACAACCTGTTATTTTATAGTTTTTCATAGAAATGCTTTGCAGATTTAATCATATAGCCAGAAAACTGTAAAAACCATTACAGAATTAATAAGAGATCCGATACATAACATCTTACGGACTGATAGTCTGCAGTTGTAGCCAATCCTAACACAGTAACAGCACAGGAGAGGGGAAGGCAAGAATGAGGCATAAGCAAAAAGTGAGTTTGCATATGTTAGAGGTCTATGGTCTTTTTACACTTAACTCGTTCCTCAAAGTCAGAGGAGCGCTAGATGCTATTTCAGCAACCTAACAGATTGATCATTTGCTGTAGAAGGCTTTTAAAAAAGCCTTTCTGAACATAAAACACCATCAGATACATTTATCACAAAATATCATCCTCCTACCCACAGCCTCCAGTCCTGGACATGCCACTCATTGGTCATGAAGCAGCAGATGCATCAAGACAAGAAGAAGCTTTTAGCAGCTTTTTAATCTGAAGGAGCAGCTTGAAATAGAAGAATCATACCTATCAGGCTTAAAATATTTTGACTTAATGTACTACACAGTGAGGCTGGCTTTCCTCTGGTTTCTGCAGCATTTTCAGTGGGGACCTGTACAATTGCACATCACTGACTGGCACAAGGTCAAAGGAATCTGGCAACGTACAGAAAAGTTGGTAAAGAGTTCAGCTCCCAATAAAATGCATTTGACAAAACAGAAACCCATGGCACGGATATGAAAGAGGATGGCCTGGCTCAATCTTCCACCCTCAGGAGGACTCACTGAGAAAGCAGAAGTGGCCAGTTCCAAGCATACTTGAAATTATGATTTCCTAAAATTCTGTCTGACAAGCCTCAGCACTGATAATGCTGGAAGAATATGGACAAAGTCAAATTCAGCGACACCGCTGCCTTCACAGCTTAAAGGTTCTGCTAGGCCACTTCCACTAGGGAACTCACGGAACTACTTCATGCGCTAACATCTATAAGGGTGCCATAATGGGCTGCTGTACAACAGTACGGTAAAGTTGTAACCCCTCCAGGACAGAGACTGCAGCTTTCTACACATCTCTACATTATCTACAATATCTAGCACAACAGTTCTAATAGCAGCCTCTAAGCATTATTGCAGTACAACAATGAGCGGTGATCACTTAGATAATGAAAATAATGTATGCATCAGGAATATCTGTGGCGTAATTACACAGTTTATTCAAAGCACCTAATCAAATTGTTCAGCAACTTAAGATAAACACAGACATAGAGACAGATACTCCTAGACTAAGGAGCACATTATGATTAGGGCAGGTATAATTGCCTTGGAAACTCTCCACATTTTCAGTCAGGCCAAGGACTGGCTAGCAACACGTTGATGTAAGCACGTATTTCTCCTTATGAAAGATAAGTCCCGAACACTTGATTATGAGCCATCTGAAAACACAGGAATCTGCAAGCACTGCATCTTTGATCCCAGGAGAAACTGACCTCAGGCAGCTTGGTAAGCTTCAGACTTACTCTAGGATGTCTTTAGGGCATTCTCCAGTTAATATGCCACACTAATAAAGTCTATTTAATTATTTGAATAAATCTCACTATTTAATAAATCACTTAACAAAGGAGTGAACTCGTTTATTAAGTATTGACTAATTAAACTACCTGGCAAACAAGCAATATCCAGGCAAGCATGGGTGTTACTTATCCACATTCCTCAGTTCCCAATCCTGTCAGTACTGGGCAAGCCTGCTGTCTCACTGGAAAGTTGTCCCATTACATCATCGCAGCACACTAACTACAAAGGTCTCAGAAGGCTACACTGCACTTGTATTCAGTAGCCATACGCCCTCAGCCTACAGAGAACACCCTACAGTAATTCGAAGGGCATATAATGCTGCCATCCAATGTTATGGTGTCCCATACAGCTCAGGCTGACCTCCTTTCAGCACATTACTAAACACCCCTCCAATGCTGTCAGATGCCATGCACGCTCACTTATGCTCTTGCTGTGTGTCTGTCTGCCTTCAGGAAAAATGCAAGCATCAATTCAGATGCAGAGCTGGAGCCCCGAAAAACAACACATCCACCTTTTCAGGAATTAGCAGCACCAGGAACAATACACGCAGGTGAGAAACCAGCAGAAAAATGGTCTGCAACCTGGTCAGCTCCTGTAGTCCTGCTGGTACCCCTCCTTTGTTTCCCTGATCCTCTCTTCCCTCCCTAGCACCAAGCCAGGACCCGGACACATGAGCAGACACAGGCTTCCCTCTGATGCAGCAGCTACCTTATAAATTATACAGCAAATTAAAATTACTTTATCACAGTGATAACACCATCATCTGCAGTGTTTATGGGTTAATAAATTGTGTCCAGGAATGAATATGTGCTGACTCATTAACTAAGCTGCAAGTGAGAGCTGTTCATCTCTTCTGCAATACCCTGAAAATCAGTGTTTCTCCTCTGCCAGGGAATTCATTTTAATTTTCCCTGCTTTGGAGAGGGGTGCGGGGAAAAGGAGGGAATGATTTCCTCTCACTCGCTTCCCGCATTAGTAAAGCCCTGGAGGTTATTTAAATGGTAACTTCAAAGGAGGTGTATGATCACTCTGTTTACTGCTGTAGGAGTCTCATTTTACACTCAGATTTAAAAGCCTCTCTGACTCAGAGGCAGACAGCATCACTTACAGGCTTTGGAGCTTCACAGATACAGCCAGCTCAGGTGCAAGGGACTAGGAGGAAACCGAGAGACAGAGAAAGGGTGGATTTTTTTTTTGTTGTTTTGGGGGGCTTGGGAGCTTTTTTTGTTTGATTTTTGGTTGGTTGGTTTTGGTGTTTTGTTTTGTTTTTTAAACCAGAGAATGTTGGACAGGAAGGATTTTCATGGATATATCTTACTGGGCTCTGTAGGGAGTGATAGGAAATGGTTCCCCATGAATCTAAATGCTCCAACTGGGGAGTAAGAGACTGTTTGGTCTTTCGGATGGTAAGGGAAAAGGAATTATTAAGAGCTGCTCTGAAGCACAGGGGCAGTTACAGAGGAAAGAAAATCAGAGATTCTCACGTACTGAGCCTCCTGCACACTTATCCAGCGTGTCTTTTCAACAAGACTACAGGCTAGTAAGCATTAGCTGCAATTCATTCATTCCGTCACCCTCTCCTGCTGGAGAAGGCTGTAGGTCAGGTAATGAGTTACCTCGGTGAGGCTTGTTAAGTAGATTCACTAATACAGAAGGAAGTTTTTTTAAAAAAAAAAAAGAGGCTCCTGGCACTTGGAGTGGAAGCTGCATTTGTGATGATTCTTTGTTCTTCTAGAACTGATTTCTCAGTCTTGACATTACAGGTGGATTTGGAAGGGAGATGAGGTTTAGAAAAGGCAATTCCCCCACCACCAGATTAGACCCAGCCAGTACAATGAGCAGTCCATGTCACATCATGGCAGTACAGCTCCTTAACTACAGCCTAGACCCCTTCCCACTGCGTGGCTGCACCTGCCTTTGCTCGCTCAGAACCTACCACAACACGTGAAAATAAATTGGTTAGTTTTAATAACATTTATAGGTGTGGTGGGTTGGTTTTTTTTTCCTGGAAGTAGAGCTCTACTAGGAAAAGCTCCTCTCCTCGATCTCTGTTTGACCAACTAAGCACGTGGCAGAAGCAGGCAAGATCAAAGAAGCCATCTCCCTGGAGAACCTGAGGGTAGGATTTGTAAATGCAAGTGCTTCTGCAATTGGACATATGGACCTGCCCCTAAAATTCAAGCTGGTCAAAGCCCAGAACTATGAATTTTCAACTAAACTTATGCATTTTTTTTTTCACCCCCATGGGCATATCTAAAATGGAATCTTCTGCCAGAAAGCCATTTTGACAAGTTTTCTGACACATTCTCCCTAGTACTGCCTACAGCAGGAAGCAGCAAGATTACATGGTAGAAACATCACCTCGTGGGGGAAATATGCTCCAGGTAATGCCAGCAACTTACATATGGGTGAATATAACTGCTCCAAGCAAATTTCAACTTCTGTCTCCATCAGGCTTGGAAATTATTGCATATATATTCATCTGATACAAAGAAAGTGGGCTTTTGGAAAGATATTTTTTTTCTCTCCTCTGGAAAAAAAAAAAAAAGGTTGCTTTAATTAGAGTCTACTGGCTAAAAGCTTTTTTTTTTGAGCAATTGCATCAATTCTGTTCCATTAGCCCCTGTATGAAGGCAGATTAGGAAATAACTTGATACATAGCTGAAAAAAGAAAGCCAATCAGAACAGTATAACAAAACCCTCTGCCTAGAAGCAATCAAGCATCCAAGAGTATTGTGATGGGGGTTGTGAAGAATGCATATCCTTATTTATGTATTTCATTCTTTTTGCAATGATTGCAGAGTACGTGAAAGCACAGGACTAACAGCAATAGCTAATGCTCTCAGAAGAAGTGGTGAACCACAGTGAGCGCATCTAGATAGAGAAGGCAGGTAGCTCTGCAAGCTCTAGTGATAACCCTCCATCCTAACTGATAGTCCCCCCTGTAGTTACAAAGCATCCACTCCAGATGCCCAACAAGCATGACAGATGTGTTTGCTCTCTCCCAAGTTCACCAAATAATCTTAGTTTCTCAAGGGAAAAACTGTATTGTAAGTTCCACCTGCACCTCTCCCACTTCAGTCAATACATGCACAGATCACAATTCTGCTCAAGTCCAAGATTATTACAGCTTGCAAATGACAATGGCTGGGTCTTCTACGTGTTCTGAACAATACTAATTAGAAAGTATGGACATATTAAACCACAAGATACTGTTTTTGCAAAATCTTTCCATCATAGAGTTTATTCAGACAGATGGGAGGGCTGTCCTCTGTGTAAGGCTCTGTTCTAGAAGCTCAAAGATGAAAAACAAAATGTAAATTCAACAAGTGAATATTCATAAGATAACTTCACTAGACTATTTTAGATTTAGAAGCCTTTGCTTAAGAATATACCTCCCAAAACCAGACATTTAAACTACTGAACCATCCAGACTGACGCTAGCTCTGAACCTTCTCGTCATAGAAGCTCAGCAAACAATGTCCCTTGGGAGATCTGTCGCTGACAGGAACCTTTCCCTCATGGGCAGCAACTGAGCCAGCTCTAGATCTACCAGTGAAGCCTAAATCTGATCTGTTTTATCCTGTTCTCTTCTCCCAACTTCACAATACATTAATAAAACAAGATTTCTCACCTCTGACTTCCCCCTAGTGTGGAAGAGAAAAGGTCACTTTGACTGACTAGTTTTCTTCTGTACACATCTCCATCCTCCCAGCACAGTGACCAGCTCCTAATCACAATGCAAGTTTCCTGGCAGTGCCACTCCTTCCTTTGCTGAAACAGGACTCATTATTCATAACGCCCCCCACCCCGCCCCAGTTGAAGCCCTTGTAGCAGCCTTTCATTTGGTCTAAATCTTAAAAAAAGCAGTGGAAATACACTTCACCCTGACCTGAGTGAGGAGCAAGATTGAAATGCAGAAGAGACTAAGTAGTCCAGTGAAAAGTTGATGTAGACTGTAGAAAATTTAGGATCCTGAGAAACAAATTCTCTATAATGGCATTATTTACTATAATAGTCTCTGTAGACAGGGTAAACTCAGACAGGGTTCATTAAATCTAAAAAAACAGTTTCTAAAGTGACAGTTAAATTATGTAGACTGTACGGATAGTGATTTTAATATTGGATCACTTTATTTTATTAATGCATCCACACCAAAATTAAGTATTTTAGCATATGTCCAGGCAGCCTACATCTTTATGCTTAAAGATGGTTAAAAATCACACTTTCATTATATCGATAATTTCTGGCTAAGTGAACAAGCCCAGTCAAAAGGTTATTTCTTGCTCCTGCACTCAGTCATGCCATTCATTCTCTTTTATCCACTAACCCTTCCTGATGCATTTTCTGACTACTATGCCAAGCAAACAAAAAAGGACTTTTTTCAGAAGACTACACAAGACCTTTGCCACCTCCTTGTATAGATATCATTTTTGCTTGCATTCTTAAAGGCCAGAGCTTGAGAAAGAATAATCAAAATAAGATTCAACTGCAATATACCTAAAGTAATAATAAAAATCCAACAAGAAATTATATTTCAAATGCCTTATCCTCTTAAACATATCCAAAACTATCATTGGACATAGATGATTTAACAGAATGCCTGTAGATTCCTATTCAGACCACAGTGATATTTCCTGGACACTGCTGACACAGGCTAAGACACAGCCCCTTTTTCAGACAGCTCTCAGTCTAAATGGATAATGTTTACTCTTTTCATTTGCACAATGAAGAACTGAAGCAGAGAAAAACAAAGTTCTTGTAGGCCCAACAACTCTGCCTACATCAGTTCTTTTATCATCCTCATCACTGAAGTATCCGAGTATCTTTCGCTCATATGTTGACCATCCATGACACAGAAATAGTGTGTCAGAGGCAGAAAGGCTGTATCTCACAACCTGGAAATGGAACCTAGATTATCTGGACCCAGGCTCAGTGCTCCCACCTCACCCTGAGGACACCTTCCTCTCAACAGATCTCCTGTGATGTGAAAAAGCATTGGCCCCTAGATAGTGAAATACTGGATTTGGGGAATTTACTACCAGAGAACTCCAGAGCTGAACTGAAATCTCCTATTATTAAGAAAAAATAGCAGCAGTGACAGAAAGTAACGAAACTGTTTCTTTAAGTGACAGGACTGACATTTTTGTGATTTGAAACTCTCTCATTGCTAGGATTTTAAAGTGCTGGTATTTTATCATCAAATTGGAACCCAGCTGGTAAGTATCAACGACATGAGAAACTCAGCAGAGAAACAGTGACCCCATTACATGTGAAAGAGCATTGCCATTTTAGCTAAAGAAATGTATGCTTTTTCAGTCTTGGTATTGCATTGCAGGAGTTCCTCTTTGATTTTATTTTTTTTTTTTTTTTTTTTTTTTTTTTCTTAGAAGAAACCCCATGCAGATTCCTCTGTGAAGCCATATTGCAGGATTGGAGACACTGGATGAGTCTAGGAAAAGCTGCAGACCCAGTTTCAGCTTCCCTACAGATTGATAATCCTTAACCACACACGTAATTGCTGAAGACTGCAGATGAAACCCTGGCTCCAGCAAATTCAGCGACTAAATTTTCATTAATTTCAAGGGGGCCAAAACTGTCCTCTGAAGCTTTGGCTCTACAAAACAGTTGATCTAGTTGTGAAGTATCTACTACCAGATCAAAAGCGTCAAAACCACAAGGCAACAAACTGAACTGAGACAAACAAACCTGATACTTCCTATTAGATCAGGGCATAGGTGTGCTCCAGAAGAGATTCTGATTAAGTTGGTGCTGTCTGTCCTCTAGAACCAGCATAAACACCACATAACATATTCAGGCTAGTTCAACAGAAGTGACATTGTGTGTCTCATTCACATTAAACACATACTGCCTAGTAATTTAGCAACATCCAAGTGGTTTTTAATGTTCGTGAACTGTTGTCTGTGTTCTTAACAGGAAGAAGTTGGAAGCCCACCTATGTAAGAGGATTCAGCTTTGTGTCTTAAGGTCTGGATGCTGATCAACACCATTCTCCCTCACAGAACAGCTGCATCTGAGAAAAGTCTTTATAAAGTCTGTCACATTGCACAGTCAGTCAACTTTAAGTTTATTTCTGTTCTTTGTCTTTGATTTCCTCTTTGTCTGGTGCTTCAGCATTAGAGGAACCCATTTCTTTAACATTATTGTCTTGGACTGTAATTCACTGTAGGTTCTGCTACAGTGCCATTGAACTCTACTACCAGAGAGCCTTATTAGTAAAAATTGACTTCAGAATCCACCTTTATTCTTATGCTTCTCTGCACTGCCCAGAACATTTGACACATCTTTTCTTGTTGTATAGGACTGAATTAGGACAAAACAAAATAGGAGAAACAACATCAGAGTGTGATAAGCCTTGGTAGGTGTAGTCTACAGCATAGCTTAACTAAAAATTGAATGCCTACAGCAATTGTCCATGAAATACCATGTGACACTCAGTATTGCTGGTTGGTACCAAAGTAAAATTGCATCTGTGTGACAGTCACTTTCTAAGGAGCATCTTGGAATTCCTTCTGCAGTCACTTGCATGAGAAAAGGAAGTTTATACAACATCAAAAGGATTCAGAGATGGAGAAAGCACCAAATGAATGACTGTATACAAGCCAAAGAGCAAACTCCAGCAGTGAAGTCACAGGGGAGGTCAGGACTGAAGGTGAAAAGGGACAAAGATGAAGTTAGAGTTCGGGTACAGCGAGGAAGATGTACAGACCAGATCCTGGCTGTGGTTATGCACATGAAAACATGCAGAAATCAAAGGGCTGTGTTAGTCCAAGATGTGATACTAGATTTGGAAAAAGAGCAGATGCAGCACATCTAGATCTGTTTTCCAAAAGAAGGGAAATAACCCTCAAACTCAAAGCAGGACTACCATAAAAAGAGATGCAAGAGATGTGATGAGAAAATATAAACACCAGAATAAGGCAAGCATGTGCAGGCACCATTGCCAAGCTCAGCAGGTATGTTACAGAGTATGCTTACACTTCATCTGGCTTCAAATTGTTCCTTTTGCAGGCAATAAAATTACTGCACAAATCCCAGAGAATAAACTGAGTTAACACCCCATTAAATACAACAGACTTTCAATTCAAGGTAAGGACGTGCCTAGATTAAGCTACCCCTGTACAAGCTGGTCCATGGGTAATGTACATCAGTTCTACTGACTTATGGTTAAAAAAAAAAAAAAAGGAAAGAAAAAGAAAATTTTAGATACTTGGGAGTGATTTCCATTAGGAAGAATTTCTAGAATTTCTACAAGGTAAGAAAGGGTAGGTTCTTTGAAACATGCTTAAACAGTGCAACATATTCTTCGATAAACATTCTTTCTACAGTTGAACATACCCTAAGGGAGAAAGCTAGGAATTTGTTATTTTGTGTATTTTCTTTTATTAGTAACATGATCCTGACCCTCGCACCCCTCTCCCACAGATTAAGCAGTCTTGATTTAATACCTCCAGTTTGTTTTGTGAGTGTCTCACTTGGAAAGTTCTACCAGAGAGAATGGCATCGCTGCTGGGTTGATTTGTTGCCCCCATTTCACAGAAGATAATTTAAAAAAAAAAAAAAAAAAAAACTTGTTTCCATAGTTTTGTCTTTTTTTAAACACTTAAACTGCAGTACTTGTGGGCCCCTTCAAAATTCACTATTCCTTCAGCGACATTCGTTGAAAAAAAAAAAAAAAAGCTTTCTCTATAGAAAAAGAAGTCTTTGCTGGCAGAGGTACTTAGGCAATTTTAGCTGTTTTTAAGCTGAAACAGTTTAGCACAGAGGAAGAGGGCAAGAGAGGGAAAGAAAAGCAGGACAGGAAAACATACAGATAAGGGCAACAGCATGAAGCCAGGAGTTAGATTTAGATTGTCGTGAATTTACTGACAACTTCAGATGCTGAACAGGGGATGGTTCTCTGGTCTGTGCTCCCACATCATTTCAGTGTAGTTTCACAGAACAGTGAGCCAAAATGCAAGATACCTCCACCAGACAGGAGTTCCTGCTTCTCCCTTCTCTCCTCTCTGATCCTCTGCTTACTTTGAGCAAACCCCAGTGCTTGCCAGAGCTCTACATGAGCTCAGCCAATTCACAACACACAGAAAACTTTCAGCAAGAAAAAAAAAAAAGCTAGGTAGTTTTCTACTATTTTGATGAGTTAGTGAAGCTCACAGTTGAGCGGGTATGCTCCTGGCTGGAGAAAGATCATAGTGAGAGAGCTAGCAATGCTGTTTAGTGTGAAGCTGTTGCAGGCTCCCAAAATGAAAATCCGCTCTGCAAAGACACAGTACTATGTAAATTCCAACAGCTGCAAAGCTTCCATTACATGATTTATGTATTCACAGCTAGTTAGGAAGCTAGAGAATCAGCTGTGCTGACTTTACCTATCAGCCAACACATAGAATCAGTTCTAGCCACCTAGAAACCTTTATCACAGCCGTTCCTTGCTGTCAGAATGACAACTTCAAAGACATGCAAACTGAGTTCATGTTTTATTTGCTGTACCAGCATTTCCTTGTAACACAAGAATGCTTGCTGTACCACTTCCATCCTGACCAGCCTTCAAAGCACCGTAGGAAAAGAATAATGCATCTTCATGAAACAAAAAAAAATAAAATCATTTTGAAAACCTACAAAAATCCAAGAAACTGCCATCTGCCTAGAACAAAACCAGGGAATTGACTTCTATTTCAACATGCAGAAGCTCTCTGGCTCCCACTAACAGGCCTTTTCCCTCTCATTTTGAGATACCACGATTTATCATTAGAGGGCACTGCTTCCCCCAGTAGAAAATGGGTTCTTTCCCTTACAAGGATAGATTAGATACTTCAGACATCTGGAAATGTACATTTACCTCATAACTGTGAAGTCTTGAAACTAGGGTGCAGCTGGAATTCCATTTTCACATTTGCTACCTTTTCTGCTCAAAAGCACTTCAAGAATGTATAGAATTTGCAGGTCTGAATCCAAACTCAAGAGGCTAAAAACTCAACTATTTCTGCACTGGCAGTAGGTAAACATTCACCTCAAGAATAAATGCAAATTCTATTCCTGTATCCTCTTATTCCTGCTGTCCTTATCTTGCAAAATCCCTTATTGGATTTTTTTAATGGAGTGAGGGTAGAAGGTAATTCTTACTCACCTTTTTTTGGAAAAGAAAAAAAAAAAAGAATCATAAACAGAATTTGACTCTGTATTTACATATGCCAGGACCACTCATTATTAATGCTAGTAAGCAGAAGAAAAATGACACCCTTCCCTCCTGTGTATCAACTTCATAGCTACATTTTTTTTCTAAAGGAGGAGATGCTCTACTTCTGTAGAAGTGTTTGGAGAGAATGGAAATCTTTTAAGGACAATGTCAACACCCTCTGTAATCCATACTTACACACAAGGAAAACAGCATGTGTACACCTGCTTCAGAGCATATACAACATTCATGCTAAAGAAGCCACAGTCCTTTCCAGGAAAAGAATTAGATTAATTTTCCAGAGCTGCTCACTCTCCTGGACTCAGCCATCCTGCTGGCTGCCCTTCTGATAAACTTCCTGCACCTCTTCCCCCAGTCCAAACAGTTTACTTCTCTTCCTCCAATATTAAAGAAACAAAAACAACTTGGGCAGGAATTTGAAGTGTCATAGAGGAAAATAAACTTCCTCTGAGAAGAATTAAAACACTGATACAGTTGTTAGCATCCATTTTGAAGGGTGAGACGTTGAAACAGTATATTTTGAGCCCTAAAATTTCAGCTTGGGGTTTCTCTAGAAGTGTCCTTGGCTTAAGCAGTATTATTTCAAATAAATTAGATGAGGGAATTCTCTCTTGACTAATGCTGGAACAGATTTAATAAAACTAAAACTGCCCATATGAGACCGAAAGAGAAATCCCATGGTAGTATCACTCCAGTGGAAAACTAGACCTCTTTCTGATTCCCAGACAGACAGATATTATTCTTCTACTCTATTCTCTGAGTAGATCATTCTTCTACTCAAATTAAGGAAGCCTGATGGATAACTGGCAGCAAAGGACTTTGGACAGGCAGAACTCTTCACAGGTATTTAGAATCCAAATTTATAAACAGAAATATCAGATGGACTTCAATGCACAGACATAGTTCTACAGAAAAGTGAGAATGCCTTTCATCTTCCAGAGCACGACTGAGCAAAGCAACAAACCTGTGAACAGTAGTATTTCACAGCTTTAGGAGATGAGCCATTTCATCAACAGGAAAAGAGAAATCAAAGGATCTTGGAATCCTCTTATATCTTAGAATAACTTGCATTAATTCAATAATATATATTCTATTATGTGTATATACACCATGGTATCAACAAGATCAAATTTTCTCAACCACGCTGTACCAGCACAAGGCCAGCTATGGTGCAAGGGTCAATCAGCACCAGAACCCTGCTGCCAGGCCTGAGCAGATACGCGCATAAAGAATGAATTCTAACAAATTGCTTAAATACTCATGCTTACAATATTCAAATTAAACATATGCGTGATACCAAGTCTGGAAGAATATCCTGCTTACGTTCTTCAAAATTCCCTTTATTTACCTTTGCTAAAGCTTATAAACAGTAACGCCTGTGACCAGCTGGAATCTTTTCCAGTTATCACCAGGAGAACAAAGCTTTTCTGTTTATTAAAACCAGAGCGCTTCTCAACTCTTTTAATCAAAACTTTTGTTTCCACATGCCACAAGCAACCTGCCTAACAAATCAGCAAAATGTACCGATACCTGCACTTTACTGGGAGAATCTATTTATCATGTTAAAAAGAGAGTATGTTCTCTTTACCTAAAGCATGCAAGCTAGGGCAGAAGTTTCACTACACAGAATAGTTTCTGATATAATTACTTACATATAGTTGTAGAGGAGGATGGGGGTTTAGTTTCTGATGATACAAACCTGGACATAAAGACACAGCATGAAGGAGATGAAGGAAAAGGAGCATTCTAAATAGAAAAGTGTACCTGGTGAGCAATGCGCAATGGCTTCAAATCCCATTAATGGGTTAACTGGGTACACTGTTTTCAGTACTTTCTTAAACAAATGCCCATTAAATAAGTATTTCCAGATATTTTTTGAAGACTACATGCTTCCTCAAGATTTTTGTTTTAAGAAGTGCTTCGTTATTTTTTTTCTTTCTATTGCTTATCTATAACAGTGATGTGGCAAGTAATTTGGAAAGTCAATTTTTACGTGTAAGTCTAGTTAACTCAGTGGAACCATTCACAAGTAGAAAGTTGACCTCATACTTAAGCACTTCAGGATCAGGACCTAAAATGCTAATTTAACTATTTTCACATGACCCAATTCTCCACTAAATTGAACAAGCAATTCCTTCTCATACACCATTTCTCTACTTCTCCACCTCTACACATGTTTTCAACTATTACTTCAGCACTTCGTGAAGCAATTCACAGAACTGACTTCAGTGCTAAGTCTCCCTTATTACAATACACATGCAAATATAATTTAAAATAAACATTGATTTTCAAAGCTACAGAGCTGTCTGAACACTGTTGTGGCTACAAATAGACACAAACATAATAAACCTGTGTTGCATTTGTCCTCACACTGGGGTGAAGCCTAATCCAAAGATGGAAAATTAGAAAATCGCAGATGATTCATCCCATCTCCCTCCCAACATAACTCTGAAATAGAGATCACACACTAGCCATAGTTCAGTGGTATCAGCATCACACCTCTCTGCTTTAAGTCAGAAAACTTTAGGGTAGCTGTGTGTTTTCATGTCTGGTATGATTTGTACAGCCTTTTCCTCTTGCTGCTCTCCAAAATCATGCTAAGAAATGACCCAGTTGCATTTGTTTGTCATTACTTTGGTACAAATATTCAAAAACTTGCATTACACAGGTCTCCATATGCTAGTAATGATACAGACTTAAGCTTCAAACCTTCACAAACTCAGATTTTTATATCTTCAGATACACAAACCATCAGTGTCTACATATTAAATGATAAAAACCAAAAACCCACAGCATAAGAATTACAGGTTTATTAAGATAACCCATGAATCACTTATATAAGTGTTAGTCCTTGTATTACATAATGGATGTGGATACTTTACCACATACCAAAATGGTACAATACAAGCCAAATCTAGAGATTTTGCAATTAAGATGGCAAATCATTAATATATTTAAAAAAAAAAAATTAAGTTTAAGAAAATCTCAATACTATGAGCAATGATGAAAAAAGCAGCAAAACTATTCATGGCTCACAAGCAGAAAAATTCTATGGTAGAAGTAGAGTGTACTTCTGACTGACGGACACAACTGAACTGAAGCAAAAGAATAAAAATTGACCTAATTTCAGATTCCAAACACATTATCAACAGGAACCTGTCTGAGGAAAGAGGAAGTGATCTTTTCCTCTTAAAAGAGCCAAAGCCCTCAAATCCCCCTATCTTCCCTCAAATTATTATTAATCATCAGTCCAGTTGACCAGCAGCAGAGTAAACAGGTGGTAACAAACAGAAAAAAAACAGTGGAAATATGACACTATACTACATGGTCTTAAATTGAGCATGATTGACCACCATCTGCTCCTGATGCCATGTACAGCACCACAGGTTAGAAAGGAATGAGATCTTTGTCTTAGAATGAACTTATTGCTGCTTTGCTCTTATTTTTTTCCTCCAGGCATGCACCTGTTCTGCCCTTACCTTCTCCAACTCTGGACTAGCCAGTGTCACATGGCAGCTATTCTCCTATAGGAGATTTCCCTATATTCCTTCTATTTTTAATACCTTTATTATTTCATAATTGACGTTTGACAAAATCTCCAAAGCACTGTCAATCTAAACGTGCAATTTGTCTCAGACAGCAGATACCAAACCTGTTGGTATACAGTAAGATCAGGCATTAATTTGGCAATGAAAATAAGATGCGACCACAAAAGTAACACAAAAACAGTTGGCTTACAGCACTGTGACCTCAGAAAACGCATCAGTGTGGACAGAAGTCAGCCAAACTCCTCCACAGAGGGTCTAGCACTCAGAGTACAAATTTCCCGGGGCTACACTTTCACTACATACTCAGCGAGCTGAAGGAAAGGTACATGACAAAAATGTAATAGGGGAAAAGAAAACCAAGTCCAGGGCAATAGGTATGATACAGAAGGCTCTTATAGGAAGAGAAAATAAATACGGTGGTAGGAAATTAGGAAGGACAAAGGAAGACAAGGACATTAAAAAAGGGGCTGAGGGAAAGAGACTCATGACATTTTTAAAGTTACTGAAGCTAGGGAATAAAGATGACAGGAAAGGCCCTGATAACAATTAGCTATAAACAAAGATCTCTGAAGTTTTCATCACTATAAATAATAACTACTTCCTTTAGCTTTTTCAGAGGGAGATACGCTTAGGATGCAGAGGAGGAAGGGGATCGTTATATCCTTTCAAAGGTTAATGTGGAGTTGCCAAAATCTCTCAGACAAGAGAGCAGTGCTAGTAATAGTTCTTTAATGAAAATGCAGTTAAAATTGAATCAGAGTGGATTCAATGTTGAACAATTTTAATGAAGCAAGTGTCAAACAAGCACATCAACTTCTTAAAAACAAAGGAACTCCAAAGTTTAATTACAAAAACATTGTACAGAAAACTTGGCATCTCAACAATTCCAAACACATTAATCCAGCAAATGGATTCTGTTTTCATGTATTTCTCTTAACATTTCTCCAAGTGACAAAAGCATTTTATCCCACTCTCCTTGACACCCACTTCATTTTTTTCCTTTTTTAAAATCAGCCATCACTGAAAAATGTAAACTGAAGTGACACTCAGAAAACATTGGAAAGACAAAATCCATTTTTATAGGGTTAATCAATGTAAATAAGGAGCATCTTAATGAGGCAAAACATCATCTGTCACATCACCGGTGAGCAAGAATTTATTCTTTTCCCAGATGCTTTAAGATGAGTATACCACCTCCCCTTCTTCCTTGTGGGGAAAAAGCAAAAGACTTGTCAGCCCCCAGCTAATCATATCACCTTAAATTTCCTATCCCATAACACTTCCATGCTACTCAACAGAATGATGTATTAGCAGCATGCCACGAGCTGATAGTTGCACTGAATTTATGTAAGCAGGGGCAGCCTGCAGCCACCAATACCTTATTTACGGTACGTGTATGTCACAGCCTGGAATTACATCCTACTATCACATTACAGAGCAATTTCTAGAGTCTTTATGGGATACAACTCCAGGTATTAGGTAAAATGCCACAGATTGAACTTTAGAGTTTTGTAAATCAATTTTTGGCTATGCAGTGCATTTTGGCCACTTCAAGTCAAATATCATCAATTCTAAAAAACAAGATACACATAGGAGACAAAGGTATCGGTGCTTCGTCTGGAGACATTATTAACCTGTAGGGTTTTTTTCCCCCACACAGTATTTGTTATAGAATCCACTAAAAACGTTCATGCCAACATCTGTTGGTCTCATCCATGCTAAGGAAAATGGAGGTCAGTGCAGCAAACTGAGGTTCCTTTTTGTGAAGTCTTGAAAATGAGACTGAAGACAAGAGAAAGGAGTTTCCTCCCTGAAGGAAGACTTGAATTTACATGGAAATCCTTGCTGCTTGGCTACAGCAATACGCCCATGAGTAAGCGGAGACCTGACATACAAGGTGTTGACCTGGAGATGGCTTCAAGCAAGCATGAAGTCCATGTGTACAGCGTGGGAAAAGAAGAAACTGGTTTTTAATCTTCAAATACTTGTGTTACGGATACAGTAAAGTGACGCTGACTGCAATGCACTCCAGTAATGAAAGTGATCTCCAATTCATAACAGGACAATCAAAGATTTCTTAAGGAGGAGCAAGGCGATGGCAGAAAGAGCATTTCAACCACTACCATAAAGCCTAACAAGTCCTCAGCCAAAGCCTGAATTGACAATTTGACAGGAACCAAAGGGCAACAAATGATTTGCTTACGTTAGTGCAGACTGTAGGTGCCTTCATCTTTGACAGGTGATGCAGCATAGCTCAGCAAGATTACAGACTCCAGCATGCAAAGTTCTATTTGATGTAAGTGAAAGGCCATTTAGGTCATACTGGAATGTAATATGCTGAATGTTACAGGCTCCAGAAGCTGTACTTTACCTGTACAAAGGGTGAAAGCACTTACGGGCTGTAAAGTAAAATTCTGTGGGCTGCTATGTGGACCTAGCTGCTAATAACCTTCTCTGCTCTAATAATTCATGCAAAAATACATGCACTGCTCCCAGGCATATTGCTTCCCAGCACTGTGATTTCAGAAGGGGGAAGAAAAAAAAAAAGAAAGAAAGTAAGAAAGAAAAAAAAGCAGCAATTCCCCTGCCCATTTTCTCTTTTTATAGCACACTGCTCTCACCGTGAGATCATTCTCTAAAAATCAAGGCAGTAGACTGAGCAATGTATCAGAGGAAAGGCGAGCTTTGTGTTTTAAGTCTAAACTGGAGATTCCCATTTTCCCTGCTAACTGAGAACTAATGTTTCACTTTCTATCTTGATTACCACTGACCTGTGCAGTAGTAAAATGATCCACCAAACATTTTTCAAAAGATAACAGGACACTTTCACAGAAAAACAGGATGCTATGCGCAAGAGAGAGAGGAGAGAAGTCGTCTGCCTCATCGTAAAATAAAGTCACAAAGCACCAACCACAGCAGTCTCTCAGCAGGGTGCAAACTCACACCGTAGAAGTTGCAGGCTAACACAAAAAACCAAGATTCTGCTTAAGAAAAGCTTATATGAACACAGCGGTCAGGGTAGGACAAGACAGTGCACCAAGGAAGACTGCCTGTTATAGCAGAGAATGTAAGCGCTGCTATCCAGTACTGCAAGTATCAGATAAGATCAAAAGCAGAAAACTAAAGTGGAGGAAGGTAATCCCACAAGATAAACGTGAAAACAAAAGACACTACAAGACAGTAGGCAATATAACACATCAAAGTTATTACTACAACACGTAGGCTGACTTCATTTCACGAACTGCGAGATTTCATCTCCACAGTCAGCCAGTCCACAGAACATACGCACCCTCGCACCCAACAAAATAAGAAACTGAAGATTGCACAAAAGTTGCATGCTCTTAAATGTTTACACAGAGGACAGTTCCAAATGTTTAGTGGGTGGTGTCCGTGGCTTCTTAAGACCTTTTAATGCATTGATCTGTTTCTCTCACTGACAAACCACAAAGGCAGGGACCAGGACAAACCTGCAAGTCTGCCTCCCACCCCTAGTCTTTCACTCATGGCTTCTTATTCCACACTGGCCAAAAAAATTTTGTAAAGCATCCCTGGGTCATGAGACCTGCAGACAGAACAGAAAAATAAGTGTTAGAAGACTACAAGCTGCCAGGATTAAATAGGCACAGTGACATTTTTTTGGATGGTTTATCTGAAAACACAATATTAAGGAGTATAGCAAAAAAGCCTATAGAGACAGAACTGTAACAGAATTCCTGCTTCCATCCAAAGAACACAGTGCTAAATAATGACAAACTTCCTCTTCTCCCCATATACTGTTTGCACAAAGAAGTTCTCTTTACCATGCAGTACAGAAAAACAAAAACGTTCACTAGTATGGTAAAATGGTCACTAAATACCATGTACCAAACCATCAAAACCCATCCCAGTTCTGTGAAGTACGGTGGGTTTCAAGAGTATCACAACAAATTTTTCTATGAAATTGATTTGTAGTACGTCTCAAGCTCAAACAGACCACTTGGTTGAGAGAGATTACATTTAGGAGAATATACCTCATGCGCATGTTGACAAAGGGACAATGACAAGGACAGTCTGCTGATACATTTTATCGGATGCCAGCTGAATCCTTCTATTCAAAGTTTCCCCCTTTTCGACAGAAGTCCTACTTTTTTCCAGGTTTGCATCAAATAAAGCTCAACCTTCTTCCTTTCTAAGATTTTGTCAAAAAACATAGTCATTGCCAACTGAATGTCAGTGTAATTAATAGCCCTATGAATTACTTGATGATCCTATCCAGTCACATGCACATACTTACGTGATGAAACTAGGTGATTATTAATCACATTTTTAATTGCCTCACAGTTTTGCTGCTGAAAGGATGGAAGGTATTAGCAGGAGAGGGAAGAAGGGAATAGAGTCCTATTTTTCAATTATACAGTGGAAGGAGGATTCCTAAAGCAAGAATTACTTTTTTTTCAAACCAATTTCAGCCGAATCCAGTTTATCCAAGAAAAAGATATGTGCATTTTTAGGAATACAGAAAGTGTCCATCATTTAGGAAATAAGAATCTGCCTGACATGAGAATCCAAGTCTACATTTTAGTAGCCTGGAGATGATTTTTCTGGCAAGGTGCTTAAAGGACAAACATCTGTTTCAGGGCCTGGCGTGCCCTTCTAATAACTGATTGAAGAGAAACTGCTTTCCCTCTTACACATTCTGTAAAATCTCCCCATCCCCTGGTTCTCCTTCTGAGCTTAGGAGTGCTAATTGAAAACAGTGTATGAAAATGAGGAGGTTGATGAGCTACTGAAAAATTCCCAGACCTGGATCGACAAGCTGTTTCCTTCATAAATAGCAGCAGTAAAGGCACTTCTTTATTCTGCTGGGAGCTCAGTCATCGCTTGGAACTATAGTCCGTTCCATCTGGCTACCCTCTGGAAGGACAATGATCTTTTAGCTTAAGCCACGCTATAATGGGGAACGTGTAATTAACTGTTCTACACAGTATCACAAAAGGTCAGGATCAGAAAGGATGAAAAGCCCCGTCTTCATATTTGCAAATGGCACAACGCAGCTTTATTTGCATTTCTAAACACTATTCAAGACATGTACAGTGGATCTCTACATAATAAATGCCTAAAGAACCCAGGTAGGTACATAGTTACAACAGAAGCAGGCAACTGCTAATGGCTGCCTAGTGCTGCACATCCTGGGGGAAGCGAGGGAGGAAGTGGTGTGGGAAATGCAAAGCAGCACAGTAATGCAGAAAGATTGATAGGTCTTTGTTGATTTGTTTTTCTACTCAGTTCCTTATTACACTTTTCTAAGCTGTTAAACAGAAGCAAAAATACAGAATCATGAGCTCAGTAATAATCTATGCATAAGCCACATGTTTATTAGTGTCTCAGCAAATGCTACACATAGCCTGAACCTCACATCAGCGCGTCATTTACATTTAAATCTTCACAACCAGAAGATCTTGACTACAGCTGCTACAGAGCAGGTAGTTGCAGGGTATTTTCAGTCTGTAACAGCGATCAGTTCACCTGAGACAAAAAGTTTCTCTGTGACCACCAGATTCTAAAATTAATGCAGAATTTTTCAGATTTACTTAACTCAAGAAAGGAACAGTCTTCTAAATTTGTTACCCTGTTACCAAAATGTAAGTAATTGCTCTTTCTTTTTCACACCATTCTCTCAGTATTCTTATTCACCTTACATAAATACAAGGAATAATAGGACGCACAGCTATTTGTGTCTTTATATAAAAGATTTGGAACTAAGGGGAATTCAGAACCCTTTAATGCTGTTGCATATTTTAAATCCCACTTACTTTCATTAAATCAACCTGCTCCTGTGGTTTCAAGGAAGAAAACTTTGATTGTACACTACGGCGATCAGCACAGGAATCAGTGTTAGAACAAGTGCCAGAGGTACAGAGCAGATGCCAACAAAAGCAGCCCAAGAGCAAGCACTTACCTCATCACTAGCGTTCAAGCCTGTTTACCACGTCTCGGACTGTGGCTATGAGGTTCTCGTTCTCCTGCGGGTTAGCCATAATAATACTGTGCAGCCTATTCATGTAGGAATCAATAGTTTCCATCGTGGGTGTTTCCCCGCTACCTATAGTTAACATAGTAAAATGACCCACAGAATATTTAGATGACCGCAGCAATTCCAAAAAGTTAAGACTGCTAAAGGCAATTTGTGCCAACATGCAAATTGCTATAGGAGGTGATTTTGCCATGCACCACCTCTTGTGATAGATTCTGTGAAACGGTGTCCTCCTAACTCCACAAAGCGAGTAGTTCCAAGGATATCAGGACTAATGAAGCATGATTTCCTTTGATTTGAGTCTCATAGTTGATTATAACAAACTCCTTCAGCTGAGCATTCATAGTAAGTGGATTCCCTGGCATCTGACAATACAGATGTAAGCTTTTCTTTTAATCAAGGAAGTTGAAGTTGCAGGTCCTGTCTTTTCTATTTAGAAACATTTTCACAAATCAAGTGAAGGAGAGCAAGGACTGAACATGTCTCACTTTATTAGGAAAAGAAAAGTAAGAGTAGTAAGAAAAAAAAACACCATGTTGAAATGAAGCATCAACACTGACCTTCCCCCGCATGCATTTTAAGATTTCATTATCTAATGCAACAAAAGCTCAGAAACAGCCAAGATCACAGAACTGCAGGCCATGTGTTGTAAATACAATATTGTATAAACATTAGAAGTTAAATTTAACACATCAGACAGTCATAAGAGGGGGAAAAAAAAAAAAAAAAAAAAAAAAAAAAAAAAAAAAAAAAAAAACAGAAAAGGGGAAA